>JAWWTY010000022.1:2300187-2335391 GCA_035222235.1 Margarornis squamiger
TGACACAGCTCCAGCCCTTCCCTGGGTGCTGTCCCTGGTCCCCCCAGAGCAGAGATCAGTGCCTGCCCCTCCTCTGCTGTCCCTGCAATGAGGTGTCCCCTCAGTCTCCTCCAGAGAGAAGGGGCTGCTCCTGCTCTGCTTTCACCTGAGCTCCACCAGCCCTTCCCAGCCCAGCCTGGCAGTGAACACTTTTCCTCCATGGAAACCACGCTCTTGCCTTGGCAAAGCTCCACATTTGAGCCAGAGGGGCTGAGGAGGAGAGCAGGGAGGCCACGGGGATGGCTGTCCCACACGGTATGGCACAGAGGGCACGAGCTGGGAATGCCAGGCAAAGCAGAAGGAGCCAGAGAGGTTATCCCAGGGCATGCCACACTCACAGCACGGGAGATGAGAACTCCAGCATGCCCCCCATCCCTGCTGGCAGAGGCTCAGGGGTCTCGTTATCCCTGGCAGAGGCCACTCTCAGTGTCCTTCTCCCCTTGGAGTTCACAGTTCTGGCTGCAGAGCTGGAAGAGCAGGAGCCAGAGCGAGCTGGTTGCAGGAAGAGTTTCATCTGCACTTTAAATGACAACTTAAGGATTCTCAGTTCCCAGATACACCAAAAAGAAATTATTGTAACTGTACAACCTCCTTCTCTGGCTGCTCTTGACTGACCAGTCCAAGTATGTTAAGCCTTAGGAGAAGAAATCACATACTTGCTTTGGAAGAGATGAAAAGCCTCCCATGCAGCTGTTTCTGTGCCTTTAAAAGTGTTAGCTAACAATTAAAAGGAGCCCACATGTACTGATTTTCTCGACTTCCACAGGATTCAAAAGGTAGCTTGGGGACTCCATATAAATTCCACTCAGCTGCTCCTTGGCAAAAATACGAAAAAAAAAGAACCCCCATTAATTGATTAAATTTAATCTAAAATTCATGCAGAAAGTTGATTTGTTCACTAGATGAGGTCCTATTTCTGAAGCCCAGAAGCCTCCAGCAAAGATGAGTAACTGCAGCTCAGCTCATCTTTATTTCATTGAGCCCTGGCTGGACTATTTCACTGCACTACTTTTAGTGGTATGGACTAGTCCTTACCATTGCATGGTAGTTCTCCACAAAGTTCTGATTTCAGAAATTAAACTGTGCCTTGCTGACCTGTGCAGGTGACTGCCATGAGCTGTCAGCCACACCTCCAGGCACCATTTAGCTCTGGTTTCACCCTCAGGTAAAAAGTCAGAAGCAATGAGGTCCCTTTTGGGCTTAGAATCATAAACCCATAGAATGGTTTTAAATTTTAAAGCACCACCTTTGTCTCTGTCTCTCAGCTGAATTCTTTGATGGGGGTGTATGTGAGGTCACAGAAACAGGGTCTTTGCAGGTAACTGGGGTGTTCTACTGTGGTTATTTGGGCTTGTTATGGTTGCCATCCACGAAACCCACTGGGGCCACAGCTGAGTTTAGTTGATGGTCTTTTGAGAAAATAACAAAAAATAGACCTATGGAATGACTGGGAATCCGGTTCATCCACTCAGAAACTGTTTGAGGTGGGGATTTTTATTGTTGGCACTGGGGGATTTTTTAGTTGGGTTTTTTTTTTTACAGTTTAGCACTTGACACCGTTAACAGCAACCCAAACTGAGCTGACAAACCAAGCCAAAACAGCACCATTCTTGCTCAAAAAGGAAAGGCAGTGCTCAGCAGCCCCCACTGGCCAAACCCCACCTGCACCTCACCCAGCTCCTATTCCTGTTCCTCACTCTCTGAGTCATTTTTTTGTCCCTGTGATTGCCCAACATACGTTGAGAGCAAAGTCCATTGAGTGCAACACCTTGGGCTGCCCTGGAGCGAGGATGTCCTGCAGCTCCAGCCACGTTCCCATTTTCCACAGGCTGCACAAGCTCTTGCTTCCCAAATGCCCTCATTTCACTGGGAGCTGCCTGGCCGCTCGCTCTGAGCTCAGCTCCAAGTTTTCTCCCAGGAAACAGAGGTGAATTTTGGTTCTGAGCAGAACAAAATATGTTGGGATGGTCTTTTCCTTTTGGCTGCCCAGCAGATTCCATTTATTTTGCTTTTGGAGAGGTGCTCTGTAAAGACTGCAAAAGTCATTTAAGGCCACTGATGCTTCTCTTTGTTGTGCTGTTAGAAAGGGAAGGTATTGACTTGTGCAAACAAAAGGGGAATCAACAACCTGATGTTCCCCTCACCTCTTTCCTGCTGGATATCATCCTGTTATCTTTGGCTCCCTCTTCCCAATTATATATATTTGGGTGTTCTCATGTTTAATCTCTAAATTGGCAAATAAATGGCAAAACAGTGTAAATTCCAGGAGAATTAATTTTGCTTACAGTGAGGTTTCCTCTCAGACTTTCCAAGTGTTATCCATTGACTTAAATACCACTCTTATTATATTAAAGTGTGAGGGAAAGTGTGTTATAAGCCAAGCAGACCTTTGTCTGCATCTTTTTGATGGGCAGCTCCTAAAGCTGGTCATATAAAATGGTTGTTTCGTGCTTTTCCACTTGAATGGCTACAAAGCAAGTACACACTTGGAGTTAAAAAAAATAAAAGCCTAAAAAAAGCTCAGATGTGGCAGGATTTCCCTGGTTTCCATGGGCTGGCAAACAGACCTATTATTATTTCTTCAATGTAAGTCCTAAATGCCAGTGTAAACAGTTATATTTATATGGATTCTCAGTGAGAAACAAAGAGCAAATGAATTGAAAATGGGCTGCTATCAAAATACCAAAATTGGAGCCCAACTCAGGCACTGCACACATGGATAGCAAGATAATCCATCTCACTAAAGCTCCCAAATCCTGTGCAACCACGTGGATGTAAAAATTCACTTGCACCTGTGTTCAAACACATGACTACAGTGTTCTTCAAAGGGAAGCACTGCATTTTCTCTAAATATTAGAGCACAGATTAAGTCTCTATTTCAGAGATTTTTCAGTAGCCATTGCTGTAATTTATAAACAAAATATACAAATACCTTGCAAAAAAAGCTGAATTATCAAGATTCATTTGTGACCAAGATGATGTGAGCGAAACCTGTACATTTTTACAGCAGGTTGTGACATAAATTAAAATATTTATTAGTGCTGCACATGCAGTTCCACGGAGCCCTTGATCTACATGGGTCTGGCAATTTTTTATCTATATTTTTCCTTCAGGTTTAACAAGAAAATTGAGTGGTTTGCTTTGGATTTGGACTTCTCTGAGAGGTTGGGCTGGAGACAAAAAAAAGCCTTCCCACTGTATTTTCCAACCTTTGGTGGCTGCGCTTCAGTGCCAGCCAAGGTTTCTAGGAAATAATAAATAATACCTCACAATTCCATGGCACTCCTCCAGTGCTCGTTACAATTAGCACAGACACATCATTATCCCCGTTTAATCCATGTGGGAACTCAGACCAAAAAGCTCAGATCTTTATGTTACGAACTAATTAGCCTGAATGAATCATTATAGACACAGATTTATATGTCTACACGCACACACAAGTATATAATTATTATAAATATTTTGCTTAAAATGTTTCTTATTGGTTTTGCACAATACCCAACCCAGCCTGCAGTGGTTTCCCTGGAAAAGCCTGATTTTTAGTTGCTTGTCTTTGGATTTTTATGGCTCAAAGACAACACTGCACAGAACTAATCACAGGCTGAAGAAATCCACCCCTCAAGCCCAAGGCCCTACAACAAAGCCATGAAATATTATTTACAAGCTGCTTTTGCCTTCACCATTCCTGCCACGGGTGAGCTGGATCATCACAGCGATGCCTGGAATGCCTCATTTCAGGATGCAGGTGTTCCCTTCCAGGAGCTCACTTAATGTCACCATTGGGAAGATAAAAGTGACACACGAAACATTTCCCTCTTTGTTTTTAAACTTGCCAAGTCTCCTTTCCCCAGAGATTATCCCACTTGGGAAGTGCCTCATTCTCTGTAAGTGATGGCCCCTCGCTTGAAAGGGAAGCATTCAGGTAAGGGGAACAAAGGATTTCGAATCAAAAAGGTGTATAAACCAGAGCTCCTCTTATTTTAATGAATTGGCATAAAAACGTGGGCAGAGTTTAAAGACTGAAGCAATGTAACGCGCCAGAATTGATAGATGCAATGAGACAATGACTGCCTCTTAAGGAATATTAGAATATCAATTACTCAGGCCTGGAAGTTGACTTTATTGCCACCATCCCACATTTTAATTTTGGCCCTGGGTCACCTCGGGGAGGTGCATTGGAGCACAGAGAGCTGGCAGCCAGATTTGTGGCGTCAGCCTGTCCTACCTGCAGTCCCAGGGAAGGCTCAGGGGGCAATTTAAGAGCTACAGGAATTGTGCAGGGATGCCAGTCCCACTTTTTATGACACAATAAACATTTGCCTTGGATCCTTAACAACCAAGCTACTGCAAACCTGAGCCACTACACCTAAGCCTACATCTGGAGAAATTATATATTTCAAAAAATATATGTGTGCTGTTCCTGCTTCAGCCTCTGCCCCAGGGCTCAGGACTCAGTTTTGCTGGTAATTTTCCCCAAGCCTCACCCTGTGCCTTATCAAGGTTCTAATTAGTCTTCCCTGCCAGTCCAAAAAAAATCCTGTGGTAAGTGTTTTTCAATTCTCCACACAAAAGGCCCTGAAATGGTTTGACACAGATAAATATTGACCTTAGACTTACGGAAATGAAAATTATTTGAAGAAAAAATAACATGTATTCTCTCTGTGTAACTGAACCATTAATTCCTCCATTATGAATTTGCATTAGTAATTAGCAGTGTTACGTATTTAAACTACTTAAACCGTGTAGATCTATGGTTACTGACTTCAAGGTTTTATTAACTTATAATTATCAAATTAGTTTTAGTTATTTTTTCACTCAATTTACCACTGAAGAATTCATGAGTAATAGAACAAGAACAGGAACAGTCTCAGGTGCTCCTGGAGCTTTTTTCTACAGCTGGATGCTAACCACTGGTGTAGGCAGGAATCAGAATCCCAGAATGTCTTGATATCCTGGGATAATTCTCCTTTTTTCTGCCTTCCACCTGCCTTTTGTTCCTCCCCTTCGACTCAAAAAACAAAAGGAGGAGGAGGAAAAGGGATAAAACACGGCAGGAACTGGGAAGAGAGGAATAGCACCAAAATTTAGTGCTGTGCTGGCTAAACTGAGCTCAACAATAAAAAACTATTGCTGTATACATTTCTTGGCCTTTCACTCAGCCACATTACACTTCTAAAAGTCAGGCTTGTAAGTGCTGAAATACCAAGGGATCACACTCAGAGAATTCCTGCCCTGCTTGGGAGTCTGTCACAGCCCTGCCATTTGAGCCATCACTCAGCCCTGCTGGATGTCCCATCAGCCCAGGATCTGCAAATGGCAGCAGCAGAGCTGGCCACATCACCTGGCTTAGGAGTCTCTATTTTTCACCTTGAAAATGTCAAATGTTACATCTATCCTCTGGAGATAATGAGTTGTGTGCAAGGAAACAGTGGGATTTCAGTAAAGATCAAACATCTGGGAGTAATGAGAGCCACTCCTTGCTTATTCAGGATAAAAAAATAAGTGTAGAAGGAATAACAGCATTTCTATTCCAGCTGCTTAGTGAAAGGGGTGGGAATTTACATCTCTCTGTGGTGTCCAGGTAACCTTGAGCCCTGCAGGCCCAGTAAATGGGACAAATGCACCTGATCCTGCAGAACTTACAAGGAATCTGCCATCATATCCAGGGAAAGGATGAGTTCCAAAACACAGGATATTTCTGTCTGGCCTGTCACATTTTACTGGGGGAGATATTTGCCTGTAACACTTAAGAGATGAGCTCAGTCAAAGCCTTGGGGAATACCACCCAAACCATCTCTCCTTGACATCTGAGCGTGGCTTTCACATCCTCTGACACCATATCAGCCCCCCCACCCCATCAGGGGGCATCAGGGATAAACCAATTTAATCAGTAGGAGGTAAATATCAAAGAACTGGTCATTGAGTTACTATCAGTAACCCCCAAATCCCATAATCCCTCATTTTATCAAATCACTTTAAAGGCAAAAGGAATGGTGAATGTTACTGTTTGATGAACACATGGGTGAGGTTTGGCAAGACTGGCAGTGAAATTCCTAGGGCAGAAGAACATCTTTCCCACCCCTCCCCTTGTTTTAGGGTATGAAACACCCAGAACTTTGCTGATTTTTTCTGAAAATTATTACAATGACTGTCTCCTGAGACAGCAAGACATGATTGATCTCGAAGAGTGACTGTGTAGGTTGAAAAAGTGCAGAGGAGAATGAAAAAAGGCTGAAATCACCACTACTGTGTTCTCTGGGGGTTAAACCCTTGCCTCACCTAGAGAGAAACCAAGCAGGCACTAATTTAGGTTGGAAGGGACCTTGAAGCCACCTGGGCCATCCCCAGCACTCAGGGAAGGACCAGCAGCTTGAGGTTGGCCATGAGCAAAGAGGCTGAATTCTGATCTTTAGTTACAGGGTTTCCACAGCCTCTCTGTGCGACCCATTCAAGTCTCCAACTCCCTCACTGGAAAGGCTGTTTCCCCAAAATCATTTACCAAGAATGTCCCTTCCTGTCACCTCCTCTTTGGCTCTGGGTCTCTGAGAAGGAAATCTGACCTTGTCTTCTCTGCGTCCCTCTTTAGGCAGCAGCTTCTGGGCCAAACAGGGGTTGTCTTTTGCAATCAGCTCATCAGATTCCCACTCTGCTGTTAAATTAGGGCAGTCAGGACCTGCCACCAAGGGCAAGTGGTCATCCCCATGGCTGAAAAGTGACCACTGGCTGTTGTCACTTGCCAGGTTTTCTGGTAAAAGGGTTGGAAAAGAGGAGCAGTGCACGGAGAAGAGATTTCCCCAAATATTAAGCATTTGAGAAATCAGAATACTGTAAGAAAAAGAGAAATTAAAAAAAAGGAAAGAAATAGAAAAAAACACCCTTTTATGCTTCCAGAAACTTATAATTCTCACTGACATTTTTGATTACTATCTCAACTTTTCTTATCTGAACTTTGTACCCTTCAAGCATTGGATAAACCGAGTTTAGCAATTTTCTTTCAGCAAGAGGGAGGTTGTGTCACAACACAGCGTTATGTAACGATTAAAACCTGGGAAAAATACATGGCAACTGGAAAGAGCCCAGCTTTCAGCTGCATCCTTGGAGCTTATCTGTAACAAACACATAGCTGTAATAAAAATGAACTGGATGGGAATGCATGAGTAAGCTCTTCAGATGTAACAAAGTGACTCGTGAAAAGAGGAAAATACAGTGGTGCTCATGAAACAGGACTTTCTTCCCATCATAACTTCAGTGCTTGTGGAGGAGATGGAAAGCTACTGACACAAATGTATTCCCAGCATTGTAATTTAAATAACACATCTGCACTGCAAGGCTGTATCTACATAGACATAACCAGCACCAGGGCTTTGCTGATATCAGTCACGGGGAATGAAAAGGACCGGGCTGAAAGCATCATTTATTTTCTTTAAAACTGAACAATGAGGGGCTATTTATGCTGGAAGAGCAACGCAAGAGACGTCTTGGGAGAGAAAGTTGCCTGTGAGCAAAATTCTCCTGGAAGTTGAGGGCGGATTGTTTGGATATGAAGAACGTTTGTGCCTTGGTGCTCCCTGGTCTCTCCTGCCTGGACACTGCTGCCCTGGGACCTCAGAGCAGAGCACATGCTGCTCACCTCCTGTGCAAGGCACCATTTGGGTGCCTTGGGCAATTACTGCAGACAGGCACTGTGATTTTCCTATTTGTTATTGCCATTTCCCTATTTTCCTATTTATTTCTGAAGCTTCTTGCTCTTGTTTTGTCTGCCTTAATTGCCTGACATGCTGCCTTTGCAATTAAGAGCCAGGAGTGCCCAGAGCATCTGACTGGCGAGTCTTACACTTTTAGAAGTTCAAACAAATAAATACCTAATTAAATGCAGAAACAACGACCTGTAGCAAACCTTTTTTCATTTACTCTGCGTGTGAATGTAGAGGCAGAAGAATCAGGGAGCTGTTTGCACATCTCAGTTTAAAAAGGCCATCACATTGCTTTTGTTCTAGAAGGTGGATAATAAGAGAACTGAGAGGGAAATGCGAAGGACAAAGCAAAGATCTGGAAAAAACCATTCCCAAAAGCCCTCTGAAGTGGTGCACCGCATTACAATAGGGGTAAGCTACTTCTAATGCTCCTTAATAGCACAGCGTCCCTTTCATCTTGAATGGTTTTATTCTCGTCGTGCCCTGAGGGCAGGGAAACGCTATTCCATTCTAGACTAGGGGATTTGCTTAAATGCCGAATAAAAATCCCTGCTCCCTCCCTGAACTGCTGCTGAGGCTGCCTCTCACCCAACCCAGCAGCCTCAGGACACCTTTGCCTTCTGAGGTCTCCAGGGCTGATCCAGTTCCCACTCCCACGGGAGTTCTGTCACGGTGCAGCTGAGCGGGGACATCTCACAGCCCTGCATGACCACAGCGCCCATACCTTGGATCTTCACTGCACCTTTCCAGCTCATGGAAAGGGTCTGCAGCAGATCCAGCACCCTCCCAAGCCTCCCAACCCCAAGAGTTAAGCACGACCTTCCCAGATAACCAAAGCATTTATGTGACAACACACAACACCTGCAATCAGAAGTTCTGCTTTCAGATCTAACCAGATCACTTTTGAGGAGGTTTTTATCAGCTAATTTGGGTTATAACAGCTCCAATTAGAGCAGAAGCGTTGCTATATTTTCCTTAATCGTTTTTATCCAGCTTTCCCACTGCTGCACTGAACAGGTAGGAAAAACAAAGGCATTTACTGTCCTACTGATTACAGCCACGAAATTATCCCCAGGGAGCGAGAACATGGAGGGACAGAGCCTGGAATTAGGAGGGGATGGCACAACCACAATGTGAATCCTAAAAGAATATTTTTTTTGCAAAACAAACCCCTCTCTTATCTCCTCTTGTGCATGTTCCATCCCATGGATTATTCCTGAAGAAAGGAGAAGGAAAGGAGCTTGTTCCCTGGTAATTTTCTCTGCCACATCCTGTGTTAGAGCAGCTCTGACAATAAACAGCCCACTATAAACTCTCTGCACTAATCAGGGGCAGGAGGTGGCTTTGTGTGCTGTTGCCTGCCAAGAAGAAGACGAGACCGAGCAGAAGGCAGCCTGTCAGCCTGCTCAGATCCCACCAGGGCTGCAGCAAGGCTGCTCAGTGAGAGTTAGAGCTCAGCTTTGTTAAACTCCTGGGGGCTCAGACTGCCACCCTTTGATTTCAGGGCTTTCAGGAGGTGCACAGTTACTGAGATGTGTTGCAGTTTCCCTACCCCAGCGCCGTGTTTGGGAGCAAGAATGATGCTTTCTGTAAGCTTTCCCTTTCTTGCAGAAGTCAAAAGAAGCAAACAAATGCCTGGGAGCAGCAGGCTGGAGAACACAGCATTTTATGAGCCCTTCTGCTGGTGAACAGAAGCCTCTGCTGACTCTTGATGCATTCCCTTTGGTGATGGAGAAATGGCCCTTGTGTGGATGCCTGCACACAGATCCCTCTGCCCTACATGCACAACATCACCACGGCCTCAAATCCCCTTGGATTGCCTTCCAAGTGTGTCCTCTTTCTCTGGACACATCTCCCAACCCCTCCCTTACTTCTACCACACACTCTCCACCCTGTTTCACAGAGGGAAAGCACTCCCCAGAAAAAGAGAGAAGGGTTAAATTAGCCCAGTTCCTACCCAAAACCACTGCCAGGGAGGAGAAGAGAAAGCCACACTGCTCAATGGCATCTGAAGTGGCAGCTGGAGAGCAGCAGCCTGACCCTGATGCCAGAGGGACAGTCACAGGCTGGTCAGCAGGAGCTTCCAGGAGAGAAAGATGAAGGGAAATCACACCAAAGAGCAGGAACGATAAGCAAAGGTTAAGTGAGAGATCAAACAAACACATTGAGCAGGCAAAGGAAGGGACAGGGGGGTGACACTGGAGTCTCACAGTGACCCAGGCACTTGAGTGCAGGGGCTGGAACTGGGCAGGAGCACAAAGTGGGGACTCAGAACAACACTGGAGGGAAGTCATCAAGCAGACAAGCACCTCCAGCATTTGTTTATCTATCTCTATTACTGTTTGCCTTGTTTATTAGGATTATAAACTCGAGAGGCCAGAGCAGCTCTGGAGTGACTGTAGTGTATTTCTCCCAACACAAGCTCAGCTCCTGATTACAATGCTCCTCTGGGGTGCTACTGCAGGCAAATAATATAATAAATAATGGAAATGGACCCAGGAGGAAACTTAGATGTTAACTGTGTAGAAACAGGAAACCTGAGGCTTCATTGCTGTATAAATTTAATGGTGGGTTTAAAGCTCATGCTGTTTGATGGGGAGGGCTTTAGAAACCTGAGCAGGAATGTGATGCCACTTTTAAAAGGGAAAGCACTGAGATTTCCATTCTGGCTGCTGCTGCATTAGCACCAGCTCTGTCTCTTCAGATGTTTCCTGCTGCTTCTCCTAGAGCACAGGAAGCAATGTTCTGGTGATTAAGCAGCACTATCATTATAAAAGCCAAATGAATAATCATTGTGTTAATGAACTTTATCTTCGAAAAGATTAGGGTGTGGGGTTTTTTTTTTTCAACATTAAGCCTCTTTCTGTATGAAAGAGGAAATGCACTCTCATTTCATTTAATCAACCCTGAGATGCTCATGATCTATACAATTTAATTTGCTGTCTGCATGTATTCTTCCATAGCTGCATTCCCAGCTGCTTAAAGGATGGCGTCAAATCATTTTAATACACCCGAGATTATGCACTTCCCTGGGCCCTGTTTGCCAGATTGGTCACAGAATAATCTCCCTGGAAGGGATTTCCAGAGGGCAGAGATTCCCAGCCCACTGGCCCACTGCTTTGGGGCAAGCTAGGAATTAATTATGGTGAAAACCACATGTAAATGGGATACCACCACACAGTATAAGGTGAAAACACTTGGTAAGTAATAAGATGAGGAAAGCTGAGGGCTGGAACCACAAAATTACAGAGGGAAAATGATGACTTGTGGGATCCTGCCCTCCAGTTTGAGAGAACCACCATCACCTCTTTCCTCTGCCTGGGAAGAGCTGAAGCTCATTCCTCAGGAAATCAGCTCCCAGGGTGACCTGCTCTACAAGATGCTTTGAGGTGAGGCAGCCATCTGTTGGCTTTGACTGTTTGTGCATGTCTGGCATCTGCTTTAAGAAGGCAAAGTAAGATGTGAGGGACAGAGGAGTCACAGGGGGATGTTGGAGCAGTAAGAAGGGATGGGTTGTGTTCAGAACCACATCAACCAGCTCATTTCTCTGAAAGTTCCCATTCTAATCATGCCCTCAGCTCATAGGAAAGTCCTGATACATGAGAGAGGAGCAGAAGACCATGAGGGACCACCAGAAAAAGTCCTTCCCAGCAGCACATCATGGCAGGATGTGTCTGGCTCCCTGGGAAGCCAAGCCTGACCACACCACGTTACTGAGAATCACAGGGCACATAAAGGACAAAAAGCAAAGACATTTGAGAGATACTCAGTGCTCATTTTCCAAAACTGAAAAGCACAAGGTCATGTAAGTGGACTAAGGAAGAGAATAATCTTTTAAGTGTGATGAAGTGACTTGATTTCTTGTCAAGAAAAAACCCAAACTGCTTTTACCAGCACAGAAACATCTCAGATTCCAAAGTGGCTTTGGGACAGGAAAGCAGATGCAGTTGGAAATTCAGTATTAATTTAAATCAATGGATATGAATCAAACAACATCCACAGCCACCAAATCTGGCCTTCCAAACACACTGTGCCAACTGGTGCGCAAACATAAGTTCTTCCCTGGTCACAAGGGTACCTTTATCAGAAACATAAATGTAGACAGGATTCATCAGGCCCAGGAAAACACTTAGGATTCATTCTGGGTGCTCAGAAAGGTGAGTCCATTAGGAAACAGCTCCAACAACAGTGGAGAAAGAGCAGGACACAACGTGTTCCTTCCACACATTTCCTCGAGTGACAAACTCGCCCCAGCATGGCCCCACTGCCTCTTGCCTTTCTGCCCCTGCTGCAGCAGGACATGAAAGTGCTGAGCTGCCTTTAATTAGCCCATGTTGTCTGGCAATCAGAGCATCTCTCTGTGATCCGTGGCTTTGCGTTGCCATGGCATTGTCCCCGTGTAACTCAATGTCCAACACGGGCTGGGCTCACGGGAGGGAGCGGCCGCCCCGCTCCCGGGAAGTTCCCTGCTCTGGGGCTGGAATCCTTGGGAAACGGAGAACATATGCTGCAAAGAGAGAGCCAGACACCAACACATGCTAAGAAGTCCAGAGGGAAACACTCAGCTAATTGCAAGCTTTTTGTGGATTAATCAGCCTGCAAAAACGTTGGAGTGGTGTTGAGTACCCAAACACCCACCCGGCTCCCACCGAGACACAAGGCAAGTGGTGGCACCCCCAAATCCCCCATAGCAAAGCTGCTGGTTGACTTTTCCACCAGCTTTAGGAGGAGAAGAGAGGAGATCCACTGGGAGGGCTCCATGGCACCAACCTGCCCTGAGGGACAGCAGGAGCTGCCCCACACTGCTGGGTTTGGCACCCCCCCATGCCAGGCGCTAATAAAGGAGGTGCCATATGGAGCTGGCATTGGCACCGTGGCAAATATTGATCCCTGCTGTGACAAAATGTGACAAGAAGTTTGCAAATGACAGGATGGGCTGGCAGGAGCTTTCTTTGTGTTATTGGGACAGGAAGGCATCACAATCACAACCAGATCATTTGAATTGTTCTGGTATTTGTGCTAAATCCATCAAAGAGATCATTACGGGGGAGACTGAAAGGGGTCAAAACTGAGTCTCGTTTAAAAACGCTCTTAGAACAAAAATACCAAATAAGTGGTTTGAAAGCCTTAAATGATGTCTTTTGGAGTACTTCCAAAATGAAGTATGATGTTTGGGAGAAGACAAAAGAGTTTCATACCCGTTCTCAAAGTGCTAAACTTGAAAACATTGCTCCTAATATAAAAGTGCTTCTTGAAATGTTTGTGGTTTGGTTGAGTCTTTTTGGTTTTTAATAAAAGACTATCATTAAGTATTTTTAAGGAACAAAGTTCTATTAAAGTTCAATCTGACACCCCCACTCCCCACACAATTTCTTTGTAAGAACTTCCTTTGAATTTCACTGAACTGACTTTTTTCCTGACAATTTTTACTTCATGCATGAACCTCCAAATTCAATACTTTGAATCGTACTGGAGAAAAATGGACCCAGTGTTGGGATTTTAGGCAGAAAGCCCAACTAAAATACAGACTTTCTTTTCCTCACCCTCCTGTTTTTCTCTCCCTTAACTCCTCACTTGTCTTCTGTATGTAAATTAGTTATAAAATTATAAAGAACAACCAAAATTTGTCAGGAAAAAAAAGTGAATTGGGTTGAAAGGTATGAAAGTTGGTCTTTAGCCACAGCCTTCTCTGAGTTCTAGGAAAAGTTATGGAGAAAATCTGACAAACAAACAAAAAAAGCTTTCTATGTAGGCAGATGAGGTGAGCCAAAGGTAACAAAGTCAAAATATAAATGTGAAGAAAGAGAGGAAAAGCAAAGAGAAATCTGCCATTTTATTTTTAACCACTATTTTGAAATAGAAGAGCAGAGTGGGAGAAGGTATTAACCCAGAAAAGAGAACAGATTGGCAGGAAACAAGGCAAGGGTAAATGCCATCTGTATTTGTGGTATTACCTACCCAAATAATAAAACTGGCTGGAAGTTTTCAAGAAGAAAAAGAGATGTAATCAACTTTTGGAAACAATTTCTAGCTCTGGAGCAGGTTGTTTGAAGAAGAAAAGCTGTTTCCCTCCGGAAAAAACCCCAAACCAAGCCCAAAGCCAACATGTACTTTGGCACTTTTATTATTTATGTTTCTGAAGTACCCAACAATTTCAAGTTACTTCCCAACCACAATACTCAACTTTCCCTCTCTTTTGTCTTTGTCCTTAGAGATCTACCCAACAGTTTCCATCTGAGCATCTGATGTGAGCGTGATTTATGGGCTATTGGTTTCTCCCCTTCCCTGTCATTAATAAAGGAGGTAACTCTACTTTTAGAGTCCCAGTAAAAATAAATCAACATGTTAATTGGGATTCAGGTGGAGACCTGCAGCACACAGGATGGAAAGGAGGAGATCTGTAGGCTTTAAACCTGGAGTAGGACTTTACAGAGGAGACCATTAGTCTTCAGACTTGTCACATTAAACCCCACCCAACCAGCTCCCTTGGCTGCAATTCCCTGCACTCAGGCACTAAGGCTTGAAGGTATTAGGAAGGAATTATTATGAGGGTGGGCAGGCCCTGGCACAGGGTGCCCAGAGAAGCTGTGGTGCCCCATCCCTGGGAGTGTCCAAGGCCAGGTTGGAGCAACCTGGGCTAGTGGAAGGTGTCTCTGCCCATGGCAGGGGTGGCACTGGGTGATCTCCAGGTCCCTCCCAACCCAAACCATTCTATGATTCTATGGCAGAGAACCCAGCAGTGCCAGAAAACAAGAGTGTAGAGCACAGAAATGAACTTTTACACGGCCAGTTTAGGCACTCTGGGAGATATTTACACATAAGCAAAGTGTGTCTTTACAGTCTTTTTACAGACCCAGAAAATTCCCTTTGGCTGTGCAAAGCTGAGCTTTGGATATTACATTTTCAGTGGGGTCAGAGCCTGCTTTGACATCCCAATTTACATCAGGACCACACCACACTGATAGAGAAGCCCTGTCTGGAAGTGACAGCTTTACCAGCAGTGTTTGACAGGGTTCCCTGGGCACAGGAGAGGTGGGCATGGGCACAGGAGGGGAGTGAGTGGGCACAGGAGGGGTGGGGGGTGTGTTTAGGGATTGCTGCTCTTCATGGGACTTCTCACTCCCACCCAGTGAGTCCCCCATGCCACTCATTCCCCCCTTATTATTCAGTGCTTCCCTCCTCCTCCTCCTCCTCCTCCCAATTAACTACTGCACTCCTGAATCACATTTCAACTCTACACACAGAACTGGTTTGGAAGAAGGAACTGTTAAAATGCAGTTAAAATGCAAAGAATAAGTAGCCTCTCTGGGGTTGTTCTTTTCCAGAAGATTTTGTCTGAGAACAGAGATAAGAAACAAAAAAGGCAAAAGAAAAAAAAAAACCAAGGTAAATATAGGCAAAATAACCCCAAATTTATGCCACTCAGTTCCAGTGAAGCTCTTGGTTCAGTAGTGATGGGGCCAAAACAATGTTTAACCCCACAGTTATAAAATATCTGAAACCAGTTTCTCTTCCCTAAATTTTCCTCAATCTAATCTAAAAATCTCCTAAACAAGCAGAAATAATTTACCATCCTGGTTTCACTCCTTTTTTTGTCAAAACCTAAATTAATGCACTGAATCTGGAATACCCTTATAGATGAAAACCAGCTTTAGCATAAGAATGGGACAAATCATCAATGTCAGCTACCAAACCAACCATTTATATTGTCTGCACAGCAATGTGTTAAGAGGTTTAGAACGCCAATAAAAGCTTAAAAAACCCAAGCCCAAAACTCACACACATGCTCTTTTTTATTAAAACACCAGCTGAGGTGGAGGTTGGACATGCCCACACCACCCTGCACAGCCTGACACGAGCCAAGAGCCAGAGAGATGCAGCAAAACTGGGCTGGAATCCACCCAGCAGTAGCAGGTTCCATCAAAGCAACCAGGACTAACAAGGGAGAGGAGACAAGAGGTTTTTCCACAGCTAAGGAGAACCTGCCTAATGACACCTTCCATTAGTCTTTCCAAAACCTACCCAAGATAAGCACCAACCTCAGCTTAAAGACTCAGATCTCCAGGAAAAGCCTTTAAAAAAGCGTTTCAGCTAAAAGTCTGCATTGATGTGTCCTCTCTCCATCCCTCCCTCCATCTGAGACCCCTCCTGTGGGACCTACCTGACCATGGCATGGGCTTCCCTCTGTCAGGGCTGGGCTCCAACACCCAGAGCTGGTGGCTGGGAAGGATCAGCAGCACAGCCTTCACCTGATAAAGAGAAGGTTTATAAGGATCACATTGTGGAATAATCTGGGTTGGAAGGCAATTGAAAGATAATCCAGTTCAACCTCCTTGCCATGGGCAGAGACACCTTCCACTAGCCCAGGTTGCTCCAAGCCCCATCCAACCTGGCCTTGGACACTTCTCTGGGCAACCTGTGCCAGGGCCATGGATCACTGAAATTATTTGGATTAGGATTCCACCCCCCATTCCTACTCATGAACAAATCAAAGCCCATGGAAATCATGTGCCCATCACAACAGGAGGTGAAAATTCCATGTTCCTTTGCTGGGAAAGGACCCACCACTTTCTCTGGACCCTCACTATGGATGGAGAAGCATCTCTGCTTTGTTTCCTTGTATTGCTGAGCAACCACATAAGAGCAATCCGACTATTGCATGCAGCCTTACAAGGTTATTTGCCTAAGGACTGAAAAACACAGGCAGGGAGAAGAGAGAGAGATTTTTTTAGGAGTTAGTCTGATTTGATTCTCGCTAGCAGACTTACTCTACTATTTTCAGGGCAGCTTAGTGTCAGATAAAGCACACCAAAAACATATTATTTAAAAGCTGTCAAAGAGAACTTGCTGGTGTCTGTAGTGAGACTGTGGCACACTGCTGCATCCTAAAGTTTGCTGCTGCTCGGAGGGAACACAATAGGCTGCGTTTCAATGACACCAGACAGCTCTCCCTTTTGTATGCTGGGAAAGACTAGGGAGCAGATTAATAATTCAGTGCTCATTAGAAAGTACAACCTGCAGTAAGCAATCAGATATAATTAGGCAAAAATATATACATGATTACAGAGTGAACGAGCCCCGTGCATCTATTCCAAGTGAAATAGCATCATGTTTTCAGTGGAAGGGTCAAGAATACAAAAGAACTTTGTAAAATACTCAGTTTAAATACCTTTCCCTTTTATTTTTTTTTCTTTACCATCGTCTGTTAGAATAACTTTTCACTAGAAACATACCGCAACTTCATCCAGCGTGTTGAGACCCACTCCAGGTTCCTTTTCTTGCATTAAAATCACTGAAACAAACGCGTTTCTCCTTCCGATCCTTATATCACACCACTCTACCCCGAGGCAACTATATGACCACATAATTGAAGCAGTAAATTGATGACAATTAGCACATTAGCAGTGAATAGCAGCAAGTGATAGTCTTAATTGACAATGCAGCGGTTAGTAATTGATGTTAATGACTCAGAAGAAGGGGAGAATAGTGACTAATAACTGCAATTTTTAGCTGTTTTCCCTGCTGCTAAAACATTGGGGCAGGTGGGGCTGGTCAGGGAGCGTGCAGAATTGCCACCTAAAATCAAGAGGCTGAGGGTTTAGCCAAGTATTTTTTGCATTATTTAGAAGCAAATAGAGCTCTTGTTGGCTTAATGAAATACATTACAAAGGGCTGAGTTCACCCACTAAAAGAAAACTGGTAATTTTTTTCCCCCGTGTCCACTGTTCCTGTTTCTCAGAGATTTTTGGCAGAGTTCTTGTGCCAGTTCTTTGCAAGGCTGGGAGTGCAGCCCCTGAGCAGAGCACGCAGCACAAATTAGGGGATGCTCTCCCCTCTTCAAAATGTGTTAATGCAGGAGAGCAAACGGCAGGCATTAAAACCAATGCCTACTGAAAACTTTTAAAAGCACTGGACAGATGGTGGATTTTGAGCAAACTGCCTTATCTGGGCTCCTCCTGCCACCATAAACAACTCGTGCAAACTAAAACCTCGATGCCATTTATTGGGCTGCCCGTGACCCAGGGGAATGGCAGGATTAGGAGCTTTATTTTCCTGTTACATAGGAATTTTCCTGCTCCTAAAGATATATCCCCTGCATAAAGCACATATTGTATTGAAGAAGGGGAGCATTAATCATCCTTCACAGCAAAACATATGGACAACCATGTGGGTTGCAACAATTATCCAAAGATACTTAACACGACGGGCACGGAGAGGTGGCTAATTATAGCTTTGGTCTTCCCTTCGGTAGGTGATGTACAGCCACATCCATGGAATAATCCCTTCCTCAAAGACTGCTGCCACTGTAGAGTGTTTGACACATAAAATGTCTTCCTCACATCAAAGCCAGAAATGCTTAAGGATGAGCTCCTCATGAAGCTTTTTATTTTTAATGTTGTAGCTCCTGTTCTGTATTTTATATCGATTTTGAGAACGATTAAGAGCCAGTCCATGCCTGGCTTCTGCTGGAGTGTTATAATCTTCCAGGTGATCATTTCCATTGGAGTTTGAATGATGAAAGACTCCCATAAATTTTAAAATGAACTCAGTTCTCTTTATATTCCTCCTTGAGTGCTCATCACTTTGTTCTGAACCGTGGAGAGTGTGTCTCCCCAGCCTTGGCAAACCTTCCCCTGGCCAGTCCTTAACACACAGGGCCAAATTCTCAGCCTCAGTGAATCAAATGTGATGTTTTTAGGCTGATTTGCACCAGCCAAGGCTTTCTTCTCATCCTTGCACTGCTGGTGATGCCTCAAGGCAGGGACATCCAACCCCAAGGAACCCATGGTGGGTTTCCCCAGCATTGCCAACCCACAGGCTGCACCTCGGGATGATCCCAGGACTTCCACGAGCACTTCAGTGCTTGTATTTTCTTCCCATTATCGCGAGAAGGAAAATTTTGGCCCCTTTTTCCTGCAGTTACAGACACAGAAAAAGAGATGGAGATTCTTCTCACTGCAGAGCCGTAGGGATAAATATTCATGTTTCGTGGAGGGCTTTTTATTCCTTTCTCCAGAGGGGATTGTCCCTGGGGAATTCTGCACTTCTGCAGTTGAAGAAGAGTCTGGTGGCAACAGGTTTTACTTCAGCTTGTCTTTCTGCTTAGATTTGGAGGAAGACAGATGAATAACCTATTAAAGGAGAGCACCTAAGGGGCTGAGGCACCTAGAAAAGCCAAACTGTGGGAGTTATTCAGGTGCACAGAAAGTGAAAACTTTTTTCCCGGTCAGAGGCAGTTTTTGTAGGTAACTTGTGAGCAGGCAAACCCACAGATTGCTGCATTAATGAGAGCAAGGGTTTCATTCCCAAAGGGGGACAGTTTGGAAAGTATCTTAACAACCAAAAAGTCAAGGACTGTTTGCATAGAGCAGCTACTTCCTCCGATACAAGCATTTTAAAGGACATTTTTAACAATGCTCTGCTCATACCCTCTTCTGTAGGATTTTCAGCTTCAGTGCCTGAAGATTATAAGAGCATTTGTCTTCAGTAAATGCACTCATTAATTATTTATTTTGCAAGGAGAGGCGCTCATTAGGTGGGATTCAAACACACACTGGTGCCTGTGACCTCTAGTTGTGGCACACGTTTCCCAGCGCTGCTACACGGTGTTCTTAAACCTCCAAAGCATATCAATGTGCTCTCCATCTCCTCTCGGAAAAATCCCAACCCGCTGGGGGAGAAAGGCTGGAAACACGAGGCAGTAGGACCATTCCAGCTGTCTGCAGCAAGTGGAAGGGCTCCACAATAAGTGCTGGACTTCTCATTGATGCTGAAGTGAGTTCTGAGGATGCTCAGGCGTAGATGGAGCTTCTCTTCCACTCAGGCAGTGCTCAGGTGCAGTGAGAGTTGCACAAGGATTTCTTCAACAGAAATCACAGGGCTGGTGTTTCTGAAGAGACAGACACCTCTCATAGGGAGGGAAGAAGGGGCTGGGTACCACCCAGAGGGGAGAAGGGGTTGGGTATCACCCAGAGGGGAGAAGGGGTTGGGTACCACCCAGAGGGGAGAAGGGGTTGGGTACCACCCAGAGGGGAGAAGGGGTTGGGTACCACACAGAGGGGAGAAGGGGTTGGGTACCACCCAGAGGGGAGAAGGGGTTGGGTATCACCTGGAGGGAAGAAGGGATTGGGTATCACCCAGAGGGAAAGAGGGATTTGGTATCACACAGCTCCAAGAAGAGACTTCCCTTTTGTCTGGCTACTGGGACAAACACAAACACACCTCAAGTTTCTCAAGCCCATCAAGTAACAGGAGAGACTGAAGCATCTTAAAGAGATGCCATGTCAGGTTTGATCAGAAATGATCAGAGAAACAGGAAATCTTCTGCTGCTTCTCCGGTTTTATTTTGAAATGTTATTCTCAGCAGTGGACTCCTGTCGTGGAGTGGAGAACAGACTTTCTCAGAGCTGCTTTTCTCAGCCACCAGGAATTTTTTCAACCTACCTAAGGCAGAACTGTGAGATAAAAGAGGAAAATGCAGTCCCTTCTTATTTTCCAGGCATGTTTTGCAGAATAAAGCACAGAGCTCCAATGCCTGCCCACCAGTGTGGTGGTGGGATGGCTCTGGGTTCCTGCTCAGGCTGGCTCAGATGCCTTCACCCCTGAGCTGGGCAGGCCCTGTGCATCATCCCTCTTCTGGTTAAACACCATTCCTGGAGCACAGAGGTGCCAGCTGGTCCCTCACTGGTGCTGAGGACCATCAGGAGTGGAGGTGCCACCTTTTCCCTCGGGGGAATTTGCTGGTGGTCCATTACCCTCCCAAAAAGGCTGTGGTGGGCTCAGGCCCTCTGGACCAGTCTGCTCTAAACCTGAGCCCAAGCCAGACATCTCCACCCAAACACAGAGCCTGCTGATGGGTTTGGCAGCTGGGAATTGCTTTCCCCAGTGCTCACGACCAAGTTTTATTGATGTCAATGCAAGGCAAGGACCTGCAGCAAGTTTTGCTTCTGCTACTGATTAAAAGAAAAAGAAAGAAGGGAGGAAGGAGGGAGAAAACGTAAAAATTCAGTCAAATTTGAAAGTATTCATTTTGCCATGATTTTATCAGCTGTATGTTTAAAATATACATGACATTATCCAAATATATGTCGGTGACATCTCGGTGTCCAGCCCTGCCTGTTGCATTTGATTGGAACTATTCATTTAACTTTGGGCACAAAAACATCTCAGGCAGCCTGTAGAAAGTTAAATAACCCAGAAATGTGAATTTGCATATAACTTGAATTTATGAGCTTTTATAAATCCTGTTTTGTGCAAAACTAATTATTATAATGATGGCTGAGTAAGAAGCAACACCACACAAGACTTAATTCAGATGACATTTTTGTTATATTCTCCTGTTTTAATTCTCCAGCTTCGCTGAATAACGAGAAATCTTCGCAGCTGTAGCAAAGTGCCTCATATATAATGTATAGATCACATCCTCCTGCCATTTTTCACAGGTGCCTGGCTATTATATGGTTCAGAATTCATTCATAGTGCCTATTAGAGGTCTTTATATGTAACTGGCTTCCTTTCTTGAATATTTATAGCTTTTATGAGACATTTATGGGTAGACCCAACAAGAGTTTCTGAGGAAATACTGGGAAATGGTTCTGTATAACATCATTAATACACTGTTCTTTGATGGTAATGGCCACAAATGTCATTTAATTGCTGTGTTCATGCTTTGGCTCAGTGTGGTATCGATGGGGAGGCTCTTCCAGAGAGCCTCTCCAGCCTAAATCTGCTGGGAAACCATTTGGCTCCCAAGGAATGGAACCCACTTCAGCTCAGAAATGAACCATTCCAGTCAGGAGTTCTGCCTCCCAGTAGGTAAAGGGGGAATACTGGAAGGCTGGAGGGGGAATTTGCACAGGGGAGTGGAAGGGTAGGATGGGGGGAATGGCTTTAGCCTGGAAGAGAGTGGGATATTGGGAAGGGATCCCTCCCTGGGAGGGTGGGCAGGCCCTGGCACAGGGTGCCCAGAGGAGCTGGGGCTGCCCCTGGATCGCTGGGAGTGTCCAAGGCCAGGCTGGAGCAAATTGTCTAAGGGAAGGTGTCCCTGCCCATGGCAGGGGCTGGCACTGGGTGGGCTTTAAGGTCCTTCCAACCCAACCCGTTGTGGGATTCTCTTACCAGCAATCCTCAAAGGCTGCAAACCCTCGACTGAAAGACAAAGCACAGATTGTCCATGTAAAAGGGTTTGTAAAGCAGATAAGGTTGACTTGGCTCATGTTGTGACAAGGACAGTCCTGAGAGCACAAGCAACACTGCAAAGACTAATGATTTCATGTCTGAAAGGGAGAGATGCTGTTTGTGGAGTGATAGTGAGATTGAAATATTAGATAAGATTTGTCAGCAAATTCAGAGAGGCAAAGCTCCTTATCAGAGATACCTCGAGGGCTTCAGACAACATCTGCTTCTTCTAATAAAGTTGTATTCATCAGTGTCATCAAG
Source organism: Margarornis squamiger (assembly GCA_035222235.1). Lineage (NCBI taxonomy): Eukaryota > Metazoa > Chordata > Aves > Passeriformes > Furnariidae > Margarornis > Margarornis squamiger. The sequence continues at coordinate 2,322,360 of JAWWTY010000022.1, forward strand.
GAGGTTATAACAAAATGACACATTTTCCTACTCCACCCTTTTTAACCACTTCGGTGAGAGAGGGGGATTGAAAATGTGCTTGTGCATATATATATATATATATGTACATGTATATGTGTGATTTCAGGCTTTGTTCCCCGGGGGTTTATGGATTTACCTCCTGAGGTGGCTTTGGTTTAGACAGCATTGTATCAAAGAGAAAACAAGTATAATGTAATTAATATTTCTACGAGAGCACAGAATCATGTTTTTTCCACCCTGAGGTTGTGCACTGAGAGTTTCACAGAGGAGGAGCTGCTGCTCAGCACAAATCAGGAACTGTGGCATCCCTGCTATTTAATCTCAGAGCTGGCCAAACAAGTGGCTTATGGGATAAATTGGGGTGTGTGCTAAAACCTTTAATGAATTAAGCAAACTTTCAGAGTTGCTCTGGGTGCAGAGTTAAGCATGTGTGTCACAACACATGGACATACACTCCTGCTTTTGCTTGCTGGCTTAAAATGATGAATATCTTTCTATATTTTTCTAGATAGAATTTTAATCAATAAGGTGGGAAGTTTTGTGTAACTGCTGACACTGAGGGTAAATATCGTTTTTGATGTCATTCACGAGAAATGAGAATTCCAAATAGTACTGGGTTGGTTTTAGAGGCAAACATTAAAGGCTTTTTTGCATAATCTTCCCCTTGTCCCTTAAAGTGCTCCATGTACTTTCCTACCACTCCCTGTTGCTGGGATAAGGCTTTTCTCTGGAGTAGCTCCTGGCATCTGGAACAGCTTTCCTGCAACTTCCATGCTTCACCAGTTCCATCTATTTTTATATCTCATCTCTTCTCCCCTGACTATCTCTTTTAATTTCTCTCCATCTGCTTTTTATATTAACTTTATAACTCCATATAACATTTGCGATGCAGTTTGCATGTAAAGCACCAGCTACCCAAAATCATGCTGAAGTTTAGAGTTAACACCAAGGGATGGCTTTGCTGCTGCGAGAGGCTGTTCCTCCTCTGCCACAGGAGGAGCAGCTCACTGACAGTGGTCAGAGCAGAGGATCTCAGCATTTCAATATTTAAGCATTAATCTCACGGTGAAGAGCTGATTGCACTCACTCTTGGGCAAATATATAAACCAAGAAAGCAGAGCTTGCAGACAAAAAGTGTAAAATATTTATAAGCACAACTGTGCCCAGGACAGAAGAAGAAACACAGAGACAACCCTTTTTTATTTGCCCAGACTGTATCTCGAATGCAGCTGAGTGACAGCCCTGCTAGTGGAAGCTGCCCAGCTCCAGTGCTTCAATAGTCAGCCTTTTACCTCTACTTTTGCCCTCCATGTACTATAGAGTTTCACAGTGCACGAACAAACCTCTCCCTGTAGAGAAAAAGTCCACAACAGCCAATTTATTGTCAATGGGCAACGTTTACAAGAGGTTCCAGGTAGCTCATTCACCATCTCCAATAACTGGTGATATCACTCCAATAATATTAAAAAAAAATAAAGAAAGAAGAGTGCACTCAGCTGGTGCTTGTAGCTTCCCAGTCAGTTCTAATAATAACAGAGTGTAGAATAACACCGATTTGGAATTAATCTCGATGAAACTCCACATATAGGATTAACCTAGTCAGTGTGGGCTGCTTTTCAGGTGCTTTGGGAGAAGCCCTGTGGTGTTCCAGGCTCTGCCACGGCACACAAAGCTGCCCTTCTGGCTCTGCAGTGCCACACCAGTGATTTCCCCCAGCTCACAAACCCCCAGGGCTGGGTAAACCCGTGTTTCCCCCAGCCTGGCCTCTCCCACCACCCACCAGAGCCCTGTCAAACACCACCAGTGGGTTTCCCTGTGCGTTGTCCAAAGTCCATTTTGCTCTGGGATGTTGCTGAAGTTCATTTTATCTCCTGCCAGTGTATTAAAAATCTATTAATGTTCCCCACATAAAAGGAACACAAATTGAGCCGCTGTAAGATTGATATTGCGACGTAGAGAGGCCCCAAAGTAACTCCAGCATTATTATGCCCCTGCCTGTGCCAAATTGAACTTCTAACACTGTTGACAAATGTTCCAAAATTCACATGTATTTCTCCCTGAGTGCTTTCCCAGTTCCCACTGCAAGTCAGGCCAGTGAATTACACTCCCCAGAGCTGCTTTCCAGTCCGGCTCAGAGAGCCCCTCACCTGCAGAAGGAAAATTTCTCAAGGGAATCCAGGGGAATGCAGAATTACTTCACTAAAATGGATATAAGTTATCCCTCGAAAATCAGACATCGGTCTCCCCCTTATTATTCACTGCCTGCCTCTGGAATACTAACAGGGAGTCTAAACACCAGCTCTTTGCTCAGCCACTCAGGTCTCTTCCCATGATTTCTTTCTCTATGTGCTCGTGGCTTTAAAACTTATTTATGCCTCTTCTTTTCAAAATACCATGGATTACAGTTATTTTCTTTGCTTGCCCTTTTTTTGGCAGTCCTTCAAGATGTCCAGCTTAGCCTGTTATGACATAGTTTATGAACTTAAGCCAGGAGCACGAGCAAACTGCTGAAGCTGAAATCACAGGCTAAAGAACTGAGGAGTTCGTGGTCTGAATACGGGAGAAAATTGGCCTTGGAGAGATGCAGGAGGACTGTGAGATCCTTTCCCACTCCCAGAGAGGATCACTTATCCCTGCATCTTGCTGGACAGATCCTTCTCTGACCTCTTCTTGCTTCCTGTTATGTAGAATCCACAGATTCCCTTAGCATTTTTTTCCCCAGTAATCACCTTTTCAAACTATATGAAGTTTTTTTCTTTAATAGTTACTTATTGTTTTTTCTTAAAAACGGAAGGATCTCTCAGTGCAGCCTGGCTCCATCTCTGCTTTGTCCAAAGCATAGTAGGCAGGGGAAGCAGCCTAACCTCTTCCAGGCTTTGGAAACTTAATCCTGACTAAATAGCTCACAGTCCTTCTATGTTTCCTTCCAGGTCCTGTTTCTCACAAGAGGAAGAAGGGATAGTATTAGTGGTTGGCATGTGGGTGTGGTGGGCACGGTGTTCTGGTGTTGGTCACCTTGGAGAGGGGCTGTTGGTTGGTGTTACCATCACCATCCTCTCCTTCCTGAAGGGAAAGAGCCAGACTAGCTTGGTGAGGGCACAGAGATTGCCTTTCCCTAATGAGCAGAGGTAATTCTTATGTCCTAAAATGTTTGGATAGCAGAAAGGAAAGAGAAAAATACATTCCTCCTATAAGGGAATCCCTTTGTTATGTCTTCCCTTCCCACCCTTTCTTGCTGACCTTCATACTGATTAAATCTTCATCATTTTTCTTTGGTTTCATCTCACATGCTCACTACACCTGGTTCCATAATCTGTTGTCATGGAAATCAGACAGATGTCAAAAACATGGCTTTGTCACTTAATTGTGTGATCCACACAAGAGAGAGAATAATGCAGAGAACCTGACGGGAAGTCTTGCAGGTTGAAGCAAAACAAAGAGACAACAGTGAGCTAAAACCCCCCAAAATTACCTTTTACATGGAGCAGTGTTCTCACTGTAGCCACTGGGAAATGAAGCTTGCAGGTATTGTTTTCTGTGCCCATTTTTGTCTATTTTTCCACGTGTTGAACACTAAAGGCTCCTGATCTCTGTCCTTCAGGTGATGGAGTGGTGCAGGAGGAGATGTGGTTACACAGGGAGTATCCTCGTGTAAGCTGCTTATTCAGGTAGGGCTTTGCAGGTGCTCAGAGAGCTCAAGCCCTGCGAGCAGCAGGAGAGGTTTCATGAATGTTAATCCATCATTAACAGCCAAACAAGAATAAAGCCAAGGACAGATCCCCCCAGTATCCCCCGGGATGGGCACAGGAGCCTCAGCTCTCTCACCACAGGAAATGGCAGGTCAGTCCTTCCCTCAGGCTCACTGTCACCAAACCCAGGGTGACATCCTGCAGAAAGTTGCAATTGTCCCAAATTTCTGGGACCCAAGAATATGTTTTTCAGCTTAGCTGAAAGAGAGGGTGAAAATCCAGTCTCAGGGTAAAATGGTATGAAACAAGGCCAGTTCCAGGACAGGAAATAGAGGCAGCAGCAAGAAGCTTTGCTTCTTACTCAGGGTCTGTCCTCCTGTGACCAAAACCTTTCTCACAGCAACATCCACAGCCACAAATGAAGGAATGTTGTGCTTTTGATGCTCAGCCCTGGTGAGGATGCCACTCCCATGTGTGTGTCCATCCAGGAGTTCTCCATTCGTGTTGGTCCCTTCCGTTTCTTATCAAGTTTCTACTAAGTATAGAATGGATTTTCTCATGCTTGTTCAATAGCAGCCCCATGATATCTGCTTATACATCTATTCTGAAATGTCAGCCAGACAAATGAATCTACCTAAAATAATGCTGGATCCACAGAAATTTCCCAGGCACAGGAAATTTGCAGGGATTCCTTGCTATGGGTGCAGCTTGAGTTTATTTTGTAAATTAACCACAGCAGGCTGGAAACATAGAGGGGAAACACACAGTTTCCTTTAAGGTATAAAAATACAGCTGAAGCTTCATTGGCATAGGTAAAAGAGTGCAATGAAAGAGTGACATGAGGATGGAAGGAGGGATAAAGGGCAAAAAGGAAGGACCGAGTTGAATCACAGCCTTGAGGCTGAATTTGCTGAGTCTGGCTCAGAGAGGAAACAACCTCACGTTACAAACTGAGCACCCTGCACAGGAACCACCCATAAACTCGGTGCCCACAATATGCCAGGATGCAGATGAGAGCAGCATCTTCCAGGGCTCGGGATGTGCAGAATGTACACGCAGAGTGGCCCTGCAGGCAGTGCACGTGGCTGTGCTGGGACCTGCTGGCTGCCCTTCACCTCTGCCCCCAAATCCACCTGCCTTCAAACCGGCACAGCCCCGCTGCCACCACCCCGAGCCCCCCAGGCTTCTCCTGGCTTCTGCAACACGGGGAATTGGGGCTTGTCAGGATTCATTCCTGGGGCTGCACCAACAGTGTTGTTGGAGAAGGGAGAAATTAACATGTTATTTATGCTGGAATTACGTTGCCTCACAAGCGGTTCCTGGAAGGCTGAAAAAGGGAATAATTTGGAATAAATTATTGATGATTTTAAAAGCCTTGCTTATTGATTACAGGTTATGCTCTAAGATTAAAAGAGCGCAGCTAAGTCCTGTCAGAGTCTTTCAAAGTCAGAGTTCATCAGAGTAAACAAGTGCCATAACCCAGAGCAGCCAAAGAGGAGTAAAATCCTAAAAAAATTGCTGTGTGGTTTTAAACCATTCTGATTATTTTTTTCCCCCTAAAAATTCCTCTAGAAGAAAATTAAAGCAATTCAATACTGGAGAAAATTAAATAAAGCTAAATGAGATGCAGCAAGTCCTCAAAGACTGGACATGGTGTTTGGTGCTCTTGGTTGACAAGGTGGTGATCACTCAAAGGTGGGACTCTCTGATCTGAGAGGTGTTTTCTGACCTCAAGGACTGTGTGAGTGTTCTGTGATTCTCTTCAGTGCACCCAGGGCTGGGGGAGTTGGGTGACACCTTGCTTGGTCAACCAAAGGAGCTGCTCCAGCTGGGGGACAGTGCTCAGGGTGGCCAGCAGAGTCACTGATCCTTCTCAGCTCATCTATTTTCCCCCAGCTGCTCCCCTCCGAAGGCTCTGCAGTGTTAGAAACACAGTGGCACCATTCCCACAGGCTGTTCCCAATTCACTCCTGCGTAATTGAGGTATCCTATTACTGTGTTTAGTTTCTCCTTCTGCTCCTTCCCACAGTGTGCTGTGGTCATGAGCACCTCACCCCAGAGGTCTTCAGCAAATTCCTGTAATTACTTCTCCACATCTCTTGGTCGTTCATTCCAAGCGAAATTATCTCTGAACATTAGTTCCATTTGCTAAATCTCTTCTTGCTTTATTAACTTTAATCAAACTAATATATACAGCTAAATGAAAGGTGGGCTAGGATGCCCATACCTGGCTCAGCTCTCTTCCCAGGGGCAAACACCCTCTCGAAGCAGTGACACGAGTTAATTTGGCCATTATCAGGACAGAATTTGGCCACTGTAATTTCAGCTATTGAATAGTTGCCATCGATGCCATTTAAAAGCTGCATTGCTACAGCAAAATAGACCTGAAAAACATTCCATGTCCAGTCACTTGAATTCCACAGTGAGTTCCCTCTGCACCTCTGTTATTTGCTTTTCATGAAGTTTAGAGCGCAGGAAAATTCAGCTGGGCAAAGTGCACTCCCTCCTCATGGAGGGATGTGATTAAAGAAAAGAAAGAGAAAGGGTTTGGCTTTCATTTGTATTTATTTTTAGAATTTGTGAGCTGCACGGATTCTGTGGTATTGAGAAAACACAAAAGGCTGCTTGAATACTCTATAACTCACATCTCTGCTAAAGAAAAAAACCCTCCCAGACAAAAAAATCCACGAGAAGTACGACAGCTTTAAAAATCCTCATTAAAATCAACCGAACTGCACCTCTAAAACCATTTTGACTTCAATTAGTCTGCTTTGCTGTGTCAAACACACATTCGTGGCCCAGTGCTGTTCCCATGGCAGTCAGGAGAAATCGTGCCCCTTGTCTGAATGGAGGGGAGCAGCAGTTCAGGAGTCAAGCCAGAGCTCTCTGCAGAGCAGAGAAAAGCTCAGCCTCCAGCTCATGTTTCCAGAGTGTGTTCAAACTAAGATGATAACTAGAAAAGCTGATGTGTTGTTTTTTTTATACAGCAATATGTAAAACGCAGAGATAAATTTACCAGGGGATGTCAAGGCTGCTCATTGTATAATTGAATTATTGCACAGAAAGATAAAGGCAGGAGAACGTCCTCCTTTGTGCCATCATGAGGAACACGAGCTCCGAAGGAGTTTGGTGTGTTTCTGTCAGCTACGAAGCATTGGTAAAGCACACAGCCTGGGAATATATACATTTAGCTTTAAATATTTACAGTAATGAACAAAACCCACTTAATTTACCGCAACAAACTGAGTTCCCATGCTGTGTGTCAGATATTGGGGCTGCATTAATGACTTGCTTGGGACAAACCCAGCGAGTGACGTGAAGAGAAAGGGTTGTGGGGGCCGTGATGGAAAGCCTGGCATGGCACACAATTAATAAACCCTCTGTGCCAACAGGAACCAAATCCCAAACAGAGCCTTAGCGTGTGCTTTGTGCATCAGCTGTGCCCAGACAGCTGCTGGGCAGCTTTGGCCTTCTAAGGCCACCCTTGAAACGTGCCTGGAGCTCGTTCTGCTTTTTAATTGGAGACCAAACAGCATCAAGCTCGTGCACCAGCACCTAAAATATGAAATGTGATGCTGGAAGTGGCTGAACTTCTCGTTCCCACAGAGGGACCTGTTTCTACAGCAGAATATCCATCATTAGACAATTTTCCAGAAGCACTGGGGGTAAGAGACCCAACTCAGAAAGCTCCCTGACTTCTGGGATAACAGCAGGGGTATTTATCGAGGCATTTGGAAGGTAGCACAGAGTTTGGGCTTGGACTAAGTGGAATTTTTAACCCTACAAACAAACGGGGCAAGGACCTGCCAGGCAATGGCAGGGCAGGGCAGGATCCCAGTGCCAAACTGGTTTCTTGCTGCCTGCACAGCTGGGCTGCACGTGGGACCCACCTTCTGAATGGCACAAAGGACTCCCTTCCCAGTTTGCTCTCACTGTGAACTGGGACACTCCCCACAGGGCTTGCCTTCCCTCCCCTGCTTTCTGGACAAGAAACTTGGAGAAGAATGAGAAGAAACCAATTAAAAACTAAGAAGGAAAAGCGACAGGGAAAAAAAAATAACAGCAAGAGGAAAATAATAAAAACAAAATTATGTTTCTAAGCCTTCTGAGTTTTCACCTATTCCTTTTTTTTTTCTTTTTTCCAGACACATCCATAATCCTCCCCCTGCCTCCTGAAGAGAGCTTTCCTAACCTGTAAAGCTTGGATAGCTGGCCTCTTTTGTCTGGAATTTATCTTTATAGGAGTCCCCTTTCAGGTTTTAAAATTAATAACAGCACAATCCTGCACCTTACCTGAGTGAATTTGATGTATTTTTGTGCTGTTCATCTTCAAATATCTGGACTGGTGGTTTCCACTCTCCCTCAAGAGATGATTTAAATCTCTCAGTCACATACTGGGTACCAAGTTATCATTTTTAAGGCTTTGTTGGAAGACTTAGACCCTTGCTGCTCTAATTATATGTTAGGTAAAGACACAGAAGATGTGTATCTCCTACACTGCTTGTCTTGGAAAATCAGATATCTAAAACAACCCTGTGGAAACTGATAAACCAAAGGGGGAAAAATAGCCCAGATAACACATAGGGATAGGAGAGACCCACATTAATGTGTGTGGTTTTGAAAGGGCTGGCAAATACTGAGACTAAAGAGCCAGTTTTAGATGTTTCTCAACTTGTTGCCTTTAAATCAATAGAGTCACATTTATTATAAAGTTTGTAATGGAAGAATGAGTGCCGAAGTGTCTTATATGTGACAAAAGCATAAATCACTTTAAATCCCCATTTCAGGCACTATATTATATAACTTTTAGTGTCTGATCCTTTTACTAACTTTAAGCCATCAAAATGGAAGGCTGAAAATATCAAGCTCTGCTAATTAACATCTTAATGTGATTGATGTGATATTTTGATTGCTTCAATTTTATAGCATTTAATTTTAGACTGTGCACAGGTCTCTCATGTCAGGAGCTGCATCATTTATACACGGAGAGAAGCCCCTTTTAGCAGCAATTTTTATAAAGGAAATTACTCTAACCCAGTAAAAACCATTCAGGTTCCTGCAACTGGTTGTTGAAGGCCTCTTGTTTTCAAGATTATTTTGAAAGAAGAAATCCCAATGGCTGTAGTACCCAGTGCCTTCACAGAGGATATGATTCATCTTCCCAAGAAACACTCCTTACCACCAGAGCTTAATTGCCAAGAAGAACAGCTAACCCCCCCCAAATCTGCTCAAAGTCAAAATATTCAGAATAGGAAGCGTTTCCAATGAAGGAAATCACAGAGGTGAATGCAAATATTTTAAAAAATTATATTTTTATTCTTATATCAGGAAAGAAAGTGTGTTTTCGTGCACAGAGTGGTGGATCTGGCATATGTTAAATCAGGCAATTTTGGCATTTAGGAGATGCACAGAGCACTCTTCACATGGCCACAAGTAATGCAGCAGGACAGAGGTGCTGGACTTTTGCCCAGGACACCAGGACCACTGTGAAGGTTTTACTGAAAATAAAGCTTTGGACTTGAGTAATTTAGGCATGTTGGGAGTGGGTGCCTTTGAAGAGGCTTAAAATCATGAGATCAGATCAGTTCTGGCCAGGCACAGAGTTCAGGTATCTTATCTGCAGGGCTTGTGCTGAAAACTTTTCCTGCTCTTGGCAATGTGAAGGCATTATCTATTTTCAGGGTCGTGCTGGTATCAGGATCCGAGGAAATGAAGGGATAAAGCATGGATAAAGCTTCCTCTGGGGCCCAAACTTCTTGGGAATGTGGCTGAATGTGGCAGCAGGAGCATTTCTCAAACCTGCAGCACAGAAATGTCCCCGAGGAGATTAAGCCAGGCTGTGGAAGAGGGGATGGTCCTTCCACTCTATGGGCTGTTTGTCCTGCAAATCAAACCCACACATCCCAAAGTGGCACATCATTGAGCCCACAGCTCCCTTGTGCTTCCACTCACTCCTGGCATGGCTTAAAAATAAGAATAAAATGGAGATATCTGGAGAAGCTTTGTGGAATGAATCAAAGCTGATGGAGCTGCTGTTATTTTACACCTGGGAGATGGGTCTGAAGGCCTGGGAGCTGGCCAGGCTTAGGAAAGACCTACTTTAGATCTGATTTAATGTGGAAGCAAATGGCAAGGCAGCCACTGAATTACGTGGATACCAAGAGAGTTCCCAAGAAAGGAAAGTCTCAGGAGCATCTCTGAACATCATGCAAAAGGCTCGTAACCAGAGCCATAAAGAGAGTGAGCTTTGAGTCATCTGATCCCAGAAATACCCTGCTGGAGCCACGCAGACCCAACATGGCAGACCCAACATGGCAGACCCAACATGCATTTGAGAAGAATGAGAAGAAACCAATTAAAAACTAAGAAGGAAAAGCGACAGGGAAAAAAAAAAAATAACAGCAAGAGGAAAATAATAAAAATAAAATTATGTTTCCAAGCCTTCTGAGTTTTCACCTATTCCTTTTTTTTTCTTTTTTCCAGACACATCCATAATCCTCCCCCTGCCTCCTGAAGAGCTTTCCTAACCCATAAAGCTTTGGCAGACCCATCGTGGCTCAAGAAGCCCTTCAGTGGCTCGGCAAATGGCCTGCTCCAAACGCCATCCCTGTGCCTGGAATGCTGTTTCCTTCCTGAATCCCTGCCTGAACGCCTGAAATGCCATCAGCTCCCCGTTGCCTGCCCTAGAGCCTGTTCTTACCTGCAGCCCACGAGAAGCAGCTGGCACGGGCTCTGCTCAGCAGATGGCTGGCACAGGGGCTTACGTGCATTCGCTCATCCCTGGCACCGCTCAGGGATGAACGGCAGAGAAAAAAACCCTTCGCAGTTGTTGGATGAAAAGAAAGAATCCAGCGTGGTCCATCCCAGGGGAGTTGGGGTTTCTTTTACCAATGAGAGCGGTTTCGAACCTGGTGCCTTTTCAAACGTCAGCTGGATCCGTGAAAGGAGAGCAAGAAATTCTCTGATGATGTTGTTATTGGGATCAGCAGCAGTGGTGCTGGTCATTGTTTAACCACAGGGATTCCTCTGGCTCTTGCTTCAGTCAGCAGTTAAGAGAACTCAGGTCAGGCTTCAGGGGAGAGTTTTTAGGGCACTTCCAGGGTTTGGAAGTGTCCAAGGCCAGCTTGGATGGGGTTTGGAGCAACCTGGGCTGGTGGAAGGTGTCCCTGCCCATGGCAGGGGGTGGCACTGGATGGGCTTTGAAGTCCCTTCCAACCCAAACTATTCTATAATCTCCATTAATACAGAGAGATCAGTTTTGAACCATCCAAACCAATTATTAGGAGAAAAAAGAAACAGCAGTGAAACAGCAGACTTGATTTCAGCAAGTGTCTGTGTAATTGGTGCCTTGTTAGGCTCTGGTTTTTGGATGTTAGGTTGTTTCAAACCTCAACATTTACTGTTTGTTGTTTAGGCACCTTTTACTTGTGCCCTAAATGAGATGAGAACGAGGAATCTGCAGGAAGGAGCTCCTGAAGAGCAAACAAAACACAGGAGTGTTTATTAAGCCTTAGAGAAATGAAAGAGCAGGGCAAAAAGTGGAATTTACCTGAATTTGATCTTTTGCTCTGTGGTATTCTCCTTGTATTTTCAGTTTAGGCTCTTTGCGTACATCCCTGCAGGATGGCTGAAAAAGAGGGAATGCTGTGGGAATCATGGGCCCCTACTAGGGAAAGCAAGTGGTAGTCTCTCCAAAGCAAAGCTCAAACCCCTGTCAGTGCTGACTGCAAATTATTTCCTAATTAAAGGTTCAGGAGAAGTTAAAAAAAAAATAAAATCGAGTTTAGCCCGAGAATCACATAATCATTAAGGCTGGAAAAGACTTCCAAGATCAGCAAGTCCAACCTTTGACCAAACCCCTCCATTCCCACTAAACCACATCACCAAGTGCCACATCCACTTGTTTTTCCAGCCCTTCCAGGGATGGGGACTCCACCAGTTCCCTGAGGATCCTGTTCCAATGCCTGACCATCCTAATGAGCTGCCCTTCAGCTGTGGGTGTGAAACAAAGAAAAAGGCCTGCCTGCCTGGTGGGCTAAAAGAGTTTTCCTTCTAGTTCTCATTTTCAGCATTCACCTCAGCAAATATTGTAGATTTAGAGATTTTTCTTTTGCCTCCTCTGGATATGCACCTGTTGATTTCTCCTCCCAGTGTCCCAAGCTTTGATAAATCCTCCATCACCAGCTGGAACTGATCCCTTCACAAAGAAACCTTCCTTGTTTTTGCACTTCTATTTCTTCTCCCAGTCTGCTGTTTCATCTTCAGCTAAAAATAGGGAGAAAAAAAAAATAGAGCTTTGTGAGAAAATGTAAACCTCAGTTAATTTCCATATCTATTAGTAAAGAGTTTTTCCTTAAGGCATGGTCCACAAATAGCTGTAAATCTCAAACTGCAGCTTAAAATAGATTTTGTAAGTAAAACTCTACAAATGAGCAATTAAAATGTGTTCCCATCTTTAGGAATTTCTTTCTCTTTACAGTGAAAGATTTTCAAAGCTTTGGGCTTGACTCTGCACTTCCAAACAATCCACAAGAGAGGCAGGGAGGGGGTTAAGCCACCCTTTTACCTGTAGAAGCATCCCATAAGCAAGAAGTTGTTGAACTAAGCCCACATTATCCATGGTGTAGACCTGGAGTAGGTACCTCATAATGAGAAAGGTTTGGAAAATCCCTCAGAGCTGGGGTTTTTAGGTTCTGGAGGATGTTTTTCATCTGTGCCCTCTTGCCAGCCCTCATGGTGACCTTCAGGTCTGTCCCCAAGGGATCACTTGTTCCCTGTGAGTCCACGTGTCTTTCCAAGGGACAAAGACAGGAGTGATGGGTCTTTCTCTGCTGGGAGATCCCTTGGGACTTTGGCTTGTCACTGTGTTCAGTGGCATCGCTCTGAAACCACCCAGGGACAGCTGGGGACATTTGGGGACAGTGGTGTCAATGCCCTGAGGCTGCTTGGTTTGTACCTCAGGTCTGGACCCTCCTGGGTGACCGTGCCCAGGGTCTGGCAGGCACCAGGCCAGGAGATCCAGTGCTGCAGCTTTTCCCTGTGCTTGGGGTGTTTCTTCTGGCAGGATAATGATGCAAAACCTTGGGAATACAGGGAGCCCCTTGGCAGAAAAACACCCTCAGCCAGGCCACGCTGGTTTTTGTACAATCACTGAATATTCTGAGTTAGAAGGGACCCACAAAGGTCATTGAAGTCCAACTCCTGGACTTTCTGGTCCAAAGTCCAGGGACAGCACCCAGGGAATGGCTGGAGTTGTGTCAGGGCAGGGTCAGGTTGGATCTCAGGAAAAGGTTCTTCCCCCAGAGGGTGGTGGGCACTGACC
>JAWWTY010000022.1:2341618-2353241 GCA_035222235.1 Margarornis squamiger
AGGGTTAGGCTGGATCTCAGGGAAAGGTCCTTCCCCCAGAGGGTGGTGGGCACTGACCAGGCTCCCCAGGGCAGTGGCCACGGCCCCAAGGCTGCCAGAGCTCCAGCAGGGTTTGGATGGTGCTCTGGGGCACAGGGGGTGACTCTTGGGGATGGGGCTGTGCAGGACTGAGGGTTGGACTGGATGGTCCTTGTGGGTCCCTTCCCACTCATCACACTCTGTGACTCAGTCCCAGTCACTGGATAATTTCTTCCCTTCATTAGCCTAATTCTCCCTGATTTCTTTCCCTACCTGTGTTCAATCCATCACCTCCCCCTCCCTCTGCGTGCTCAGCCACTTGGTTTCGCTTCCCAAGGAGAATTGGAGGCATTGCAACATGCTCCAGATATTAAAGGTGGCAGCAAACCTATCTGTCTTTCAGCTGTTTGTCACATCAGGATATCAGTAACATTCAGGGGTATTTAAAAGGGACATTGAAACCTCATTTACTGCCAAACCACAGCAGGGTTTCAGTGCTCACCCTGCTGAACACAGCCCATTTTTCAGTGAAGGATAAAGAAATGGGTCTTTTCCATGGAAGAGAAGAACATGACACATGTAGCAGCTTCACAGGCTTTTGATAGGACTCTCATGGAAAATCTCCTCCAGGAGTCAGGCTGTGGCAGGCACAAGTGCAGGGAGGGGTAAATAAGCAACTCCACCTTCAAGTGAAAAGTCCCACCCAACCTGCAATTTGGAGAACCAAGAATAGAAACAGGTGGAAAGAAAACCACAGTGTCCTTTGTTATTTGAAACCCGTTTGTCTCAGGTTTTAAAAGTATCTCTCTGGAATTCAGCAGGGAATCTGAGCCATGTGAATTGATAGGGGCAAGAGTTTCAGCTCCTGGGATATTCCAGAGGATATTCCTAGTAGTGGAAAGTATGGCAACAAGGAGTTATGGATCCAAGATCTTCCTTCCCCCACTCTGCCCATGTAGGAGGAACATCAGCCCCTGCTGGGCTTCAGCAAAGCCTTTGGGTTGAAGAGAAGGAAAACTGAGAGATTAACACTGTTGAAACAAAAGTCTTTAGCCTGCCATCACCTTTGACTGCCAAAGACGAGCCTCCTTATTTCTATTGGAGCCTTAATTCTATTTTGAACTTACTTCTATTTGATCCTTATTTCTGTTTGAACCAAGTTCCCCACTCACTAATACCAAGGATTTTCTAGAGTTCATATTTTGATTTCTATCAAGACAGATTTCTGGAACCTGATGATGGAATGAAACAATTTCATCTTCCACCTTTGGGCTCTGCAGTGAATATTTCTCTTACAAATGGGAAGTGCTGATGGTCCTTTAAGCCCTGTGACCAGAACTAGGTGTAACAGGGTAGGGAATAACTTCATCAAAAAGAAAATTTGCTTTCTAGTGTTAGTTTTTGGGATCACAAATGATCTTACGTGGTAGATGTGAAACATCCTTCCTGTCAGTCATCCAAGTCCTACAAAAGTCAAGAAAACATTTAAAACCAGTGTCTTCAGTATTTTCCCCTTGAAATGATCTGGCCTTTAATGGAAAAGCTGTCAATATCTTCAATTAAACCAGAATTTCGTGGCATCAGTGAACTAATTTAGAAGATGTGGCTCTGATTTGTTGTCAGGGATTTATTGCTTTTCTTCTTGTGGTGGCACTGATGTTACTGCTGCAAGAACCAGACAGTTACTGGTTCCTCATAATGGAGATGTTTTCTCTCTGTTTTTTGAACTGGTTAAGAATTTTTGTCTCCCAAAGATGAACAAAACCATCAATCAGAAGTGGTGTAAAACTGAGCATAAGACAGAGTGAAAGCGAGAGTTGTTTGTTCAGGGGAGATTTTATAGCTCTCTCTTTCTTAACTTCAGGGAAGGAGGCAAACACACCTCTGTCAAGCTTGGCTGGATCTGAAATTATCAATTGTCATGCTTTCTGTAGCTCAGCATCCTCGTGGGCTGTTCTTGGTAACATCTTCATTTGAGGATTATATAGTCTATTTAATGCAGATGCAGCAGACTTGTAATTGCTTTGTTAAAATCCTCAGTCATCAAACTCCTCTCTCACAGGCTGGCACACACTCGTGGACAAATGCTTCTTCCACAGGAGGTTCACAAGTGAGGCAAACACCAGGGGCTGGCAGAGGGTCAGGGAAAGCTGGAGCATCTCTGGGGAAGCTGATGGATGGGAGAGCAAATCCTCATCCCTGTGCTACCCATGGAAGTTATCAGAAGGAAGAGAGCAGGAGGTGATGGCCAAGGCTGAGGCAGTGCTGTATGCACAGGCAGGAACAGGTCAGATAAGAAGAGGAGGGTTATTTAAAGGATTTACAAATACTTTTCGAGTAAACTTACAAGTTGGGGAAGTTTCTTGGCTGATATGATGGTCCTTTTTTCCACCAATGCATCATTTCTGGTAAAAATTGAGGTGAAAACGGAGAAGCTCAGGCAAAATTCCACTCTTTCATTTCAAATTGCCCACCATCAAATTAAAGTGGGATTAGATGGGCTCTGACTGGTATGAAATGGTTGCCCATTCGATCTCTTATCATGTTTCCTTCACTCAAAGCTTGCCTGAGCTGGACAGGTATACATTCCATCCATGCACATCTCTCCATACATCTCAGCCACGTGCCTTTTAGAGCTCACTTTATCTATTTTTCATATTCATTTCTCGGTAACACTTGGGAGTCCATTAAGGTGTCTGATTCTTCTTAGGCAGCAAAAGCAAGGCATGCTGCCATTTACAGCCCCCACACACTGACAGCATCACTCAGCTCACCCCAGGCCCACAGCTCGACCTGGCAAGGGCTGGAGGAGGGACAGAGGTCCTTACAGTCTTATTTAATTACAGTAAAAACAGTTGGGGAAAACCTGAGTAACATTCAAACACTGGCAAAGCATCACAGCCTGGTTTCCTTTAACTGGGGGAAAAAAAGGTAATTATAAACTTTATGTAATGAGACTATAAGATAATACCTTATTATTTGTGGCCACAGTACCACTCAACACAATTTACTTCAACTGATGACTGTTTAAAATCCATTTGTTTCTCATGGCAATTTTTTTCAAAGGAAAAACCCTCAAGATCAAGCTCTCAGCTTGAGCTATTGAGGCAAAGCATGAAATCTGAACGTTGGAAAGGTCTGGATTAGACACCAAAACTCCCTTGGAGTTGCTTGACCACTGGTCAGAAGGCAAGAGTTAATTGGTAAGAGAACAGTGACCACATGGACGGTCCTGCCTTCCTGTCATGGGCTGCTGTGTGAGCTGTGGGGCTTGGAGAATGGTCACTCATCACTTGTGCTCCTCCTAGAGGGCAATAAATATCCCCCACAAACCCCTGGAGAGCAGCAGGTCCCCTTTCCAGCATAGCCTGGCATGGGGCTGTCCCCTGAGCCCTCCTCCCCACAGGGGCTGTCACAGCCTTTGCAAACCACAGAGATCAGGGACTGCCACAGTCACAGCTCAGCATTTGTCCTCTTCCTGCCACGGGAGGAGGCACCACCTCTGGAATGACCAGTGAGGCAGAATCCCTCCCTCTCCTCAGTAACAGCTCTGCCAAAGCCTCGCTTCTCCCCACCGCCTTTTAAGGCAGAGCTTCAAAAAAGCCTCTTCCCAGAGCCAGGTTTAGGATCAGTGGAGGCTGCTGTGATGAGGGACGTATATGCAATTGTTATCGTATATATTTTGCTAATATTGTGCATATTTTTAGCTTGTGACCTATATTTAACAAACATATGCAATGTGACACATGCCATCAGAAATTAGACGTGTCATTATGAAAATATAAAGAACGTGACACACACCATTAACACGTGTCAAAAATCATTACAGTCCTTCTCCTTTAAAGCCACCCAAGCACTTCTAAAATGGGGACACCCAGCCCCTTTAAAAGCACATAATTTAGCTGGTACACCTTTCATTTTGTCTTAGAAAGGCTCCTGGCTCAGCCCTGTGTCATTATTCCCCAGTCCTTGTTTGCTGACTTTTTATCCAGCCTTCCCTGCAATACACGGCCAGAAAAGCCATGGACAGCAGAGAAGCACGCTCCTGGTAGCACTTGGCACATGCTGATGGGATTTATGCAGATTAAAATGTAAAATGAGCTGATAATGTAATGCAAAGTATCTTCCAGCCCTAAATCAGAAGCAGAAAATGTAGCAGTCTTGTTTTCCCTTTCACTAAGTCTTTCAAGAAGTCTCGATCTTTGCTTTTCTTCCCCAGCAAAGCAGGTGATCCATTTCTCACTTTCTCCATTCTCAGTACAAAGTAATTAATTAAAATTAAATTCGTGGAAGTGTTAAAGGGGTTGCAGTAACAACATGTGTTAATATCTCCGGTGCTATCAGAGTCATCTCCACTTGAAAGAGGCTCTTTGTTACCAGGGAAAAGTGGCTAAAAAGCACTTTCAAGCCAAAATAGCTTGTTTGGAAGGGCTGTGTTAACTGGGTATTAAAGCAACCCACCTTTATGATCACTCACAAGAGGGTCTATCAAGGCATAATGGAATACACAGGTATATTTCTATTAAGGGAATAATTTTAGGGTCACATCAGGAATGTGCAGAGACCTCTGAGCCTGCACAGCCAGGTAGGAAAGATGAGTGAGATCTTTCCAGGAAGCAGAGAGACAGAGCATGCTGAGCATGCATTTTGACACCCTTGGTGTGCCCTGCCCTCTCCCATCTTTCACCTTCAAAAATCCTTTTTTTTTTTTTGGAGCTGGGAGATGAAAAAAAAAATAATCATTTTTACTCTTTCCAAAACCAAGAGGTTGCCAAGCTCCATGAGGATGCTGCAAGAACGTTCCCATGGGCAGGCAGGGGAGGTGCCCTGGCATGGTTTGGCCCAAGGAGGCAGAGGCAGAGGTCACAGCCAGGCTGTGCCTGTGGCTGTCCCTGCAGAGGGTGGCAGGAGGAAGGAGCATCTGTCGGGTTGGCCTTCTGGGCAACGGGGACAGAAATTTGAAAAGCTTTGTCAACGTCAATTTGCTTCCAGCCTCTGCTGCTGCACAGGCTGGGGTGTCTTTGGAGCTGTCCTGGAGAACTCCCGAGCCTGAGATCTCATGCTCTATTTCCCCCTGGGGAGTGCTGGCCTTTGATTCATCAGCACAGACAAACTGCTTTCCTTCCACACACCGAGCTCGGCTTTGCTGCGCCCCCAAAACCCAGCCTAGCAAGTCCTAACCTGAACAGGGTTTACAGCACAGTCTTATTCTCTCCTGCCACCCTGATCTTCTCCCCAGTGCTTTTGTTCTCTGCTCAGCATCCCCTCCTGCCCAGTGGAGCCCAGGCAGGTTGTGCTTGCCAGCGGGGCAGGCTGGCAAACCTCTCATTAAGAATTATGTTGCTCATTAGTCATTGCAAATCAAAGTGAGAACAATGCTCTCTCTGGCCAATTTGTAAACAAACATCCTGCTCAACCTGGGCCCTGGTTTCTCTTTAAGGGAGAGCAGGAGACCAGCTCATAAATAAATAACTCCCTAATTCTGCAGGAGACTCATACTCAGGGCAGCTTACTGGGGGAATAAATATTCCATAATTTCATTTGCTACAAAATTGCCTCCTACAAATTTGGGCTTCAGATATCCCTAATGCCAATAATGATTCATAAATATTTTATGGAACGAGCGCAGTGTATATGTGAGTGTCTGTGTGTGATGTATGTCCTCATGTGGACAGAGAATTATCATTAAAAGTAACAAATTAGTATCCTGAGAATACTGTCAAGAACATCACAGGAGTGGAAAAACCCCCAAACCCTCAGTCTCCAGACAGATCAATGTTCCTCTTGTGTTTGGGAGCACCCAAAGCCTGTGTGAAAATGTGTCAATATCACAAAAAAGCCATTTCCAGCATAATTTCTGCCTATTTTCTCCTCCACAAACACTCCTTCAGTTCTCCTGGGCACCTGCAGGTCTAGGCAGAGCTTTGAACCAGCCCCAGAATTCCCTCCTGTGTGAGAATTAACATTCACAGACATGAACTCAGACACCAGCCTGTGCCTCAAAAAAAGAGCATTTCCTTCCCCTTCCAGCAGAGCTGCAGTGGGTGGCACAGGACCACAGACCTTCCTGCTCCAGGTTCCCAGGAAAGAGGCTGATTATCCCTGGAAAAGGGAACAGGAAACTCCCACTGCAGCCATTCTCCAGCTGGAAAAAAGGCTCTGGATTTGGTTCAGGAATCCCTGAGTGGTCCATGTCCCTGATGCCCCATCCTATCTATGAAGGAAACCAGAACAAAGTCTGGATCTGCCAGGGCCTCCAGCAGATGTGAAAATACCCCTCCTTATTGCAGGGAATGAGAGGTTGATTAGAAGCCAGAGGCAGGAAGGTTTATACTCTTGGAATGATCTTGTTTTAGATGTTCCTGAAGCCAGGGAGAACATCCTTCCAATCTCGACAATGTTCTTGATGGTTTGGGTTGGAAGGGACCTCAAAGATCATTTAGTTCCAAACCCCATCTGACTTCTCTCATGCCATTTCTAAACTTACTCATCAGACAGACAAAAATTCACCCTCTCTCCATCAAATTCAGTTCTTTAAATCTGCTGCAAACCTGAGGTAACTAAAATTACAAAAGTGGGAACTCACACAACTGCTTGGAAAAATTTCTTGGACTGATTAGCAATAATTTTGCCATTTTAATTATTTGCATAATAAAAATGGCTAATATAAGCTGCAAAAAAATTATGGAAATGTGTTAAATAGATGCAAGGCCATAATATAATTACACTCCCAAGTAGAAAATAACTATTGCAAACCAATTTCTAAAGGATTCATTTTGTTCTTGCAGACCTCCCATGAGGGAGAGCCCAGAGCTTACATGGACTGTCCATCTCATGGGTTTTTACCTATTTCTAGGGGAAAAAAAGAGCTCTTTTCAATATTTAAATAGAATTTCAGGATACAACATGACTGCTTTTTGTCTGCCACACCTTAAATCTTGTTAAGGCCAAACCAACACTCAGTGAGAGGAGAATAATCCGATATATCTGGTATTTCTTGCCTCTTCACCTTTCTGTGCTATTTTGTATATTACTCTTGTCCCTGTTTTATTTCAGTCTGGGCTTTTTTAGGACATTTCCTCAGGACATTGTGAAATTCAGCTTTTACCCTCTAAAGTACTCCCAGTTCTTCCAAATTCACAAATTTTAAAGTTTTCTATTCAGTCATTCACTTAATTAATAAAAATAGTGGATACTGCTACAAAATCCCATTCGATGTATCTTTCCCTTTTTAAAAGGAAACAGAGATTCTTTAAACATGTTTCTCTACTGAGTTTTGCAGCCAATTCTTGTTTCACAAGAGAATTCTTTCTAAACACATAGTATCAAATTTCTAAATTATAGGGAAGGTCAACAAATGGGAAAAATCATGGCAAATAGAAGTTTCCAATATTTTCCATAGCCCTGATTCCTCAAAATCCTATTTCTTTGTTGATTTATATTAGCAAAGCAATTGCTTGGGTGCTCTAATTCAAGTCCATACTGAAATCATCTTAGACCTTAACCCAGCTTGAGTATTTTGAGAATTTTACTTCAAATGCAAGGCAAAATACTGGGAAAAGATAAATAATGAAGACAGCAAGCTAGTGACTTCAATAATATTAAATGATCTTAATTACACCAGCCAATCTTTCTGCATCAGCTGCATTCTCCTGGTCTTGAAGTGGGGAGGGGCTCCTGGATAAAACCCCATTGCTTCCCTAAATAACAGGGGATGAGAGATGAGCTCTGGATACTGATAAGCTCCTCATTAAAACAAATGTATTGATGATAGTATTGCCTGTTAAGACAACATAATATATAGACAGCTGGATCATATATAATTTAAACAGTTCTCACTTTACAAACCTGACAACTGAACAAATATAATTGATTCGTGTATTGCAATATTCATTCCATTAGTTGGAATATATATCCAAAATTGAAGATGTCAATCAAATCAAATGAATGCATGTTTTCATAGAGCCCTGTGATTCCTTTTATTAAACCAAGGGGGGGGAAAAAAAAAATCAATCACTATTTCTGGTTTCAGATTCAACCAGAGTGTGACTCCTGCAAGTTATGTGGCAATAAATATACATGTTTGTTTTGCTCGTGCTAGGAAATTACTCTGGCTACCTTTGATCTTTTTAATGTGTAAGAAAAGAAGCTATTTATGCTTGCAGGGTCTATAAACACTTTAAACAAATAGTTTCCCTGACATAGAGGTACAGGAGATGGTCCTGATTCCCACTTACACCAATTTTACACTCCATTGCTTTCACCGAGAGTTACTCTTGATTTACACCAGCGCGCAAGAGGCTGGAGCAGCCCCATATTTTACCTGCTGCCTTTCACAGCCCGATGTGCAGCTCCACAATTGCTGGGTGAATAATGTGGAGGCAAATATTACAGGTTCTGTCTGTGTTTTTGTAGTAATTTACTCCTGAACCTTGGGAACAAAAGCAGGAATCTGTCATAAACAAAGCACTCCTTCCCCTCGTGTGGAAGGAACGCGCCGAGCGGCTCTGCCCTGCTCGCTGGGTAAAACACACTGGGAGGCTTTTTCCTCTTCCAAAAGGAGGCACAGACACTGTTTGACCACATTTCCAGCTCCTGACACCTGCTCTGAGCTGGAGGTGTGGGAGGACAGCCCCTTGCATGGGCAGGACCACCGTGGCCATCAGCTCCAGCCATGGTGGCACTCACAGCAACCCCCTTCTTGTCAGGCCACAGGAGAGCAGGGGAAGGAAAAGGGCAAGGAGGGAACTTCATGGAGAAACCAGTTTGGAGAGGTCATGCTGAGATGTGTCTCAGCTCACCTGGCAAGCCTTGTTCCTACAAGGCCAACCTTTGGCCAGGTAGCACCATGGGCAAGTGCCACATCCTCTCGTTGTTTGAACAGTCCCAGGGCTGGTGACTCCACCACCTCCCCTGGGAGCCTGGCCCAGTGGGCAACTGTTCTTTCAGTGAGGGTTTTTTTCCTAATATTCAGCCTGAACAAATTAAATGTTAATCAGGGGAAAAAAAAAAACCAACAAATTCACCAATTTTATCAATCTTAAATGACATTTCAAGCAACAAACCTGATCTTACTGGGTGTAAATAAGAACAAAGAGAGGTATTAAACATGACTCTCAGACTTCACCAAAGACAACTGTGCCTCACTCTGCCCAGAAATATCTGGGAAAAGGATGAACACCAGGAAAAGAAAAAAAAAAGAAAGCCATTTTAACAGGAAAATCCACTAAGCAATACAATAGTTCCATTCTAAAGCTGTAGACTCCATCACTGTCTCTGGGTCAAATGAAATAAATGTTTCTTTGAGGTCCCTCTACCTGAATTTGCTACAGTTCCAGTGATCTTGATTAAGTATCTCAGCCCTAAAGCTGTGACTCTTTGGAGGAACATTTTCCCCCTCTTATTTCAGAGCATCACTTCATCCTCAACAGGAATGATAAGGCTGTTGACATCTCCAGACATTAAGAATTACTGTGGGATAGGAAACAGCTTTTTTCTTATCCATCTGTATCTAGATTGCTGGCTTTTCATCTCCAAAAAGTCACTTTTGACCAAAATGGCTTAAGTGATAAAAATAGCTAATATGTTCTTTTCTTTACATCTCCATTTTTCTGTATTTCTGAAAACAAAATAAGAAAACTCTTCGAGAAGTCACCTGGGTGAGATCAGGAAAAGTTCTGGCCAAACAGTTCCTGCTGAACTCACGGATGTTACCTTGATAATTGGGAAAGAAGGAGCTTAAATCTTGTGCTGAGCTCATAAAAGAGACCTACATTTTTTGGGGAGGGTTAAAACCCCCCCAAAAAGCAGAACAGCAAAGCTGAGCTCGGTGCAGTTCAGCAGGACCCTTTTTCCCACCTGCAGAGGTAGCAGTTTTCCTCTCGCCACCTTTTCCATGATGTCTATAGCATGGAAAGCTGGGTGAGGAGCTGCCTGCAAAGGGCTAATACAGCAGAACAGGGCTGCTATTTCTTCTGCAGCAGGTTTACAGGTGAGGCAACATGATGGATGAGTGATAGGGAAAATTAAATGTCTTCCTGCCTCTTGCACAACGTGAGAACAGTGGGACAAGCCAGGACCACGGGAAGGGTTCATGCACAATTAATGCATTTTCAGGCTAATTTATCCATGGAATGTACAGACACAGGGAAGCAGCAAATCCAGGAGAGCAGGAGGAATGAAGAGTCTTGAAATAGGTAGGAAATGAGCAGAAATATCATAGAATCACAGAATGGTTTGGGTCATCTCATTCCACCCCCTGCCATGGGCAGGGACACCTTCCACCAGCCCAGGGTGCTCCAACCTGGCCTTGGACACTCCCAGGGATCCAGGGGCAGCCCCAGCTTTTCTGGGCACCCTGTGCCAGGGCCTGCCCACCCTCACAGGGAGGAATTTCCTTCTCAATCTCCCTTCCTTCAGTTTAATTATTAACTCAAAATATTTTTCTTTCAACATCTTTTAAGACAGGTATCAAGAAACCACTTTTTTCCCTTCTGCTGAAAAGTATGAAATGAGCAGCCGAGTTTATCCCACAGATCAGTGTTTAGTGCAGCACTTTTCCAGCTTTACCTCTGGAATAAACAGATCACTCTCTCTGAAATATCTGTGCTCCCTTTCCGAGCTAAACTCTCCACGTAGCTTTTATTTTAGTCTTTATCACAGGGATGCATTTCTTCCTATCAAACTCATGCTGAAAGCTCAGCAGGAGTCCTCCTTGCCATCCATGCTATCCAGGCTAATAGTGTATCTCATAACGACTCAAAAGGAGGAATTTATTTTTCCCTGAAAAAAAAAATAGAATATTTGGAAGTATCTGGGAAACCTCTAAAACTCAGCGAGCACAGGGACAGAATTGGTTACAGACAAGAGATTGTGCATTTATGGTTTACACACCAGTGAAATGTGCATCAGCAAGCAGCCTTTTCCTACAGCACATGGAGGCAGGAATTCACTTCCAAGCCTCAATTCTGCACCGTGAAGGCAACTCCAAAGATCAGGAGCCTGGAGGGTAATTAGCACATCGGTGTAACAGGCTTTGTTTGCACTCCTGTAATTGTTTTATGAAGCCTGCGTGGTAATTGGGAAAGCAGATTTTAAGTGGATGGCTTTAAGAAAATTGCTGTGATATTACAGGCTGGGAAAGGCTAATTTGTTCCAATTACTGTGACCCAACATCGTGGAATTCCTGCGACAGGAGAGGGCCTGGACACCTCATTGACCTCCACCTCGTGTAATCAGGGCCTGGCATGGAGTGATCTGGTGGGATGGTGGCTAATCCTGGGAAATCAGACCAATTGGCTTTATTGGTGCTTGTTTTACCCTTTCACTGGTGTTCACCCAGGAGCCCCTCCGCTCTGGAGCCAGACTGGAGAACTGGGGGGACTTATCTGGAGAAGAGAAGGCTCCAGAGACACCTGAGAGCCCCTTGCAGGGTCTAAAGGGGCTCCAGGAGAGCTGGAGAGGGACTGGGGACAAGGCATGGAGGGACAGAACAAGGGGAATGGCTTTCCACTGCCAGAGGGCAGGGCTGGATGGGATATTGGGAAGGAATTCCTGGCTGGGAGGGTGGGCAGGCCCTGGCACAGGTTGGGCAGAGAAGCTGTGG
>JAWWTY010000022.1:2358543-2377620 GCA_035222235.1 Margarornis squamiger
TCCTTCCCTGGGAGGGTGGGCAGGCCCTGGCACAGGGTGCCCAGAGAAGCTGGGGCTGCCCCAGCCCTGGGAGTGTCCGAGGCCAGGTTGGACAGGGCTTGGAGCACCCTGGGCTGGTGGAAGGTGTCCCTGCCCATGGCAGGGGGTGGCATGGATGATCTTTAGGACTCTTTCCAACCTAAGCCATCCTGGAGTCCCATGAAAATCAAAGAGACAAATACAACTTCTCCCAGCAGCACACAAACCAGCATTAAATCTAAATAAAATCTAAATAAAAGGGGCCCAAAGAAAACCACCGACAATTCTTTTGCACTTAAACAACGCAGGGAGGTTTAGGAAGCCGATTGAAAAAGAAAAAGTTGTAACTTTAAAATGACCTCCAGCACCAACACTGAACATCTCAGCTGCTTTATCACAGCCTCTAGATATCTCCCCACAAAGCTACGGGCATCGTAAAGTCTCCTGCTAGGAAATATGACACCCTCTTAAAACATATGTCAGAGATTTCCAGAATTGCAAACATGGTATTTTAGATGGCGAGATTCCTTCCCTCATAAAAGCATCTTTAAATTGTGTGACAGAGAAAATTCATATCAGGAATAAAATGCTGGCCCCAACAGAGTCAATGAGAGTTTTATGCCAGATGGGAGGGGAACCAAGGTTTCATCTCTGTGTGTGTGAGCACATGCTGATGGTATCAGCACCTGCCTTGTGACTGGGGGAGGATGAACTCCCCCCTTTGGAGCCCACCCTGTGCCCCCTCTGCCCACACCCAGGCAGCTCCAGGCTCCCTGAGAAGGTGCAGCTTTGGGAACCTAAAAAAAGAAAGAAAGAAGGCACAACCCCCCTGCACTGACATGTGTGAGTGATGCTTAGAAACCATGATATATAATGCCATAGTTGATAGCTGGCTGCTTGTAGAGACCTGATTATTCCACCTGGATAGTGGCTTAAACAAAAGAACAAGCAGACAAAAGAAATATATGTGCAAAGTCCAAGAAGCAGGCTATTATTTTCAATAGAGGTGCTGTGCAGTTTTTTTTCCCTGGCATTAGCTGCAGTAAAATGAATCATGCACAGCAACATTTTTCACAAACCCCAAACATCCTACATTCACATAAAACTGATGTACACCAGGAATGTTCACTGGGCTGGAGAATGGGAACAAAGAGGGCTGCAGACATACAATTTGTCATCCTGATTTTATATAATAACAGGATATAAGCATATAAATGGGCAGGTTTGGCAGGTGAAAAGGAAAATTATAGGGAGAGAGGAATATTGTAGCTAACTCAACAGTGGCCATATTGCCAATAGATCCTTTTGCCATTTGACAGCTGTCTCAGGAAAGGGCTGAAAAATCATGTTTACTCAGATCAGCCTGATCTCTCTTTTGATTATTTAGGGCCCTGCATATTCCACATAAAAACAACACTTTCAGCTTCCAACTCCAATTGAATTACCATGAAATGCCCATATTTGAGTACGTGCTGTCTGAACCCTCTGCAAGAGGTGTGAGCAATAGGTGCTCAGGTGAGCCCAGCACTTTCACATCCCACTTGGCAATGCCAGGTAAGAAAAGCAGCTTCTTTTACACAAAAACAGACCTAAACACAGTTTAATTTTTTTTCCCAGCCTGATATTAATATTTCTTCAAAGATCAGTGGGTGATTAACATGCAAGGGAAACTAGTGAGTGGAGAGAAATCTTTCTAGGATAAATAAAGAGGGAAGCCCCTGAGGGCTGCCCTGCCCATCCCACAGGACAGAGCCCAATCCCACATTCCATGGGCAGATGCCAGGGCCAGCAGAGAGGGAAGGAGCTCAGGAAAGGCTCAGGAAATAGCTGACAGATTGCTGCTGCTGCCTTTCTGCAGGGCTTCTTGGGTACTGTACTGAGAAACTCGTACCACTGCACCGACTCAAGTGGTGACATTAAACGAGGTCCTTGTGCTTCGGGCTAGGTCTAGTGTTTCATCCCAAATCAGATCATGAATAGTGCTAACTTGGTTGTTGACAGACCTTTCATTCACTGTGAGCAGGTGCTTGGGGCAGTTTTTGGATGTTGACCTGATCACTGGCATTTGGGGTAAGAAACTTGGAGAGCAGAGCATTATTTACTTTCACTCCACTGAGATGGCATTTCTGTAAGCAATCTGCTCCTGCTGAGACAGGATTTGGGGCAAGGAAGGATATTAGATACTGTGAGAGCTTCTCATTCTTTGAAATTATTAGGGGTTTTTTTTCTCTATTTTTCAGAGTTGTTGTACAATCTTTGTGTGAAGGGAATTTTTTTAAAGGGCATGGACCAAATTACTGATTTCGAATCTCAGGTGTTGGCTCTGCATTTTAGGCTTTCACTTATTTGACAAGCAGATGCAGTCAGGTAGATTTGATGGTTATTTGAATTGAACTGGATTTAAATGGAAGAACAAAACCAGCAGCTTAAAACCCTCCCTTCTATATATGATTTGGCCATTAGGCCAGCTGAAAGCAGAGCTACTGAGCAGCCAAACACACACACAGCCATCAGGGCAGGGAGGGAACACGTGAGGGAGATATTACAGAGGGAGCTCATGTTTATAAAGCACCAAGGATAATGGATGAACTCAACAAAAGCCATTAAAGCATCACCAGAACCTCAGCAATAGTTTAGACAGCTCAGACTAATGAACTCTGAGTGGTTCACCTCGCAATAAATGGATAATGAGCATATAAAAATTGCATACATTAATATATTTGCAGCTTAAAGAAATTGGTAAATGGCTCCTTGGTTCCTCCAAGTCTCTCTTCTGAGGAGCAGTGGGACAGAGCAGGTGGACAAAGGGCTACACCACACCCTTATTGATCCAGCTGCAAGTACAGCAGGAGCCTTCCTGAATTTCTGGGGCGGGGGGGGGGGGGGTAATTTTGCCAAGTCAACTCTATATTTGGTTGTTCCAGCTCATGTGCAGCTCAGAGCAGCATCTCCATCCAAGCTCAATGCAGATTTAGAGTGGGTTTTATAAGTTTGTGTGCAGTTGATTCCAGGTCTCCCTGTCTCCTCCTGGAATGCATCTCCTGACCGCTGCCAGCAGTGGGTTACTGCACTGCCACCTCTGAACAGCCACCAAATCCCACACCTAATGCAGGAGGAAGAAAAGGTAAGGTCTGCAAGGGGAAAAATGTGCAGAATGAAGACAAAAGCTAAGAAGTAGTTCATATATAAGAGATTTAATACTCAGATCAGCCTGCTGGAGTGTCCCACAAAGGCTGGATGACTTCTTGTCCCTCTTTCAGACAAGAGTCAATATCTGAAGATATTGTTAAAGGGGACATTTCCCACTCTGCAATCTGTTGCAATTCTGAAATGTTCCTTGGGGCCACTGAAAACTTGCATGAAATGCACTTATTTAAAGAATATCAGAAACTGAAGCTCTCAGTTATCCCTCCTCAATCTCATGACAATAAATTACATGACATTAATATTTCTGATGTTTACCAGTTCCCAAGGAAAATTAAGGATCAATATATTTGTAAAGCATAGGGAAATACTCAGAGCCACAAAATCCTTTTGGATCTCTCTGCAAACCACAGTGCAAAGCGAAATTACCTCTTAATTCTCACAAAAAGACTGTTTTGCCCATTTAGATGTGTGAGAGTCAGACACAAAGAAAGGAAACCAGTTTTGTGGAAGAGGAGGGACTACTGGGAAGGTGTAGAGAGATTTTGGGTTTTTTTTTCCAGGACAGATATGGGATGAGCCATGGAAAATCCAGTGCTAGCAATCTCCAAAGGTGGAATGGGAGAAGCTTCAGCCTCAGACTGTGAAACAGATTCCCCCCTAATTTAATTCAGCTGCCAGAAAGGGCTGTGCTGGAACACAAATCTGAGGAGGACCCCTGAGCTTTCAGGAGATTTCTGCAATATCTGTGCTTTTAGACTTTTTATTTTCTGTGCAAAACTGCCAAAATATAGACAAGCTCCTGTAGCACACACAAAAAAATCTCCCAGGGAGTTATCTGAAACAAATATTGTGGGAGAGTTCATTTGAAGGGAGTTAATCCATCCCGAAATGGAGAGCAGCAAGATATTTAATCATGGCATATCCTGTTTAATCACATTTAGAATCCTCTGGAAATTAAGCTTATACAACTTCCTTAATTTAGAGGACAGTATAATGCTTAAGTACTTAATCTCCTTAGGATTGATATTGGACTCGAGTCTTTTGCAGAGTTTCCTGAATAGATGTAACTTCAGAAGGACTCAAATTAATAAGTCATCCATTTCTCTGCTGAACTATTTTTTAATTATTTTTTTTTTTTTTACCCTCAAACCTGTCATGGTTTGGTTTAGGTCTTGATTATTGGCAATTTTGTTGGGTTTTTAGGCAATGGATGCTCCAACATGATGGTTCTCCTCATTAACGCGTGGCTTAATGAATAGATACAGATCATTCCAACACCTTTGGAGAACCCTCCTATCGTATAATTTTTAGTCTATGCCTTGAACTCAGCTGCATTTTCATCTCCAGGTTGATCTTAGTGAGATTTAGGATGGATGTGACAGACAAGTCCAAAAATCAAAGCAATGGATGATTTTTTTTTAGCCTTCCCTGGAGTTCCATCCTGCTGTTGGTTTTATCATGGAAATCTTGCAAGATCTTATGTAAAATGCCTCAATTTTGGTAATTTCAGGGTGACTCCAGGACAATATTTAGCCCTTATTTCCAAGGAGGGCTCTTAACTCAGCATGGTGTTGTTGCCTGTACAAATGATGGGGGATTTAGGATAATTTTCCCATCCCTCCCATTTTCCTAAGGGGAAGTCTCCCCATCCCTGAGTGGCACAAGGATTTGTGTGTGAGGAGGAGCCAGAACAGCACAGGAAGGGCAAGTCCTGGTCAGGGGATATTTGCAGAAATAGCTCCCCAAACAGAAGGCACTGACTACTCCCACTGATGACTAATAGCCTCCAATTTGGCCCCTAATTAAAAATAACCAGTGCAAAGACAACAAGAAAATGGAATAACCAAAAGCAACATTGGCAGAAGCAAATTATTGCAGTAAAAATATTCACTAGTAATTTCTTATGTTCCTTATCAATCTTCTAAGGAAAGAAATAATCACTCCAAGTGTCTCATGTACAAGGCTCTAACACCATTCTAGCACTGAACTACATCTCATAAAACAACATGATGCCTTGTCTCAAAGTGTACTTTAATAATATAGCATTTGGAGGGGGGTTATGCCTAACAATAATTTGATTTTTCGGAATTTATTGATGAAGAAAGCGTTGTAAATTCACTATGAGCTCTTTCACTGAAGAACACCAAATATTTCCTACAAAAAGTGTAGGGAATCAAATTGAAATAATAAATTCCAAACCCATCCAGGCAGGCAAGTGCAACGCTAAAGTAAATTCATTGGCAGATTTACAATTAAATTCCATATGGAAGGGAAATAATAATTATCAACTCCTACAAGTGCTAGAGCAGCTTGTAGCTTGGATTCAGCAGGGACAACTCACTCATATTTAGTTTCAATAAAGGCATAATTCCTGACACCTTCAAACCCCTTCCAAGAGTGGCTTCATTGAGCCTATTCCTGGAGAAGGGGGACCTGTTTAAAATCGAAGCCTCCTGGAGGCAAAAAGGAGGGATCAACTATCCCATTCCACAGCAGTGAAAGCTCCTGGAAACATCAGCTGCAAGAGCAGAGCCATCCCATGGGCCTGATGTTGGGACCACACTCCTGGAACATCATTTTTGCCTTACATCAGACAAAACAGACCAAAAAAGAGCAGGTCTGATGGTGAAGGCTACGCCAGAAAAGCAAGAGTTGCAAGTAACTTTTTGACATTTACCACAACACGAGCATTTCTCATTGTATAATCCCTTATCAGTGTTATCACTATTCTGCCCAGTTTTCTGGCAAATTCTGTATTCAGGTATTTTAATTTAAACCCTCAGTTCTCTTTTTTTCTGGGTGAGCCATGTGCCTGTTTTGCTAATAATATTGGACTTGTCCTCAAAAGTACATCCAGCTGAGCTCTTGCTGTGCTCCCAGCATTCGCTTAAAGCTGGAGAGGGCACAGAGAGCCAAGGACAGATTTCCCTTCCCATCATCCCTCCTCATGGCACCTTTCCTTGGCAAACACCTGCTGAGATCCCTTGGGAAGGGGCAGCTCACCTTGGACACTTTGCCCTTGTTATCAACACAAAGACAGATTGGGTGATAATTTTCCCTATTAGAGGGACATATTTCTCTCCCTACAAACAAAACATGGGAAGTTCAGGGACATGGAAAGGTCAAGGATGAGGCAAATCACTGCAGAAATCCTGTGAGTCCAAGGACAAACTTGTACAACACGAGACACAAAATGGGTCATCTCTGAGGCCAGCTCTGAGGAGACTGTTGATGCTTAATGAAGTTCTGCCATCTTCACTGGATGTGAAATCTGCTATTCAGTATAAGAAATAATAGCCATAAACCTCTAAAACTGGGGTTTTTAAAGGAAAAAAGGGCCCTTCAGGAGAGATTTCACTTTCCTACACAGCCCTGGTACTCTCCACTGCCCATGGTCCTGTCACAGCCGGACCCTGACTGGCACACTGGGCATTGCTTGGGGTTCTGGTCAAGACAGGAGGAATTATTTTCACTTAATGCCTGAATAAAGCTATTGTACATGCTTTGGGGGATGGACCAAATTGAAGTGGCTCAGGTTAAGCACTTAAGTGGTGGATCACATCATATACATGCTACTTAAATCTCATTAGTATAGAAAGCTTCGCTCAGAAAATGGGACCGTTTGCTTTTCCCAGCAATTTCAGGTCATAGCCTGACACAAAACAGGAGGGTTTTTAAGAAGTCTTTTCAGTTCTTGTTTGGCCTAACAAGAAGAATTAAATATATTTTAAAGATACCGAAGGAAAAATAGGTAATCCACAGGGTTACAAGCAACTGCAAGAGGAAAATAATATGGAGAAGCTTTTTCTTGGAAATTCCTATGCTATGTTACAGGATTATTGGAAAGGACAAAAATTTGAGGAAAATCAGAGTAAAACAGATCAACACTGTAGTGGGGACGTAATTAGTATTCATGCCATAAAACCAAACAAACCATTCCTGTAATGGCTCCAGGCATCCCCTGTGGGCTGAATGCCCAAAAAAGTGAGACACATCCCCATTTCTGCCTCAGGAGTGGTAGGAGGGAACACAACTGTGTAGGGGAGATGGAAAACAGGATGAGCTAAATATTAACATTTCAAGAAAACAAAAACCACAGGAGAGCACTGATGGTCCCTACTGAGTGTTTTAATGGAGAGGTTTCTACAGCCCGGATGAATCACTGTTATTTGTTTCATCACAGCACCAGGGTGTGATATGATAGGGAAAGGCTGAAGACTTACTATTTCCCTTCCAGCATCTCTCTAACAGCTCTAAAAATTAATACCCACTGAATTATGGCATTAAAGACTCATCATCAACAAGTCAGAGCATCTAGAAAGGGGAAAGACAAATATCATGTGCATTCAAAGGTGAGGAATAGTCTATTGGTGCCACTTTGAAATGCAAATGTCACCATCAGCAAAGGCAGGGGGAGCTGCTTGGAAAGAGGCAGTTTTCTGAAGAGCCCTTTCTTTCCTCAGCACCACAGTGCATTAGCCAGACCTTCCAAAGCCTTAATCCAGCCAGGAAATCTGTTTGCACCAAGGCACAGATTGGGAATTGTTAATTGTTAAAATTTTTGACCTCGATGGCACCTTCATTTCCTTCAAAATACTCATTATTCAAGCTGGTGCTACATGTTGGTGGGTAAAACCCATTTTCATCTTTGAACAGAGGTATTTGAAAGGTTCCTTTACCCAAACTGCACATATTGGTGCTTACAGACAGCACAAGACCCCTTTGTTTTGGAAGGGTTTGGTAGCAAAGACTCATAGAACGGTTTGAGGTGGAAGGGATCTTAAAGTTCACCCAGTCCCATGAGCAGGGACACCTCCCACCAGCCCAGGGTGCTCCAAGCCCCGTCCAACCTGACCTTGGACACTTCCAGGGATCCAGGGGCAGCCACAGCTTCTCTGGGCACCCTCTCCCAAAGTGAGGAGTGGTGTAGCTGGTGCTGCAGCTCCTGTGGGAAGAGCCACCACCACTGGACAATTTGGTCAGTCCATCCAGCTTTAACATCCTGCTTCCCTTAGAGCTTCCACAGCCTCCCAAGGGGAAGCTCATCCAGGCTCGTCGGCCCAGGTGGATCAGGATGTGCTGGGGAGTCCATTGGTTTTACACCTGTGAGGTGCATTCAGGGAGGGTTTGTGGAGCAAGAACAAGGAGGAGGAGACCTCACTATGAGTTCTGCAGATATTCAGAGCAGGACCACCCTTGGCATTCCCCCTACTTGAGTGAGTGAGCAGTGACAGCACGAGCTCTTCCTCCAGGGCAGTTCCTTGGGACATCCTCAGTGCCCACAAGTGTCCCCTGAGCCCTGTGGAGCAGGAGAGTGGGATGCAGGATGCTGGTCCCTTTAAATATTGGCCTTGCCTATGACTCTGCAGTTAAGATATCAGCTGAGTACACTTTAATTAGCCCAGAGGAAATCACAGTAGGGATTAAATGAGTTGGGTTGTTATTCTTCTGTTTTTACTAGCAGCAAATAAAAGCATGTAATTAGCTTTTTTTAAAGGCTTTTTCGGGATCTTAAAGGTTATCATAACTGTAAACAATAGTATATTTATCTAATCTGAGAGTGGTACTTGAAGTGTGTTTTGGTTCTGAATAGGAAACATTAAAATTACAATTGGTCCGCAGGCTTTGGAGGAATTTTAGTCGGGTTGAAATGGGTGGTTTAGCAGCAGGGGCAAAGGAGAATTTGAAACATTTTCAAGGAAGCAATGCATGGTTTCCTGATTTAGTTTAGCAATGTCAAAATATATCCTTAGCATCATTTTTTTGGTGTTGATTTATGGCAATTAGTTCTTATTAAAATATTGGTTTGAATAATGTATTACTATGTACAGCATTACATAAATCAAACTCTGAAAGATTAAGGCTTACCCAAATAATACTCAAAATAAGATGTTAATCACTTCAAAACGATACAGTTTTGGTACAACTGCAATAAAATTACTGGCTGAACTCTCCTTTGAGGGATTTCCCACATGCTAATTTCCTGTGCAGGATTCCAACCTGTGTATTCCACCCTGCTCCTGCTGTCTGCATTTCAGAACCCTTCCAGCTTGGCTTTTCTCTCAGTGGGGCTGATGTAAGTCAGGAATTGGTCAATGAAGTTACATCAGCACAATTAAAAGAGGAGCTGGGTCAGCTGCACTTTACTGAAATTTCATTTATTAGTTGCCATAAATCCCTCTTACAAGATTTATCTGAAGGGCAAATCCCAAGGCTGTCATTTGCTGAAGAGTCCTGCGGGTAGATTTGAAACCAAAAACTGGGGAAGTGGTTTGAACCAGGAATTAAAGGAAGGAAGTGAACAGCTTGAGGAAACAACTACAAATGGCCTTTAGCAGATATTTTATGGGAGATATTTGTAATGTTATGGGGCCATCGATAACTGCCCCCATCCTGCATCCTCTTCAGCAGGATTGGATAAAAGGCACAGGAAAGCTGCTGGGCTGTTTTCTAGGGAAACCACGGTGCAAACGAAATCTCTGAGGAAAACTCATCACCAACAGGTTGCTTAAAAAGGAATCTTGTTCCTCTAATGGACAAACAGTCAGTGCTTAAAGTATCCATATTACAAACCTAGTGGGACACGGGGAAGGAAGCACTGGCCTCCTGCTGGGGTCACTGTTGGGTTTTACTGAATCAGAATTCTCCCCTGGCTCACACCCAGTGCCAACCTGCAATTTGGGAAACAACAGGAACCATCAGCCACAGGGACTGGAGCTCCTCTTCTGAAAGACCCCACATTTTTATAACATTTAAAGTCTTACAAAGGTTTGGGTTGGAAGGGACCTCAAAGCCCACCCAGTGCCACCCCCTGCCATGGGCAGGGACACCTTCCACCAGCCCAGGGTGCTCCAAGCCCTGCCTGACTTGGCTTTGGACATTTCCAGCATTAGTCACCTGCTATAAAATTAAAAATATATATTAAAAAAAACCCCTCCTCATGAAGGGACATATAGAAACTATTAACAACTACCTTTAGGAATCCCTTTCCTGCTTGCATAGGGATACCCACATGGAGAGGTTTCCCACATCACCTCAGACAGAAAACCCCCTTATTTTGTAGGATAGACAGACAGAACAAACTGACAGATAAATTCACTATCAATCCTAGAGACAGCAGCCCAGAGGGACTGAGGTTGTGACAATCCCTTTGATCAGGAACCATCACTGAATGCTCTGGACAGGAATCTCACAATTCCCACAGAGTTATCTTGTCTCCATCAGCACCACTCTCGTGTTCTGTCCTAGTGACAGTGCAGTGATGGTTATTCATCTTACCCCACAGCACAAACACATCCACAGCTGAATGAAACATTCCTCATGTGGTTTTGTCCAAAATTTTGTGCTCTGAAGTCCTACTGACGTTTCTACTCTCCACTGAAACTGGTGAGAGTTGGATGTTAAACTGGCTTTGGGGGATTTGGGATCATTAATGCAGCCCAAGCAAAGATTAATGGGTGGAGAAAGAATTACCAGTTCTCCAGTTTGTAGTGTATGGACCTCCCAGCAATGGTTTGGGTTCCCAGTAGGACATGGAGGGTTTCAACCAGCGAGAGAAGCAAACTCCAACAACTCCGAGTTGACTTTGCAGACAAAAGAACATTACAAGGCAACTGGCTCCAGTGGGAATTGGGTGACCAGTGGGATCCCACAGAAACTCCTCTGCCAGGACAGATTTCCCATTGAGGGGCTTCTCGCCCATCAATGCAGCCCTCAGAGCCCCTTAACTCCTCACGCACAGCCCCAGCAGGAAATCTTGCACACTTGATGGCTGTTAAACATCACATTTTGGTTACAATAACCCAATGAACTTCTCTACACAGCACCCTGACCTTTCCTAAACAAATTCAGTGAAAACTATGATTTTTTTCCACCTTTGATGAAAACCCCTTACTCATCTTGCAGTCCCTCCACGACAGATGACAGCATAACAACTCAGGATTTGGAGCTCCCTGTAATCATTTCCTTGCAAAACACCTCTAAATTCCTGTCCCATCAGCATATATTGATAACACCACAGCTGATAACATCTGCAACCCTGCAGAGCTTATGCTGCTGTACAGCCCTGATACTCCACTCATAAATTTCCTTTCTTTGCTCTGTAAAAAGCTGCAGATATCAGGCTTTATTTTTTTTTTTTCCGGTATAGAAGGAGGGAAGAGAGCAGAGTACTGCTGTTATTCCAAATCCTGAACTCTCCTCAGAGCCTCTGGAGACTCCCAGCCCCAAAGAGGAGGAGATAAAGGCACCAGCACTGAAAGGAATGTCCAAGTTCAGCAGCTGAGAGGCCAAATGAGCTGCCAGCCCAGCGAGTGTGTAGGGCAGACATTGCACAATGCTGATATCAATAGGGGATGTACAGGGCTGGATTTTATCCCTGATGCAGCTTTCCAGTGAAATTCTCATTTGTGGCATTTGCTTTATAAGCCTGCTTGCAGCAGATTCAACCTAAAAGCTAAATGGACACCAAATATCCCTCTCCCCCTGCCAGCAGTGCCTTGCCAGCCTGCATGTCTATTTTAAGTCAGAATAATGACAACATTCAGCTCTTAAGTTCTTCTTTTACTTCAACAAAAGCAACCACACATCAACCTAATGTCTTTCTTTATTCGGTGACACCGAGGTCACCGCTGTGAGATTTATTTGCTTTCACAGTTTTGTTAATTAATTTGCTCATTCTGAGCATACACCATCAGCATTGCTTTTGCAGTAATGCCACCAAAGCAACAGAGTCATTTACATGGTACAGTGCGTCTGGAGTAATTATTACCCCCCAGAATTGTTATTGCTCAAAATCGGAGGGGAAAGGGAAGTTTCCCACTGTGATAAAAGGGCTCTGTTATGGTTTTATCAGCGGAAAACAACTCCGTGGACTAAATGACAAAAGCAGCTCTTTGCAAATGTAAAGCAGCACACATTACAAAAGTCCATTACAAGGCCAAATTTGTTTCTCTGATTTGGTTCTTGTCAAGTTGTATTACCAGGCTAAAGAGTCTGAAACCTCTCCCATCCCTGCAGCAATACTGACAGCAAAATCTACAGAACAACATCTTTATCCCTGCTGAAGAGGGTTGCTGGTCCCCCGGTTTGGAAAAATCAGCCTTTTCAAAAAGATGTACTTGAAAACTGGTGGGGCCATGGGTACAGAAAGTAGAAGGGTTTAGGGGAGCACTAAAGTGTGATGGAAAGCACCTTGCAGCAGGAGAGTTGAGGAGCTGGACTCTGGACACCTGATTGACCAAGAAGGGAGCAGGTTTGCTTTTCCATCAAGAGCTGATCTGAATTCACTGGTCACAGTTCTTGGGTCTCTTATTTGCTGGAGGCCCTTTGCTTTGGCCAACTGATTAGTTCTTTTCCCTGCCCTGTGAGACACAATCATTCCTGACTTCCCTTTGGACACCTAATTCCTGCGTGTCTTCCCTGGTCCTGGGACTTGCAGCCTCTTCAGTGAGAAATCAGACTGGATGGATCCTATAGAACACTTATTTTCTGGTATTCTTGAAGGTTCGTGTTGCATTGCAGTGATATGAACTGCAGGTTTTCACTCTTCCTGCCAGCTGAGAGTTAAAGGGCAGAACAGCAACACTTCTGTTCTCCAGCATTTTCCATTTTGCACACATGGAAACTGGATAAAGGAAAGGCCAGAGACTACCGAGACAGATCCCAGGGGAGAAGAGTTTAAAGGTGGGAAGGAGATCTCACTACCACACCAACCCCGCAAGTTTCTGAATTCTCTGGAGTCCCCTGATGGAGATGGGAGCAGCTGACAAGGGAGAGGAGGTAAAAGATAGGAAGTCAATGATTACACTTTCCTAATTAGCCTGGGATGAATCTCAATAGCTATCATCTAGTCAAGTGAGCCAGGAACAGGTAAGACCATTAAGTTGGAGCACGTAATTGCCAGAGGAGAAAGCCTGTAATTTGCAACCAATTTGGGACTGTTCGGATGAGCAGAGCCCACCCCACCCCTGGGAACAGTCACTGCTGACTCAAACCCACTCTGGAGTTACCCTTTTGTGTCATTGCCAGCCTCACAGGAACAACAACAACTACATTTAAAGCACAAAACACCAAGTTCAGAGACATTTAGAGTCCTGCAGGCAATTCACTTTCGAGTGTTTCAGTAAGAACTTCCAACTGTTACCAGGGAAGTTTTTGTGATGCTCTTGCAGGATGTTGTGTTGACAAAAGTCTCCCGTGGGACCCCACAACTACTTCATCTCATACAAGATGTGACCTGGGCTATGACAGCCCCCAAAAGCAAGAAGAGCAATCACACAAGCATTTCTATGCCAATGCTCCATATCTGCAAGGAGGAAAATATCAGTATGGAATGGTTTCTAGGGGTTACACTATTGTGGTTTTACTGCAACTTCCATAAAAAAGCCACTGCTGTGTTGGCCACATGGAATTCAAAGTGATGTGGGATAGGAATCTTTGATAAAACAAGCTGAGAAAAATTTTACACCCCTCTCTTCCTCATTTTGGCCAAGTCACCAAACAGCAAAGTGAAATAAACACAAAGCATCCCCCAAAAATGTAACTTGGATATCAATCTCTTCAACACCTCCACAACTCCCTCCTTCTTCCACACTGTACCTGGGTTTTGACCCTCGTTCCCAAGACTTCACTGTGCAGCAAGGCTGTACCTGCCACAGACTCCCTTTCCCAGTCTCCAATAACCACAGCACATAAAAAATTCCCACAAAACTCAGCCCTACCTCGCCTTCCAAGTGCTTCCCAGGTCACTCCCAGCCCACTGAGGCAGCCGAGGCTCCAACTGCTCCTGCCTTCAATAATGACCCACATAAATAGTTTCAGGCCACAGGTTGGGTGAGATTTGACAAAAGTGAAGGGAATCCAAATCACCTGTGATAACTCTGGGCTCCTCCCAGTGAGATGATGAATAACCTGGTAATTGAGGTAATTACAGCCACGGGAGGGGCAGTGGCAGGTTGTTGCCTGAAGGAATAAAAATCTCTGAGATGCATAGATATATGCAGATATATTTATCTATATATCTATACATGTGTGTGTATACTGTATTATATATGTATGCATTAAACATACATATAACAATGGTATGGTGAGGTGTTTATTTTATAGGATCTTTTCCCAGCAGCCCAGCTTTTCCATGGAAGGAAAATGAGCATTCTTATTCCTTCTGGTAATTTGATTAACTCATTGCTTCCAAACACCTCCCACCCACTTTGCCAAGTCCAACCATGAGACTTAGTGCTGGTTCTAAGGCTTGTCGTGCTCTTCATGGTCCTTTGCTTTCCTGCAATGTGCTAGCAGATATTTAACTCCCCTGAGTGTTAGATATAAATGTTGTATTGTGGCTTCACAGACCTGAGTGAAAATGCATTATCTGGCAATGGCTTGTATAGGGGGCTTATTTCACATCCCTCGCTTTCTCAGTCCCTCGTTTGGGACCAGATCACACCCAAAGCTGGGGCTGTGGAATGTGGAGCTAATAAAGTGTGCAGAATGAGCTGTGAGAGTGACCCACCGCCCAGAGGACACGTCCCACCACCACAAGTGACACCCAAAGTGCTGCTGCAGCTGTCATGGGTGGAATTACTGGCCCAGAATTCAGGGTTTTGCAAAAATAAGTTCTGTGCTCAAAGCTGTTGCCTTTGTTTACCTCCTCTGTAATTGCCCTCAAGGATGTTTCTTTTGGCCCAAAAATGCTGGGTTTGGCTGCACAGGAAGATTTAAATCTGTTGTCTAAGCATCTCCATGGGTGTGAGACATGGTGGTGTTGTCACAGAATGCTTTGGGTCAGAAGGGCACATTTCAGAGTAGAAGGAATCTGGAAGAGCAGCATAAATTCCCTTTTCCAAGGAGTCTGAAGGTGATACTGGCCCTTTGGACCACGAATGTCTGGAGAGGCTGCCCCTCTTGATTTGGCACTTGGGTTGTCTGCAGGTCAGGACAGAATCATACAAGACCCTCCTCACGGCTCATGGTGTGCAGGTGTACATGGTGTTGTAGAAGTTCTGTCTGTGCTTCCTCTCCTGTGAGTTCACCAGTTTAGTGACCGACTTCATTCCCAAAGCTCTTTCTATTGAGCACCAACATTGACATTTTCTCCTCCAAGTGACAACCACCATAAATATCCCGGGTTTTTCAGGCTGGTTATGCACTTCCCATAAAAACACCGGGGAGCTGCACTGTCCTGAGCACTGCAGGAGTTGCATGCAAAACACTCTGCCTTGCTTTTATTTGTCTGGCCTATTCAAAGTGCAGAAGAATATGAACTGAGGGCCTAATTAAAATGAAGTGGAACTCCTAACAGTTTATTTGCTCTGCAGTGCATTTGCCATATTGTTCATTGCATTGCACTCAGTACCTCACCCCACTTAGTCCTACACACTGGAACTGCCACTTAAGTCGAGATGAAACATGTTCTTTCTAATATTTGTGTGCAGAGTCTTAATCATCTCCTTTAGGAGGCTTCATCAGTTTGTACATCATGCTACTAAAGGCAATAAAACTCTAATTGAACATGTGATTGAACTGATAAAAAGGATCCATGGCTTTTAGCAGTGGATTTCTATGTGATAACTTTTCTGTGTGTGAAGTTGTGTTGGCCTTCCTTTTTAATGAGTCCCAAAATCAGGGAAGGAGAGAGTGGAGTAAATTCTCTTCCGAATGAAATTAGTCTTGCAGAGCTTCAGCCTGATTTCAGCTGGAGCTGGGACTGCACACTCCCAGGGTGTCTAAGTGTGTGTATATCACAGCTGCAGTATTCAAACCATGCCCTCACTGTGGAATATCTGGGTTTAGCTAAGAAAATCCCATTTATCATGTCATACATGTCTGGAGAAGTGATACAAGTGCAGCCAGAAGGATTCTGCTCCCTGGGAGGACATATTGCCTCTGGTTCCTTTGTGGAGGTGTGGAGTTCAGAACCCACAAGAATATATTATATTCGTAATGTTCTATATAATTATGGATATAGAATATATACCCAGTGTATGTTAGCTTTGGCCCAAGGAATCACAGCTAATATGCAACATTTATAAGGCACTTAATTTTTGTCACTATTTGAAGTGCCCAGGTGCTCACAGAAGTCAGGGAGCAAATGTGCATCGATAAAAGCAACATGTTACCATAAAAAGTGCTGTTCCCCTTACAAGAATTCACATAGAATGATATTTATGTGTGAGTTACTGATTGGCTGAGAATCAGTGAGCAATGTGAACTGATCATTTCACTATGCAGATCCCTAATGCTGCAGGATGATGTAAGACAGGGATAAACTTTCCTTTTAATGATATTTCTTGAATGACTCCTTATTAAAGTAATTCTTTAATTTGTAGTACAAACCACAGGCGAGTGACAGCCCTCCTCTGCAATCAGCTCCTAGATGCTGTTGCCTTCCCCCCAGAGCTGAGGCTGAAGGATTTCTTTTATTTCTAATTGCATCTGGCGACGACAAAACTACGGAATCTGAAATGGAAACCAGGAACTCCGAAACGGATGTGGAAAGTCAACAAATCTGCATAGCCCTTGAAGAACTGCCTCAGAGAGCAAACAGAGAAGCAGGAGGATGTACAAAGGATTGCCCAGTGCCCACCCTGGCATGGGCAAGGTCTAGGGGATTAGAGGCACTGTAACCACAGAGTAATTGATAAAAATCCACCACTTACTAATGCGATTATTAAGGAGGTCTCAGCATGTGGTTACATGCTGAATTTTTACAGCAGCGCTGAAAACAAGGCAGTTTTACCCCGAACTAAACACATCTCGGAGAGGAAAGGCTGTGCTCCCTCCTTCACTAAACATCAAACACGAGGGGTTTCGCTCAGCAGCAGAGGTTGCAGGAGCAGTGAGCAAAAACTGGGTCAAAATGTTGCTTTCCATCGTCGCAGCTCTAAATAGGAAGGGGAGTCGTTAATCCATGAACAGGGCTGATTCCTTTTGCTAATTGTTTTAGGATTGTTGCCATTGGTGCGAAGCCTAAACTTTGGGCTTCAGTGATTCTGCTTTCACAGGTCGGGTGAGGGAGTTCAAAGCATCTGGTTTTTTCTTGAGGAAGCCTTTTCAAAGCGGTGGAAAATTAGAATATTCAAAGAAGTGCAGGCAAATTTTGAACTTGGGTGACTGGGCACACCCATGTCTTTATTTCTTTAACCCAGCCCAGGCACTTTGCAGCTCCTTGGGAAACCTGCTGAGGAAATTTATACTTCTCAGCTTTTATATCTTAATCCATTTTTTCACATTTTTTGCCCCTAAAACTCTGAAGTCTACAGAGAGAAAGTGCTGTTGTAAACATGACCCAGATATCCACTTCAAGTCTGATAGTGATCAAAATTATCATACAGTTTTTGCAATCTGGTTTCCAAAGTTCTGCTTGTAACAGCTTCCTTTGCATTTGTTTCCTTTAAATATAGCTTTTTTTGGAATATTTATGGATACTGTTCTCCTTCTGCAGAGTCCTTGCCCTTGAAAAGTAAGCAGCCAGTGTAGCTTAGGATATACCTTGGTATAAATAATTTATTGAAAGCATAAAGTATTGAAGAATATTGTCTTAAACTTTATTCTCTGACAATATAAAAAGAAAACATCATCTAATTAAAATGTAGGCTTTAGAGGAAATGGAAAGAATTTGGTTTCTCTGAGTTATGGTACTGCAACCTTTGACAGGATGGTTTTTTTAATAAAAGAGAAGTATGTTTTCTAGAAAAAAAACAAACCAGGGATGACTTATCCCTGAAGTAAATATCCAGCCTGTGGAACATAAATAACAAGGCTAAAGGAAGAGGAGTATAGATAAACCAGATTAAGAGAAAAGATGAAAGCATAAAAAGCATGAGTGTGCTGGGGAAACTCTCCTGGGCTAACTAGAAAAACTTGTCAGAGTGTGCACAGGGAGAAAAGAAATAAAACATTAAAGATCAAACAAAAAGCTGCTGCAGATTGGTAATAATTTCAGGTATTTATGTGTACTAACTAGGTAGCTACATATGTAAGAACCACTGGCAGGAGAGGAAATGCTAATGAGGAGCGAGGCAGAGTGATCAAAACGGAGAAATCAAATGCCATTTCCCAGGAAGATTGGGTGCTCCTGTGAAATTCAAATGCCCTCAACCCATTTCCCAACATGTCTTGCTCCACTGATGTTTCTCTAATCCTTGCCTGGGTTTGTGGGGTGTGGGTGCCAGCACAGGGACCCTGAAACTGGGAGGGTCCACGGGGTCATTCCCTGCACGTTGTGTGTGCATTTAGGGGCACCTTGTGGTGCCAAACTAACCCAGTATTTGACAAATAAATGCAAAAACCCATCCAAGGGGTTTTTGCCACCACACTCC
Organism: Margarornis squamiger; assembly: GCA_035222235.1. Lineage (NCBI taxonomy): Eukaryota > Metazoa > Chordata > Aves > Passeriformes > Furnariidae > Margarornis > Margarornis squamiger. The sequence continues at coordinate 2,377,029 of JAWWTY010000022.1, forward strand.
ATGCCTGGGTGTCTCAGAGCTCAGGATGAGCCACCACACTCCATGCCTGGGTGTCTCAGAGCTCAGGATGAGCCACCACACTCCATGCCTGGGTGTCCTGACTGGCAGAAGGGGAGAACTTCACCCCCTGCTCAAGCCTGGGAGGTCTCAGCCCCTCTGTGTGGCCCTGCAGGGATGGTGGTGTCTCCTGAGAGCAAGCTGAGAGCTCCTCATAGCTCCAGAGCAGTTGTGCAGGCTGGACTTGCAGCTTAATTTGATTATAGTATGTTTAATGACAGGGTATATTAATAGATCGGGTTTCCTTTAGATAAAATACACCCACGGGGGCCCTTGGCAGCTCTGGTGGCACCACCTGGATCCCAAAGGGTGTTTGATCTTTAAACCCACAAGGTCCCATCAGCTGGAGGGAGGGAAACTTCTGTATCTGTGGGAGAGGGACGTTTTACACGAGCATATGGGGAGGAGACAAGGGGAAATGGATTTAAACTGTCAGAAAGCAGGGTTAGGTGGGATAATGGGAAGGAATCCTTCCCTGGGAGGGTGGGCAGGCCCTGGCACAGGGTGCCCAGAGAAGCTGTGGCTGCCCCTGGAT
>JAWWTY010000022.1:2377827-2399933 GCA_035222235.1 Margarornis squamiger
CAAGGCCAGGTTGGACGGGGCTTGGAGCACTCTGGGCTGGTGGAAGGTGTCCCTGCCCATGGCAGGGGGTGGCACTGGATGGGCTTTGAGGTCCCTCCTAACCCAAACCATTCTGTGACAGTTCCACCATCTACAAATCCATCCATTTCTCCAGTACAAGCAAGTAAAAGGCAGAGGTAAGAGGGGCAGTTTTGCACCAGATAATTTCTAATACCAAATACCACCTGCAATCACAAACCTTGAATAACTTTTGATAGAGCAAAACAAAGCAGAACAAATCCATATGCAAATTATCTCAATTTGTGATCCCTCAGTGTCTGTCCTGGCCTATGGCTCTGCAGATAGTCCTTGAACCCAGGTGGACTCTGGGCTCACAGAAGCACATTCCTGTTCTGCTGATAAAAAAAAAAAAGAACTTGGTAAATGTCAGTGCAGAATTAAACCACACTGCAAGCCTTTTGTAAACCTACATTTAAAATGACTTAATTGCAAGATGAATATCTGAGATGCACCAGAGTTTTTATCTTGCTTTCTACAGCTCCCTGAGAGGAGGTTGGAACAAGATGAGGGTCGTAACAAGCAGCAGGACAAGAGGAAACAGCCTCAAGTTTCACCAGGGGAGGTTGAGGTTGGATAGTAGGAAAAAAATTCTTCCCTAAAAGAGTGGTGAGGAATTGGAAGAGGCTGCCCAGGGCAGTGGTGCAGTCACCATCCTGCAAGTGTTCAAAAACCAGGTAGATGGTGCTTAGGGACATGGTTTAGTGGTGGACCTGGCACTTGTGGGTTAGTGGTGGGACTCAGCGGTCTGAGAGGGCTTTTCCAACACTAATGATTGGATATGTAGCTTTAAAACCTTGTAAATTGGAGCTGAGTGCTTCGAATTCTCCAAGATGACCTACAGTTTTAAGACATTCCAGCAATTGCTACTCGATCTGGAGCTATTAAGAAATGTTGGGGTTTTGTTGAGGTTTCCTTTTTTTTGCTGGTATTTGCTTAATTACCTCATTGGCCACACTTGCATCTGCTGCCTGGGAGGGAGTGAGGTGGACTCTGAGCTTTTACTGTTATTAATTACTCCAAGTTCTGCCAAAAAGTGTTCTAAAAAACCACCAAAAAAAGCACTTTCAGCACTTTGAAGGATGTTAGTCATGCCTTGCACAGATTTCCTCATGGACTGTTTCTACTCTGGTTCTTGGCTATTAAACACAGCCCTGAGTCTTAGCTTGAGAGCCCTGCCCTCCCTCTGCAGCTCTGGTTGCCACCAGGGATCTGCCCCTCTGGTTCCCTTGGAGATCCACTGGTGTGGCTCAGAGCAGCAACAATAATCCTTTATTTGTCATTTTTTATCATGAGCAGAGCCAAACCTGCCATGTGACTCCTGCTGGAGGTGCCTGGTCTCCACTACTCAGTATGGGTGAAAGCAGAGAAGCTGCCTGGTTGTTCCTCTCTGCAGTTCTTTGGTCATTCTATTGGTCATTTTAGATAATCTCACTAAATGATGCTTCAGCTTGTGTCCTTCACTTATGGTGGTTTTGTTGTTCTGCTGCTTAAGGTCACAAAATTTGCCCCATCCATTTGCTCATCTGTGCCAGGCAGGGTGAGGTTGGGTATCAGGAAAAGGCTCTTTCCCCCAGGGCAGTGGGCACAGCCCCAAGGCTGCCAGAACTCCAGGAGGGTTTGGATGATGCTCTGGGGCACAGGATGGGAGTATTGGGGTGTCTGTGCAGGGCTGGGAGTTGAACTGGATGGTTCTTGTGGGTCCCTTCCAGCTCAGGATATTCTATAGACCTTTAGCAAACAGCCTTTCCAAAAAAGACATTGTGATTTATTTAAATATTTCCTGCCTATTTTTGGGGAAAAAAAAATAAAATGAAAAGCCTTGATGCAGTGTCAGACTTCCAATCTGGAAGCATTCCTACTGCCACAGCAATCCCAGACAGCATTTTGCTTAGCTCACACATTTCCTGGGCTCAAACACCATTGGAAGCACCACCTCGAAACAGCAAAGCTTTCAGCACTGGCATTCCTGCCTCTCCATCCTCCTTTCCAGCACGGATTTGTCATTCTCTGCTGGCACTGAGCATCCCCCAGCAGAGCAGGGTCCTTTTGTGCTGCCACCCTGCCTGGGAAAGCTGTGCTGGGGACATGGATCCTTTCCAGGGGCTCTTGGCTGGCTCTGCCCGTGTCCTGCTCCGACCAGGAACCATCTGGGCAGGCAGAGCCCTTCCCACGGTGGCTCTCCAGGAGCTGCTGCTCCACTAACAACAGCCACGTGGCTTTTGGCTGCATCCAAGAGCCACCACACCGAGCTGGCATCTGTGTGCAAAGTGCCATGAGCCACCTTTGCTCTCCCAGGTGTCCTGGGGTTGGGCAGCTCCTCCAAAACTGGCACCGAATCCTCATTTACTCTCTAAAGCGATGCTGTTGGGAAGGGCAGAGATAAGCCTGAATTATATATGGGGTTTCAAGCATTCCTTCTGTTCCAGCAAGTACTAATCCAGACCCCATGGTTAAAGAAAACATTTTGGTGTTTAATAGTTACAGTAAAATATTACCACAATAATCATAATAAATAATTCAATAAGTAATTCGCGGAGTAGTTTTTACTTTTTAATTCTTGGTGCATATACATCTAAATATGTAAAGTGGGGTATGATCATATCCTGTCCTCTTGTGGGTGAGAAACATGCAAAAATGCCAAATAAATTAATATAAACAGCCAAGGCTGGCTGCAGGAACGGAAAGGAACCCAGGTTTTACACGCTGGGATGTTCAACAGAGTTATTTAAAATTCATACCTTCTTAATAATAAATACGTTTTGCAATTAGTATTGGAGGCCAGATTAAAATAAATCTGAGGATGCAATCATCCTGTGTGAGCTGGGACCACCTCCAAGGGCTGTCTCAGGTGAGGAAGAGAGAACCTGGCAGAGCCCTCCACTTGCCATGTGGTGCTTTGGGCAAAGGAGAAGTAAATGAATCATAGTGAGAGAGACCTTGCCTTTAAATACCTTTCCTGTGAAAATCCTGCTTGTCCTTGAAAACAGGGGTGCTTCTGGTTTGCTCAGATTCCCCCAGGTAAGAGGGAAAAGGGTCTGATTCTGCTCTCTCTTTGGTCTTCCGTGGGCGTGTTCCCAGGGTCAACAGGAGTGCTTTCTCAGATTTATATCAGTATAAAATCAAACTCCAGCTTGGGCTAATCAGAGCATCCAATTAGGCATTTCAGTATCTTGACTTTTAAATAGTCCAAATGGAAGTGCTATAAAAATATCCTCCACAACCTCAGAGCACTGAAAATCACTTCAGTGTCCATACTCCCCACACCAGAGTGCACCACTATTGCATGAAAATGTCAGTATAAATTATAAACCACATTAATGTTGCCCAATTATAGCAGACAACTCTTCGTAATATCTGATTTTTGACAGAAACTAATTATTATTTTCTCAACACCTTGAAAGAGCTGGGTATTAACATGTGAATATAATCATTAAAGCAGCTTGTCCAAAACTTAGAATAGATCCTCAGGTATACTTGTTGCCTCTATTGACCCTAACTGAGGAAGGGGATTTAAACAACCTGTCAAATATAATCCTTTCTTTTAAAAGGATCACAGAAGAACAGAGGGGAAAAATTAGGAAGAGAAGGGAACAAAGCAAATATTCCCTCCAAATTTTACTCTGGAATTAAAAGACACAGTTTAAGACCTGGCTCGCAGATTATTTGTAAGTGTGGGTAATTTAAACACCAAATAATCCCATCCAGTTTATTTAAGTGCTTTTATTCATTCACCAAACGTGCATCCAGGATTGCTGGTCCCCACTCTGTGATCCCAGCACCACCAGTGCTCCTGGAAGCCCTTTGGAGCATCTCCAGGCTTGGGCTGCACCAGGACCTCCCATGTATTGCAGTCACCGCTGGCACAGCAATGCACAATAGATATGAAACCTAAAGAAATATATTTTCTCCTCTCCCCCAGCCCACCTTTGTCCTTCCTCTCTGTGATTATGTGGGAAAAGAAGCCTTTATGGCTCTGATAATGCCACGATTGCCTTAGTAATGGGAATGCCAGGCCACTGGGAAATGCTCCAGCTCATACAGAACAGGGGTAATGAACCAAGCTGTGCTCTGTGCTGGGTTTTTGGTTCACAGAGCAGGACTATGAATGTTTAGAGTGCATTATTCTCATCTGGTTATCAGTGACAGGTACCAGTCAGTGCCATCCCTGGCCTTCCTTCCCCTCTCAGAGGAGGAAATTACCCTCGGCCGGCACTCCAGGCAGGACTCTGAGTGCCCTGGAAACTGCAATCCCCGCTTTTATTCCTTTTCAGCTCGGCCTCTCAAGAGTAATAAGGTAAAAATGAGTCGTGCAAGGGTCAAATATATATATCAGAGTGCAATTCTCCTGATTTCCTGCTTTGGCTGAGTTGAGTTTGGAAACAATGCTTTTTATTGTGTGACCTTTGGTTCTGGCATATGCAGGGAAAGGAGCTGAGAGTGCTTGGATGCACTCCGTGCCTGTTTGCTGGGTAATTTCAAAACACCCTCTTCCTTCTCAGCCTGAAATGTTTTCTCATTGCCACAACTGCCCAGACTATTGGGAATTCTCTGCAGGAGGGGAAAACTTCCCGGGGACAGCGATGGCAAGAGCCTGCTGCCACCCCCTCCTGCCCTTCGGGGACCTGCAGCACCAGCCCCACATCTCTAGGTGTGGCTGCACAGGGGTGGGAAGGGACAGTGCACATCTCAAAGCTTCTCAGGGATGACTAGGATATTTTTCACCCTGTTTGCCTCTTCCCTGTGAACGTAGCTGATTTTGGTAATGTAGGATGCAATGGATCTACATGGTGTAGCTGGCTGGTCTCTCCCCTTCATTCCTGGGCTTTCCATCCCCAGTGTTCACACAGGGATGACAATCCATGGCCTTTCCTGATACCCTGGCATGTATATTCATGTGCCACTCCTGAATATGCAACACAGGGAAGTGTTTTGTCCTCAGCAACTCTGTATGGAGGTGTGTTAAAAACTGTTCTTGCAAAAAGAAGGGAGGAAAAGGAAAAAGCACCTTGAAATGCGGTGAAAAGAGACGATTTAAAGACAAAAAAAGTGTGTGAAAGGAATTCGGAAGGTCCTGGGTGAGAAAGCTCGTGGCAAAGTGTTCCCCCAGTGTCAGCCTCAACCCCTCGCCGTGCTGTGTGAGCCCCGACAGGAGAGACAACAAGTCGAGCTCGCTCACCTTTTGCCTGCTGACAACTGCTGTGCCCAACACTCAGTTCCTGTGCCAAACTGCCTCGGGGAGAAAGTCATCCCCGTGCAAAACCCCAGCAAGGAAAGGCTTTTGCCTTCTGAGCTCTGCAACCGTGTTTAATCTTCCTTGAGGAGAAGTGGGTGAGGCACCAGTAGGTGAGCTGAATTCCACTCCAGAAATCCCATTTGCAATCCTGTTCCTTTTATGCTGAGCACTGGAGCAAACTGCACTGTTGTCCAGACACGAGGGAAATTCTAATGCCAGAATTAACGCCAAATCACTCGATACATCTTTAAAATTAACTCATTATCATAACGCTGGAAAATAGAACATTGATCCACTCACACAGCAATCCAAAGGGTCCAATTTTATTGTCTTCTTCAGACAATTTACTGAAAGTTGTCACTACGAATTTATGAAACAAAACACTCCAGAATGCTTGGCTGCTCAGAACTGAGGGGAGAAAATGAATTACAGTAAGAACACATGAGGTTTAGGAATGCAAAGTATTCTGAAAGCTTCTTTTTTTTTCAAATATAGACTTCTCCATGTTCCTTTGATTATATTTGCACATTGACACATTTGATAGAGAGAAATGGCTTTGACTGTAAATATGCACCCATTAAAAATCCATATTTAATCTTCTCCCTAGGTTTTGGGAAAACAGGGTGTGCACTGTGAGATATGTATATATATATGTATATATATACATATGCACAATATAGATCTTGAAGCAAGCATTATTTTCTCTGCCTTTTTTATCATCTTGAAGGCTTATTTTCTCCATCTATTTGATCCCAAGGAGGCTGCTCTGTTTTCACTTGCAGTTTGCTAAACATGCCCATGCAGCAACACAATATCAGGGATTCATAAATCATCATATTTCACAAAACTAACAGACAGAAATCAGTGCCCACAGGAGTCTTCTTGGAGTTTCAACAGCTCTTTACAATGAAGGACTCTTAACTCAGAGCTAAAATCTGCCTGAGCTCTGAACCAAGCCCAGAAGGCCCACAAATGTGAGCTTCATCAGACCAATGGGGAAACAGATTTCGGTGGAAAAGCTCCTTTATTGATTAACCTCCTGCTCAGCTCTGCTGCCTGGGGAGGCACTGCACGTGGGACAGGGACACCCAAATTACCCACACACGGGCAGGATCACAGAATCATTGAACAGCACATTGGTTTGGGCTGGGAGGGACCTTAAAGCCCATCCAGTGCCACCCCTGCCATGGGCAGGGACACCTTCCACCAGCCCAGGGTGCTCTAAGCCCTGTCCAGCCTGGCCTTGGACACTCCCAGGGCTGGGGCAGCCACAGCTTCTCTGGGCACCCTGTGCCAGGGCCTGCCCACCCTCCCAGGGGAGGATTCCTTCCCAATATCAAATTCAATCTCCCTTCTGTGAGTTTGAAGCCATCCTGCCTTGTCCTGTCACTGCCTGCCCTTAGAATCACCTGCACTAATAATACTTGTATTATTATATATATATATATAATTGTATATATATGTATGTATATGTATGTATAATTAGTAGTATTAGTATTAGTATTATTAGTATTATTAGTATTGTATTATTAGTATTGCACTAATACTTCTTAAGAAGCTGACTGTACCCCTTGGCTATCAAAGGGAGTTCATGAACAGAGAGAATATCTATTTATTCAGTGTGCTAACTCTATTTGTTTGTGTTTATTGTCCCAGGGATGGGGCAGCCACAGCTTCTCTGAGAAATCCATGCCAGCGCCTCCCCACCCTCACAAGGAAGAAGTTCTTCCCCAAATCCCCTCTAAACCTACTTTCTCTGAGTTTAAACTCACCACATCATTCAGAAACAGCCAAACGCTGGGAGGAGAGAGACTTTGTGTAGTTCCAGTGAGAGCTGGAAGTCAGTGAGAGGTGAAAGGTTTGCTCCCTCCACTGCCACCACTGCCCACAGCAAGCAACCCCTGGAGAAGCCCTGGAGAACATTCCAGAACAGCTGTTTGAGCTGGATGTCTGCTGGAGGAGACACCTGTGGTGCAGATGGTAGGAAACCTGTAAAGCATGTTCACTTCTATAGTAATTGGGTTTTTTTTGCATTCCCAGGTGGGGGTTAAAAAAATTAAATTGTTCTGTAATTACATTGCACAAATTCCAATCCATTAATTTGCATCCGTAATTTTGACACACCGAATTTTCCAATTTATTTTCTTTGTTGCCTTCTGTACACAATGAGTTCCAAAGTGAAGGAAGACTTTCAGAATGAAAAACAGTTTGTCAGAGGTGTTACTGAGGTCTGAAATGTCTGAACTTCGAGGGATGGAGAACCTGCCACGGTCCCTTGAAAACTGTCATAAAGATTACTTGTATCTCAAATGTTTAGCTTGAAGTTCGGGCTGTTTCACCTGCTTTTACCTGGCTGGACTGAGAGGGTGTTATTCAGAATTTCCCTTCTCCAGATTGCTGCTCACAGAGTGAGTTTAGCCCTTGATCTTCGCTTTACTAAGGCAAAAAAACAACAGCTCAATTAGCTCCCTGTCTCTGCACTCGAGGGCACGTTTCCAATGCTTTCATCCTTCCGTGGTAGAGATCTGATCCCATTCCAATTTAGCAGCATCCTCCTTGGGCAGTAGCCAGCAGGAAGGGACAGAGCACAGAGAAAGGGGAATCATCTGCTAGTAATTAAAATTCCTTTGCTTGGTGGGAGGAACCCAGGATGGATGTGCTTTGGCTGTGCTGTCCCCAAGGGCCACGTGCTCGGCTGGTACCTGGTGTGGTTCTGCTCCTCCAGGTGACTTCTACCAGATTTAACTAAACTTCAGCATTCTTTTGTGTCCCAGTTAATGAGTTACTGAGTTAATTTAAACTGCAGGGAGGAGGAACCAGTGAGGAAGGAGCCCAGCACAGCTGAGAGGGTGAAAGGCTCAGAAATGAGAGATTAAAGTGGGTTTGGACAACACTCTCAGGCACGTGGTGGGATTTTTGGGGTTGTCCTGTCCAGGAGTTGGAATTGATGGTCCTTGTGGTCTCTTCCAGCTCAGGATATTCCATGATTCTGTGTGGATTCAGCTCCTGAATTCCCACCCATCCGTTTTGTGACCCTGAACGAGTCAGATTCGCTTCTTGTTTCTTCCTTCTGTCCCCATGTAATGCAGATTGTAAAATTCCTTGTAACACTGGGGGAGTTGGGAGGATAAATAGATTAGAAAGATGAGCCAGATCATAGCTTTATTTCCATTTACAATGTATAAATGTATATGAACACACTTTCGCTCTTCTGGCCAAGCATAAAATGAAACATTTAGAAGGTAAGATCCAAAGAATTTCATTAAGAACCCATTGCAAATTGCAAATGACACCTCATGGATTGGAATGTGAATTGTGAGCTGGGTGTTGCAGAAGTGTAAAATTATTCCATAAATTATCTATGACAAAGTCAAAAAATGTATCAGTCAAAAAATGTATCAGTAAAGCCATAGTTTATTTTTAGTCCCTCAAACTGTGCACAGCCACCTGGATAACAGAGAAATAATTATTCCTCTGCAACGTGGCAAAATAAAACCAGAAAGGCACCATGAAAAGTAAAAAATAATACAAAAGTAATTTGTGAAATTGTGAGACTTCTGCCTGATGACGTCTTTGAAAGCGTATTAATGTTACATTAATCAGTCTTCTCCATCATGCAGAGAGATTATGTGATCCTATCTCATGTATTTCCACATTTTAATGCTCATCTGAAGACTTCCCTTGCGTGTCAAGGGGTAGGATAGAAGCACGTGTGGCACCTCATCTATCCTGCATGACATTTGGGACAAGAGTGGATTCTGCTGCATTTGAAACTAAAGTTCAGTTTGAGACTCCAGAAAGTGGGTTAGAGACAAAGGTGGGTGAGTGGAAAGGAGTTGGTTTCTCTCTATCCTCCAGCCCTCTGTGAGCTGCAGGGTGGACCTTGATGCCTGCAGACACATTTCCATTGTCTCTAAGTTGTCCTGGTCCTCTTGGTAAGTAATTAGCCAAAAATCATGAGTTCCATGGTTTGAAGTCCTTTGAAGGTGTGTTTAAACAGCCTTGTGCTGTGTCATCATTAGACAAAGAAATGAGACAATTAATGGGTTTAAAAGTGATTCAATGTATTAATTAATGTGCAAAGACTCCCTTGGGATATGAACAAGGAGTGTGATCTTCCAAAAACTGTTATGGTCACTCTTATTCAAGATAATCCAAGACTTCTTGTTGACAAGGTGGTGGACTCTGATCTTAGAGGCCTTTCCCAGCCTAAATGAGTCCGTGATTCACAGCAGAACACAAAGAATTTGATGAAATTAATAGCAAATGTCACCGAAATACTTCCAGACCTGGAAATCTCCCCCAATAAATGGAACATTAAGTGAATTAAGGAACAGGCTGAATGCCATCCTACAGCTCAAAGCTCACATTCTGCTGGTTCTGAGCCACCCCACCACTGTTACCCAGAAGGATTTGTGTGCTTGCAGTTATTCAGCTCCAATTTCCTTCACTCCCAGGGAACAAGGCATGACATTTTTCCACATTAAGACAAACCGAGTGTGTTAGTGAAGTACTACGATTTTTTGTGCAGTTCACTGTTTATAATATTAATAGCTCTGCTTTAAGAAGTGTACTATTGAACTGTCAAGAATGATTTGTTACCAGGTGTTAGAATAATTTGCCAGCTGTCATATTTTAATCATTTTTATTTGCCTAAAATCTGACACTTAACTTTAGTGGTAAATCAAGACGTATAGCAGAACTTATTTGATGCTACAGCAGCTAAAGGGGAACAAACCTCTGAGCATCCTGGAGCTGATATTTGTATTTTCTGATAGGGACCAGATTCCAAAGTCCACTGTCATTCATAATTCCCACTGAATCGCTCCGGTTCTCCACAAAAGCTGCTTTTCTTTGAAGGACTTGGAGCAGCTGCTGCAGGTTCTTGTTCAAGTGATGTTTGCTCGTGTGAGGAGCTCCAGCAAAGCTCTTCAGGTGGCTCTGCTGAGTAAAAGCTGCTCCTGATTTTAATAAGAGCACACTAAAACCTTGGGCACGGTTATCGCTGCTCTTAAATGCACTGAATTCAAGGCTGCTCTTGTTTTAACCTCTTCCTGAGGGTTCTGAAGTGTCTGCAAAGCCAGGGGAGGAAGCTGTAACTAATTTATTAGCCATAAATACGAGGAGTGAAAAGAAGAGAGAGAACACAGCAGCTTGTTAGATGAGCTTGAATTATTTTATTATTATTCGTATTTACTTGCACATCAGATAAAAGGCTGCAAAGATATTTTGCTATTAGTGAAACACTTGAGTTTTTTCCCATGAAAAATCATATTTTGAGCATTCACTCTGCTTGTTTTGGATAGGAATATTATCTTCTGTAGTGTGGATTAAAAGGTGATTGATTACATGCAATGATAAAAGAAATATTTATTAAGTTGCAAAGAGTTTTATGAGTTTCACCAGCAACTCATTGCATCTAATTTTATTACCTAATATTTCCAACCTAAAAAACTCAGGAATCAATAACATGGAAAGACAGGTGTGTTTTTGTAGCAAAAAATGGCTGTAGAATTTAGGGCTGCAAAGAGAGAAACATCACAGAAGAGGCAAGAAGAATTTCTCTCTGGCATGATTTCATTTAGAATATACATATATATATATATATAAAATATATATGGTATATTTATATATATATAGCATGTAGACTCATCAAAATACTCTGATTCATGAAAAAAGTGGAATGACATGCTGATGGAGAAGGAGGAAACCTGTGGAGAGCCCTGGAACAGGGAACAGAAAGGAGACACCTCCCTTTGAGAGTCATAAATTCAATATAAAGAAGAAAATTAGAAAGGCACAGGGAAAACTTCTCAGAGTGAGACAGGGCTTGGTAGAACTGCATCTTTTGGGGCTTTTGAGGCCAGTCCTGCTGCATTTGGGTCATGGTCTCAGTTTTTCATGTTTGGTTGCTCACAGGTCAACACAACAAGCCTTCAGATGCAACTGGGATCATTGGCTGTGATTATTAAGGTGATCCTACAGAGTAATTAATGCATTAAAGCGGTATTACAGTGGAATAATTCATATTGATTCATAAAGATTTAGTTCTGAGGGCTTTGGCATCTCCTCTGAATGTTATTACTGCACCCACATTCCCCTGAAATAATCCCTGCTGCACAAGGAGGAATTTCAAAAAGGCATCTGAAAGTTTCAGCAGGTAGGGAAGCAAAATCCTCCCGGGTTTTCCCAAAAAAGAAAGAACTCTCATTCTCAAAAATACTTCTATTTCTTGTTGGAATGTGTCTTGTTTCAGCTTCCCCTTTGATGTCTTTTCCATGCAGGATCTTCCCATTATCCAGCACAACTGTCCCTTGAGAGGGCTCCTGGTGCGTGAGGGTTGTCCTCTGCTTCTGGTTCTGGTGGGTTCTGTCTGAGCCCCACCAAGGTGCTTCCTTGACATCCCTTTCAATGGGACCCCTTTAAACAGGAACCAAATCAAACCCTTGATTTCCCATGGAGAGACATTCCCCCCCTCCAATGAATTTCTGCTTTTTCCCCAAATTATTTGCACCAGCATCTCGAGAGAAGCCAGCGTGGATTTACATGCCCTCAGCACTGCTGCAGGTGCCTGTGAGGACCATGGAACCCTTTCTGCTGGTCCCTCCTCTCTCAGCTGCTGTTCCTTTGCTGCATGGAAAAGGAAATAACTTCCAGCGGGATAAATTCCAGCCTAAATTTAGCATCCATGGCCTCATTCTTGTTTCCTAAACATATCTTTGAGTCTGACTGTGCTAAACGTTCTCGTTCTGAAGGAAGAAGGTTAGTGAGGGATCCAGAATGCTCTTTGTTATTTCTCTGCTCTCATGATTATTTACCCTCACATCAATCTTCATGTCAGCTGAAACTTTTACAAGCCAATCATTACTGGGGATGATTAATAGCAGCAAGCAGATACCCGCAGAACACCAGCCCTGCACTTAATTATGATTCCCCTCTGATGGCTACATTTCAGATCCATTAGCTTGCCCATTTTTAATAGATTTAACCTCTGTTTTATTGCTATTGAATAATTCTCATTTTTAATCGAAATATTCCCAAGGCTGAGTCAAATACCACGCAAAAGTCAGAGCATGTCAGAGCTGCACATGCTGGTACTGTTATGAGGGAGACAAAATCAGGGTTGGTTGGTTGACATGACCTGTTTCGTGGCATCAGGTGGAATGACAATCATGTTCCCACCGTCAGTTCTTCATCTGCAATCTCAGACCAGCTTTAATCCCATTATTTGCCCGGGGCTGAGGTCAGGGCAAGTGGCTCAGTGGGACCCAGGCTGTGCTAGCTCTATATCTGGAGCTCTGACACAACACCTTGCAAACCAAACCTTTCAGGGATTGTATCAAAATACTGCTTGAAGATCCCAGACTGTTGGATTTGGACATCAGCTAAATCTTCTTTAAAATCAACAAGCCCTGAGTGCAACTTCTCCCTTATGACCTTCTCAGGGCTGGGGGGCTTTTCAGGGGCTACAGTGGCACTCACACCCTCATCAGCTGCTTTGTAGGGTCTGCCTGTCCTTGGCTTAGACATACAATTAGGCTGTTGGCAACTCAGTAATGCAGACTTAGCAATGGAGCCTTTAAGTGAGGCAGAAGCCAAGAAATATTAACTAAAAGTTTTCAGGAGATAACGTTAAGTAGAAAATATAGTCGAGAAAACTGTCAGGTTTTTGGGCAGCTCATGTGAGGAATGAAAGACAGGATTTCAGCTGACAAACTATTTGTTGTGACTGTTTTTCCAGTTCTGCTTGTAACTGAACACAGAAAAAAAAAAAGGAAATTGATTCCCATAATGTTTTCTCAGTTGTGACAATGGTTCAGTTATGGAATCACAGAATCACAGACTCCTTGAGGTTGGAAAAGCGCTCTGAGATTGTCGAGTCCGACACTGCTGATATGTAGATATGCTGAAATAATGTCATGGCTTGTTTTCCTGGTGTTCTGATCTCTCATCCTGATGGTATTTCCACTGGAGAATTGCTGCTTTTGGGAGAAATTGCAAACTCTGACACATCTCACCCTGGAGAGGAAGAGCTGAAAAACAAGGCACCTTGTGGAGCTTGGAGAAGACTAAAGGGAGACCTGGAAACAGGGCTCATGTCAGGGAAGGATGGGTGGCTTCTCTATCAGGGAAGGATGGGTGGCTTCTCCATGTCTGCCACGGGGAATACTTGCCTTGAACTCAAAGGAAGGTTTGGGTAAGACAAGGAAAATGTTTCGCAGTATAAAACAAGTCAAACATTGGAGGAGCACCAGGAGCCTTTGAAACCTTGGAGCTGGAGGCTCTTGGAACAGGGTCTACAGCAAACCTCAACAGCAGTGGTGAGGAGGGGCTAAATAATAATAATAATAATAATAGGGTGACCTCTGAAGGTGAGCCCAAATCCCTTCCAGAGCAATATTCTGTGATTTCATGTTTCACCTGGAAAAGGTTGTTTTTCTAGAGCGAGACCTCTGGGAAACCAAACAGGGAAAAATGACTTCAAGGCTCAGGGACATTTATTGCCAGCTACAAAACATGACATGTCATAAAAAGTTAGTGAATACATTAAATATGTCATTATATTTATTATAACAATTAAAATAGCAAAAGCTTAATAACTAATGAACACGGAGATAACTTTGCTTTCAAATATATTTGGTGATAAAGAATTATTTCTGACAGCAGCATTTATCACAGGCTACCTAGAACTGTTAGAGCTATTTGTTGTGCTTAATAAACAATGATAAATATATCTTTGTGCAGGAGACCTGCTTGAATGTGTGGTGTGCAATCTTCTTGAGAAACTGTAGCCAAGACTAATTAAATGATTCTAATTAAAATTGTGTGGATAGCAAGGAAATTAATGGCTTCATTTGTACTATTTGTTTATTCCATTGTCAAGTGTGCTGGATATAATTGCAGTGCAAAGAAGAAATCATCAGAATTATTTTTCCCTCTGTTGATTCCGTGTTCCATCAATTTATTGTAGAGGGTTCACTTTCTCTATCTTTAGAGAGAAACAAAGCTGGCAAATTGTAAAACCTCAACGAAGTTATTTCCTTGTTTGGAGCTGTTAGATGGAGAACACATTTATTGAACAAAATAAAGGTTAAGCCTCAGTTAAACATGCTAAATGTGTTTGGTGAGCTGTTGGAAAGCCATCATGTGGGAGTCCACGTGGTTCCCCCGAAGCTCTGAGCACACCCAAGGAGAAGAGAAGCAGAAGGAAGGCTCACATGGTGAGTCCCCAACACATCACTGACAAAAGAATGTGCTGCTACTCCCACCATCTATTATGTTGGGATCAGACAGAGCAGGACAAAAGTCTTTATTCATGATATTGCCTTTTTTTAACTCCAAGCAGAGTCTCGTTTACTAAAGCAGAAGAACACCTGATTTATTTTTATTTTTTTCCCAGGGTAAGGTTTACATTCCACTCGTTCTGCTGGGGCTCCTCAAATCCGGGGGACAATAAATGAGATTATTAACCCAGCTCACACCAACAGCTTCACATGTGGTTTGGTGTGCCTGGAGAACCTTCAGCAGGGATCAAGGTGGGGTTTCCAAGCAGTCTCACTTCTCCTTCCCTGCCCACCCCACAGGTGACACAGAGGGAGCTGTGGCCACCCCAGAGCCCACTGGAGACTCTCACCAGGATCCTGCCCTCCTCTGCATCAGGGAGGGGGGCTCTGCACAGCTTTCCTCTCAGGTAGTTGCTAATTCACTTTAGTGGATTTAAAGAGAGGCACAACTGTTGGAGAATTTCCTTTCAACTAAAAGACGTGGAAAGGAAAGATTCTGGAATTTATGAGCTTAAAATATGTTGATGTTTGGCTGGACTGTGCCCATGCAATTCATTTCGTTGACATGTCAACATTTCCTACAGAAAGCAGATGTTCTTTGTGGAAATTTCTGATTAATCAAAAATACAGTTTCCTTTTTTAAATTAGTTTCAGTCGAGCAATTTTGACAAGTGAACCGTAGCTAAATCCTTTATGCTGAAAATAAAATCCGTCTTTATGTTTTTTTTTGTCTAAATGTGCTTCTGCAATGCCATACACAAACTAACTTTTATAGCCTTGATAAGTGGAAATACGTGGGAAATGAGAGCATATTTGAAAATACTTCCATTAGAGACATTTGCTAGAGCTAGCCAGACTAATGGCTTCTTTTCTGCCTAAATCAGAGAGATTAATCTATAGCTTCAAAATCAGAACAAAAAGAGCTCTGCTGAAACGTAAAGTCTTGAGTAAAACAATTTTCTTCGAGAGTAGGAGACTCATCATCCTTCTCAGCGAGGGCTTTTTCTTTCCCTCCGTTTCTCTGCAACTCCTGAACACCAGTGTGCTCAGTGGAAACCCCGTCATTCCTCGAGCCTGAGGGTGTGGCAAGGTGTCATCTCTGCTCCTGGAGGCTGGGACAGTCACGCCAGGAGACACAGAGTCACCTGGAGAGCTCCTGAGAGACACTCAGCATCATGGAGTAACATACTGAGGCAAGGGCTGCAACCCTGACTTGGGTGACGAGGTCATTTAATAAACATAACTGTGGTCCTTGACCGTGCCCTGACCATCGGGCAGTGCAGTTATACTGGGTTGGACTGGACACCCCAGAGCCCCTCCCTGCTACCTGCACGGGGTTGGCTCATACACGTGGCCCTCAAGGCTGCCATGGGAGGGCAAAACTTCTGCAGGGGACAACCTGACGCCTGCCCTGCACATGCCTTAGAGGTTTGCCTTTGTGCCTTCTCTGGTTTGGCCCCATGGGCTGAAAGCTTCTCTCAGGAGCTCCTGGTGGGCTCCATGGGCTGGGAGGGCTTTTCCAGCCTCAGGGATCCTGGGATTCTGTGAGCAGGAATGCTCAGGGGGTCTGCCTTGGACACAGAGCCCTGACCCCACGGGGTCTGCAGGCACACACGAAGCCCTGCCCAGTCTCCACTTGTGCCCAGCCCCAGGGAGGGCACGTTGGCTGGTTCATCACCAGTGTCATGTCGTACTGGTGCTCTCACTGTGCCACCAGTGGCTGTACTGCTCTAAGGATATAAGCAGAGCAGCTTCAGCACAGACACTGTTTTTTATTAGATCAGCTGATACAGCTGAAAGAAAAGCAGCCAAGATCTTTGTTTCCCATGGGAGACTCTTTTTGGGTGCGAAATAGAGGCCTCCTGTTTCCCAACAGCATGCTTGCAGAAGTTCGAGGTCCTGGATCTGGGTGGGTTGGTAAAAAACACTGAAAATGAAATAAAAAGTGTAACAGATGACTGTGGAGGTGTGGAATAGCACCTCCACGAAGCCAGGCTCACCTTCTCCATCCCCGTGATGTGGTGTCACATGCTCAGAGCCTCCCCCGTGCTCTGTGCACCAAACAGCCAGCTGCAAAAGGAGCCCCACGCTCTGTTGGAGCAACTTGGGGCTGACAGGCAGGAAAACGCTCTGCCCCTTTCAAGACAAAGGCTGTGGCTCTGTGTTTCCTGCTCTCAGGAGCAGAAAGGTGAAACCGAGTCCTTAAACCTGGCGGTGTTTTGCTATTAATGAATATTATTGTGCTGAGCAGCTGTTCAGTGGCAGAAGGGTGTGAGTTACACCGTGCACAGCTAGGAGCTGCTTTCACCAGCTGTGAGGCCCCACTGCTCAGGCACTGCTGGAACATCCTGCTCCTGCCTGCTGGGAGTAGCTGGGATGAGCTGCAGCTCTGAGAGCACACCAGTGTGTCTGGAGAAGCTGGACAAAAACATTACTACAGGACCTCCCTTTGGCTGCAGCAATCAATTTGCTTTGTAAAATTTGCCCCTCTCAATTGTTTGAAAACTTCCCAAAAAGAAAACAAATTTTCTTCTTTTTTTAGTTGTTTTTGGCGTGGTTTATTAATCCACTTGCTGCTCGCTGTTCTTCAGCAAAGAATTCATCCAGCTCGTTTTTAACTCGTGAGTCAGGGAATCATTTTTAACTATCCACTGTGAGTATTCCCTTCAGCATTTGTTAGCCACCATTCAATATTGCAAGGGGTTGATTTGACTCCTGGGTCAAATGGAGGCCTTGAAGAAGCCACAGAGCACTCTTTTGTTGATGCCAGCCGTGCCAAACCTGGCCAGACTGGGTTGTGGCTGGTGGGGCTCAGCAGATGCTCTTGGGCTGGTACAGCTGAGCAGCCTCTGAACCCAAAGTCAGGGTTTTTGGAGCAAAGGAAGGGCTGCATTTTCTGCACACAGACTTGCACAAGGGCATCTTACAAGAGAAAAAATCCCTGGTGTTTAGGACCCAACTCCTGAGGACACAGAACTGAGGGGCCACTACACCTTCCTGTGGCATCACCTTCCCCTGACCCGACCAGGAGCTTCAGTGCCTTATTTTGAGAAGGGAACAAAGATGATTCAGAAGAAAAACTGGATTTCCTTAAGAAGCAGTGTTACTTTTCCTGGCTTCTTTGAAAGCATCACAGGTAACATTAGTGGCTGTCAAAAGAGCAGCAGGGATCAGATAAAAGGAGGACACTTGCTTTTAATTGTCTCTTCCCCCCACCTCCCCACCCTTATTCCACAGCAATATTACCCAGCAGAGTGGTTTTTGCTTTAAATGACTTTTTTTCTCCGATACTGGTTGACAGAAAATAGTGCATTATAAATACAGTAATCTTTCCACTTTCCTATTGAGCGAGAAAAACGTGGAGGGAAGGTGAAATCTGCTGACTTAGCAGCTTGCTGGTAGGACTCGAGGACAGGTTTGTGTGGCACGTCCCTGGTTTTGTGCCTCTGTAGGGAAGGGACACTGGAATAACGAGGCAGTACTGCTGTGCAGGAAAGTAGGGAGCTGCCTGAGTATTAAGTAAGAGGAAAATCAATGCAGTCCAAAGGTTGCCTCCAAGGAAACAAACCAACATTTATAAATATGTCCATCTTGCTTCTTTTTTTGCCTTCAAACTCTGCTGGTTTGGCTGTAGGACCTCCTAGGAGATAGATTTAACCCCTGTGGGCTGCTGTGGCTCCTCCTTGGCCACAGGTCCTGGCCTCTTCATGGCCTGGCCAAAATACTTCTCTGTGCTCTCCAGCCCCAGTTTTGATCAATCTGAGCTGATGTGGCTGAACCAGCAGGGAGGAAATGGGTTATTGGACCCCAGTGGTGGGTGGTGGGACAGGGAAGGGGCCAGGAGGCAGCACAAGGAGGAGTGCCCAAGGAGGAGAACCCACAGAACATCTCCAGGCATCACTGCCAGCCCAGGATTAACAGCAGCATGGACAGGCTCCAGGTTATCGGGGACAAAGGGGTCCCCACATGCCCCTCAATCCCTTTGTCTGTCATCCCTTTTCCCTGTAAGCACCTTCTCTCCAGTTCTGGGGCTGACTGGGTGTTGTGACTCATTTCAGGCTTCCAGCTTGCCACATCTGGGCCACAGGAGTGGCTGCAAAGGCCACCCAGCTGCCAGAGCTCATGGCCAGGGGTTTGCTTCCCTACAGCTTTTCCAGGTGGGAGGGAAATGTGATGGAAACCAAGCAAGGCCAAGCCAATTTATCCCCATCATTTTATTCTGTATGACTAGAGAACTGCCCAAATACAGATTCAAGGACTCCGAAATCTTTCCTTGTGGCTTGGCCTCAGAGCTAATTTACATTTTATTACATAGATCATATTTTTTTCCCTACGTGTTGGTGCCCGTGGAGTGTGCAAGAGAGGGAATAAAGAGACCCTGACAGAACAAACAGTAGATCACTGGAGCAGGCTCAGCCCCACAGCTCAGCCCAGGGCCCTGTTCCCATGCAGCTCACAGGTAACACCAATTTGCAGAGGCATTTTTAACACAGATGATATATCACCTAATTACATAATTACATGATGCTTTGTAATGGCTCAGTGATTTGGGGGAGATAAAAACTTCCCTGGCAAGCTCTGCGTGATCATAAGCTTTAAAACTCCAGAAGGGATTGCCAGGTTCAATATATGGGTTTTTTTTTCCAGCTTTTTAATTTGATATTTCCCCGAAATCATTAGACTATAATGGGCTATAAAGTAGGAAACACAGTTTTTCTTTTTTTTTTTAAATGCAAACATCTAAAATAGATTACCAAAATAAAAGTTAGTTAAAGTTGATATAAAAGGCCAAATTCATTTTTATATTTCATTTTATATTTCACATTTGCTTTGAAAGCAATACTTTTCATGGAATCTCAGAATGATAGAGCAGTTTGGGTTCAGAGGGACCTCAAAGCCCATACAGCCCCACCCCTGCCATGGGCAGGGACACCTTCCACCAGCCCAGGGTGCTCCAAGCCCCATCCAACCTGGCCTTGGACACTCCCAGGGCTGGGGCAGCCACAGCTTCTCTGGGCACCCTGTGCCAGGGCCTGCCCACCCTCCCAGAGAAGGATTCCTTCCCAATATCCCATCTAATCCTGCCCTCTGCCACTTGAACAAGCACACATTTGTACTGCCTGAGCCTACAAACAGGAATCCTTCTCTCCCTGAGATGAGGGCACACAGGAACAGGGTGCTGAGCAGCTCCAACAATTAATCTCCTTGCCCATCCTTAGGACTCCGGTCCCTGGAGCTCCCCATTCCCCCGGGGGCTGCAGCCAGCACTGCCCAGGGTGTGCCCACCACATCTCTTGCAATCACAGTGGCATGAATAGGTGGGTAGATGTTGAACTGTCTCTGTGGAAGACAGTTGTTATCTGCTTTGACTGATAGGTTAATTAGCACTGCAATTAGTGGCTTAGTTTGGGGTGGGAGAAGAGGAGGGTTCTGATTAATGGATTGATGGCGCTGAGTCACATCCTTTGTTAGATGCTTGCCTCCATGAAAACCAGAAATGACCCATTAAATCATGCCTGATCCTAAAGGGTTGAAGGTCCCTCATGCCTTTGAGAGAAGCCAAAACCAACCTGGCTGCCAGCCTGGCAGGTGCCATGTGACATCCTTGGTCCCTCCTGTCACCTCCGTGGTGGGCAATGACACTGCTCAAGGGGCAGGAGCCCAGGCAGAGTGCCAGGCATCAGCTTGCCCACTGCTGTTACGTGTTTGCCACTTAAACAGAGGCTTGGGACAGTTCATAGGGGATGTTTAACTGAAAATAGGGGGGGAAAAAGTATTCTGCACCTACCTACAAACACAGGGCAGTGAGGGGGGAGCAACTCTGATGTTTTCTGCTGATATTCAAGTATTTCTGGGTTCATTTAGCAGCCAGGTCTGGAAGAGTGTCTGATAAACGGAGTTGCCTTTTTCACAGCTGCACCGTCTTCGTGTCTCCTCCCCAAAGCTGAATTTTACTGACAAGTGCAAGTCACACTTCCATATCTCACATTGATTCTCCATTAATCTGCATTTCCTTTCACACTCGAAAGGGAAGTAATGCAGAGCTACATGGTGTCCTGATTAACACCTGAGTGCAGAAGCATTTGTGGCGTGCTTGATTATTAATAGAACAAGTGGAGTTAATTGCATTGGTCGAATCGTCCCTGTCGCTGATTAATGACTAAGTGCACTCCTTGTGCTTTCAGGATGGAAATAGGAAAGCGCAGAGATTCATGTACTATCTGAAAGGAATTTCTTTTTATGATAAAGGCAACTGTTTGGAGAGAGAACATTTGATGTCTTATTATAGGCTGTAAACAGATACCATCTAAAATTAAACAATTTTAGTCTTGGCTTTTGTTGCAGTCATAGCGATGTGTGACTGATGCAACTCAGTGTGATACAAAGTGCTTTCTGAAAGATTTAATACAGTGCTTCTCCTATGGCTGAATTTAATCAAACTGCATTTTAAACAATGCCTTGCCAGTCATGCAAATCACTGCAAAGTGTAGGAATGAAAGTGTTCTATGTGATGCATTTATGCTACAGCAGCCTCTTACAGAGCCTCTCTCCTCAATAGTTCAGTATATGTTAAAACCATCATCTCGCTTTGAATTTTAAATCTCAGGGAAAAAAAAAAAAAAAGAGCTTGGGTAAGTTCCCCACAGAACTGCTACTATTTTAAATTGTCTTCTTTTGCATTTTCCACAATTGCCCTCACTATTCAATGGTCTTTGGACAGCCCTGGCAGAGTGAAGTACTTGCATTTTGGAAGGTGCGAAGAAATCAAAGCAGCAACAGCAAAAACCTGAGTGAGGAGCACAGGAGGCTGTGATATGGGGCACCAAGGCTATGGCAAAAACACTGGATGACAAAGAAGTCACATTTTTCCTAAAGGGAAATGCACTGACTGAAGGGAAATGCAGGCCAAAGCTCATGCAATTACACTGAAGCCATAGAAACACCCAGAAAAGAAAGCTGCCATCGACACAGGGTACAAAATGCACATCATTCAGGAGCCAGCGTGTGTTGAGAGAGGAAAATACAACTTCAGGGGTGGTTTTGCTGAGCTTGATGGCAACATTTCACCAGCTGGACAAGGAACCACAGCCTTGAGCAGCAAGATCTGTGTTTTCAGTGATTATTCTAAGTCTGCTGAGGAGCCATTTCTTGGAATGCTTTAGCCTTTACCTTCACCCTTCATCCTCTTCTGCTGATGGCCCTGCACAGCAGTTGTCCCTCCAGCACTGGATACCTTGGCTGCCTGATATCTGCTGGGGAACCATCTCATCCATCAGGTGCCTACGGTCTCCAAGAACCTGCCATAACCTCTCAGCGGTGAGTTCTGTTGGGAATATTCCTCATTTCCCACTGCTGAGGAGCTGCTCACAGCTGGGATTCCTTTGGGAATCCAGCAGGACTTTTGGCACAGCTCTCAGCAGGAGGGTAGAGAGGAAAGTCCCGTATTTAGGGCAGTGTCTTAGTTTGAGAGAAAAACTAAGATATAAATGTTGGCCAGGAAATAAAAATAATCCCTCTCCTTAAATTTG
>JAWWTY010000022.1:2400033-2427259 GCA_035222235.1 Margarornis squamiger
TAAATCCGTTCTACCAGTTTTTAAGGCGTTGGCTCCAAAGCTCTTGGAAGGAATTCTGAGTTTAAAACTATAACAGGCAGCCAGTGACTCACCTCCCTGAAGAGGGATTTGGGCTGGCAGAGGTTTCCTCCTGGTTTGGCAGCAAATCATCCTCATGATGGCACATCACTTGGGACTGTGCAGGGCCAGGACTTGATGGTCCTTGGGGGTCCCTTCCAACTCAGGGTGTTTCGTCATTCTATGACACTCTCCTCCCTCCTTCTGTACATTGGGTTGCCAGATGAGTGGGGAGGATAAATCTGCTTTCTGGCTAACTCTGTGCACATTCTTTAAGTGCTAAACTCATTCCCAGAGGCTGCTCGAGTTGCTGTACCAAAACCAGTTCTCAGGGCCATTGAGTGGCCCCAAATATAAATCCACAGGTGCATCAGTGCACCGAAATGTCTGGTTTTCACACTGAGACCTAAGCCTCCCTTTTGTCCCCAGAGGGGATTTCTGTGGTGCCTCCAGGCTTCTGGTGCCTCAGCAGTGTGTGGTACTATGGGAGCCACATGACAGCAAAAAAACTCCAAATAAATGTCAAAAGCTGAGCAGAAAGTGACTCAGAGCAGGAGAGTTGGAGGAAGTGGGTGGAGAATTACCAAGTTTCCCCACATTTCTCAGGCTTAGTCATAATCCTGCTGCTGAGAAGCTAAACCATGACAAAGACTGCAGGGAGAGGTGGGGGTGTGAAGTGGCACTCCAGGTGCCTCAGCAAACGGAGAAAAATCCCAGCTGGTGGCACCTCTGGAGTGCAGGTGGGAGTAGAGAAGGAATCCTGAATGTCTCTGCTGAGTTAAGGTGAATCTCAACATGGATCTACCCAAATTAGGGGGCAGAGAGACCTTCACCCCCTTCAGGCTTCACCTGAGCACTGGGAGAGGCCAATGGGTTGGCTTGGGATCACCCTGGCCATGGTTCATTTTGGTTGCAGCAGCAGCTTGGTGGGTGTTGGCTTCCACAAACACCTCCGTGGCAAATCTGATTCTTATCCAAACTGCATTTCACATTGAGGAAAAATTCTGTTCAGCCAAAAAAAGTAAACTTTCTGAATAAATTCCTCAGCATGTTGGGTGGTGCTCATTACTTATTTTATATCCCTTGACATTTTTTTCACTGAAAAAGAGATCTACAGGTTTCTGAATGATTTTTGTCATTGCTTGTAGAAAGACCTTGCAGTGGAGACTCAAAGCAGATTTATTTATATTTATATTTTCACTTTTACAGCACTAAAGCCATAGCTCTGAGCTCCCTGCATAATTCAGGGAATCACAGAATGGTTTGGGTTGGAAGGGACTTTAAAGACCATCCAGTTCCAATCCCTGGCCATGGAGGGAAATAGGAAGTAGAAGTTTCAATTAGAACCAGAATTCAGTAATTTATCTCATTTTCATCTGACTGATGGCAGATTATATTCTACACCACAAAGAGTTTTGGTGTTTTTTGGGGTTTTTTTTGTTAGCTTTTTTTTCTAAAAAATCTGAGAGCCATCAAGATGCCACAAAAAGACAGCGAGCTCCAGTTTGCCTTTTACTGGCCATCTGCCATCCCTGGGATGGGAGTCAATAACGATCTGTCAAACAATTAACACAGCTAATAAAGAGTCCCAGAGTAACCTCATCTGCCAACCACGAGTCGCCACCAGTTGGAAATTAATGTACTGGAGCTTTTTGGTAGCACACCTGCCACTCAACCAGATGGAAGAGATGATGATTAATGAGGGAAACGACACGCAGTGATAATGAGTATTTAGGCCCACCCCCCCCTTTTTGCCAGGTACAGGGGTGTGACTGCACTGTGTAGGTGACACGTCACCTGCTGGAGCTGCTGAGACGCCACACAAACCCACTGCTCTCCCTCCACGTGCCTCTCCTGTCCATGGTGAATCCAGAGCCGTTCTGGCTTTTCTGCTGATGCTGAAATTTTCATTTCCATCCCTGCAGCAAAGAGGAGAAGGGTGCAGAATACTAATGCAGCTTGTGGCGACCAGGAGCAGGGCATCTCCAGTGCTGCAGGTTCCTCTGATGGCTCTTGAGGGCTGAAGGGGCTCTTTTGGTTGCAGGGTCGGGCTTTGTGAGCAGCACAAGCTGCAGAACTGCACCCTGCGATGCATTCCATTTGAGCTCCAGCGTGACAGGGCAATTTGGGAAATCAGTCCCTGTGTCACTTCGGAATTCCAGGAGGAGTGTTGAAGCCTGTGTTACAATGACCTGAATGTTTCCATGGCCAGCCCCACGCTGGGGTTGGAGTCCCACTGGGGAACAGCCCACACGTGTCTACCTGGGAACGAGTCGGTCTTTAAAGACGTTGTGTGGAAGAGCCTTAATTTGGGGAGAACAAAAGAAGATGGGAATTGTTGATATAGCTGCTTTTCCCTGAGCTCTCTGCAGGGTTCTGAGAGCTCAGAGAGCCTCCTTTCAGCACAGCCAGGCAGGGATCAGCGATTAGTGTCAGGCCCGAAATTTGGGAAGCCTGCAAAATTCAGAATTGATGCTCAGGAAGAAAGGGAAGCTGAAGCGGAAAAGAAAAGTGGTGGGTCCTGGTTTTAGGAGGAAGACATCTCCTTTAATGTTGGGATCAGCCAAAACAGAGAAGTTTTGTGTAACGCTGAGAAAAGGAGTGTTTGTATCTTTGTTTATGAACCTCTTAGGCTTCTCTTCAATTACCCAAATACATTAGTGAGCGCAGACAAAAAAAATCAGAGGCAAATTCAGTCTCCATGAAACACTTTTTAATTCCTGAGTCTCTCTTCGTGCATTCAAACACAGACAGCTGTGGCTCCGGGCTGGAAACATTCAAGGCTTTTGAAATTCATGGAAATTGCTGAGACATTCATGGGAACTGCTCCCTCCTGTGGAGCAGCTGCTGAGCAGGAGCTGTTTCCCACCTCCTGGGATTGCAGGGACCATGGACCATCGTTGTCACCAGAGCCCTGGGTGCCATGGGTGGGTATGAAACTCCAGGTGCCATCCTGGGAAGGTCCATCATGTCCATGTGGAGAGCTCTCCACAGCAACAGCCACCAGCAGGTAGGTGGGAAAGGGAGAAAGGAAAACATTCGTCCCTGTGTGGCAGCAAAATGATGAATTCCTCTGCAAGGATGAAACAAAATCATTGTCTGCCATATCCTGGTTGGAATGGATGGAGCAGGGGCTATGCATGCCTTGTCCTGAGTTTTGAGGTTGGCTTTGCCTCGTGGAAGGCTGGACATAAATTGCTGCACAATGAAAATATCGGATTTCACAGCATTTGTGTCACTGGAGAAGTCAGACAGCTGTTCTTCAGGAACAGGGGTTGAGGTGTCTTGCCCTCCTACATTGTCCAGTGATTCCCTGATGATAGGAGTGATGAATACCAGGATGATACCATGATGAAGGAAAAAGCCCTAAAATCCCAAATCCACCACATCCTTTGGGCAGTCTGGCCTAGATTTAGGGTTTTATTTTCTGTTTCTCTGCCTGGGGGACTGGGAACCTGCCACTGGCTGGGCACTCTGGCAGAGAAAGCCCCAGTGAGCAGTTCAGCTGCTGAGGAGCCAGGAAATCCAGATGTGCAAAGGTCACCTCCGACCTCAAGAGCCCATCCTGTCTTATCACCTTTCAGACTGCACCTGACACCAGAGGAGAGCAGTTTGGGAGGGTAAATATATCTCAGGGAGGCTAAAAATTATCGCTGGACACATGGAAGTTGTCTAATGACATCAAATACGTCACGATTAGAATAAACTTGCTGTTGAGTTTCATCTAAATGGATTCTCTCCCCCCTCTCATGAGCAGCAGATCCTGCTTGGGCAGGTTCAAGTGTGGAGTGGGCAAGTTGAAAGGAAACCCAGGGAGTTGAAGCAAGGTACAGTGATTTTTAATTCATTTTCCAATTATTCTTTCCACTTTCCCTCCTCTTTCTCTTTCCTCCCTGAGCAGCAGTTAATCAGCACCTTTGAGCATTCATTTCCTCCACTGCAGAAACTCTATGGAAAGGTAGAAGTATATAGGGAGAAAAATAATAAAAAGTAAAATATATGATATTGGCATACTTATGCCCAGCAGCATAATTTATAATGTATTCCTGCTCTTGTCAAACACAAAATTCAAATTTAGAAGGATGTGCAAGAGGCAGAATAGATGAGAACTTAATAAAAATACCTTCTCAGAAGCAATGAAGAGACCATCATGTCAATGCCCCACAAACTAGGCAGAGAGCCTAGGCAGAGTTAAAAGGCAGCAGAGTGATTTTCGCTGCAGGATATCATGGTGAAGGAAGAAATGTTGGGGAACAAAAATGAGTGTAGACTTGTGGTTTGGTAGTAGGAACCCTGACAGACCTCTGGGCCAAGCTGTGGAAGCAGGTGCAGGCTTGGAAAAGTTGCTGACTGGGGAGAATTGCAATGATTTTGCCACTTCTGAAATGAAATGGAATGTTTTCAGAAAAGATGTTTGCTCCTGGGAGAAGTCAAGAGCTGTCTCATTGCTCAACGTGCCAGAGAAATGCCAGAAACAGGTTTTTTCCATGCTGAAAGGAATGAAGCTCAGTTCCCAGACCACCTGAAGGAAGAGGTGGGTTATTTCTTGTATCAGCCGTGGAGTTTTGAGGGGACATGGACCAAAAAAACCCAGGTGAATGAGGAGATCCCCATGGTTTGAAATGGAATGTTTCTTAAAGCACTTCTGGAAGATACATGTTATTGTTACTTGTTTACCAGAGCTAAAGAAATTGTTTGTCTTTGGGCTTTTGAATGAATGACACAAAACCACACCCAGAGTCCAGTGGGGTGTTTCCTCTGCTCTCCTGGAGGAAGAGCATGAATGTTCCCCAATGTCTGCAAGGCAGACAACTGTCAGTGCCATAAAATACTTGTTGTAAGGGTGTCTAAAGCCAGAATCCCAGAATTCTGAATCCCAGAATCCCTGAGGCTGGAAAAGCCCTCCCAGCGCACCCTGTGCCCGATGCCCACCTTGTCCCCCAGGCCAGAGCACTGAGTGCCATGGCCAGTCCTGCCTTGGACACCTCCAGGGGTGGTGAAATGCTTGAAGATGATGTTCTGGCCAGGAGCTTCTGTAAAAATGAACAACCTAAAAGGGAACACTCAAAGATTAATTAAGAACAAAATGTAGGTGGTCAAATACATAAATTAACAAAAGAAATGGGGTTAACCCCTAGGGGTTGGAAAGCAGCTGGATGACCCCATTATTTAAAATGGAAAAGAAATTCTATGAGGATGCTAAAAAAAGATCAGAAAACGTAGCACCAGTTTATAGAGAAATGTTGCCACAAGTTATTTGAAGATCACACAGGGAACGAAAAAGGAGGCAGAGGAAAGTCTCCAGAATGAAATACAGTCAACAAGGCTTCAGAAGGGAAAGGCCAGGCTTCAGTAGGTTTTGCAAATTCTTCAAAAGCCTGAATTGCCCTGGGGTTTGCAAGGACCAAATGTTCAGGTTTTCATAAAGACGCTCCCAAAGCCTTACCCTGGAAGTTGGTGCCTCAAGGGTGAAACCAAAGGCTGAGGAACGTGGAGCAGATGCCATTTCACAGAGCTTTGCTCTTCACTGGGGCAAGAGGCAGCGAGTGCCTTCAGCACGGGGACAAACAGCCAGGGATGGGGAAGGAGGAGCTGAGCCCTCCAAAATCCAAACTAATATCTTAGCTGTGCAAAGGACGTGCTGCTCTAGACTCAGGAGAAAATCAATGGATTGCATTTCAAATGCATTCGAGAGGCTGTAGGATTTCATATAAATTATTTCATATAAATTTGGAGTGCCTATAGGTTCTGATGGGTCGGGGTGTGCACAGCGCTCAGTATTTCCCATGTATGATCTCAGAGATGGATGGAAAGAAAGGGGATTTAATTATGTTCTTTTCTGTGCTGGGGTGTGGCAAAACCAAAGTCTAATTAAATAACGGCCTGGAGTAAAATTGGATGGTGGCAAGCACATGGTCAGCTTGAATTGTAAGTTTTCTTTGCTCATCTGGTCTTTTCCCATTTCAATGGGAAAGGCAATTTCAGATTAAAATTCAAATTGAGGAATGAAACATTTTACTCAGAATGAGGAGTGGGATGTTTCAACAGCTTCAAATCCATTTTTTTTTCTGGAACAGGGAGCTTTTTCCATGCTTGATAATTTTTGGTTTTTTTGTTGCTTTTTATTTTTGGTGTCCTACAGAGTTTTTTTGATGAATTGGCACATCTACTTTTTTTAAAAAAAAAGTGTTGGCGAGTTCTCAATCTGTTCTGTGCAAACAATCCTGAAAGCCTCGGGATGTGGCTGGCAGTCCTGGATCCTGAGATTTCTGCCATATGTGGAACTGCTCGGTGGAGAGCAGAACATCTGATCAGCTGCAGGAGGACTCAACACAGCACAAAGCAAGGCAGGGGGTGCTCAGCAATGTGATGAAAACAAGGGATCCAGGGGATCCAGGGGATGATGGTCTCCATCATTTTTCCTGGCTCAGGGATGAACTGCTGGGGGGTTTAACTCCATGGAGATCTCTGGGATCAGGACCTATGAAGGTCAGGCTGGACAGGGCTCGGAGCAACCTGGGCCAGTGAAAGGTGTGGGACTGGATGGGCTTTAGGATCCCTTCCAACCCATTCTGTGATTCCATGATTATATGAACCAGCTCAGAGGTGGCTCAGCTGCTCCTTAAACCTCTGGTTGCTACATTCTCTTATTTACAGATTTTTATTACATTTATTACAGGTTTTACAGACATCAAGAAATGATATTTCTGCCACCACAGGAACTACAAATCAGCCACGAGCAGTGGTGGGAAAGGGAAGGGTATCCAGAGGGACATGGTTTTCCACCTATTAAAACACCACCCAGTGGAGGTCAGCAGGCTGTAAGGAGCAGCAATGTGCCCTCTGAATGCTAAACAGTGCTTTTAAATACTGAAATTCCCACAATAAGAGAAAATTTCAGATGATTATGTGCTCCTAGAGCAAGGAGGAAAGAATATTTATCATAATATGACAGACCACTGATAAAAAGCAAAAATTCATCTGGATCTAAAAAAACATAATTCATATTTATGTTTCAAATATTTCCACTCCTAGTATTTTTCTTGGTATGGCAAACTGCAGAAAGCATTTTGAGAATCATTTTCAAGGCACTCCGAGTTTGGGAAGCAACAGTTCAAAAGATCCCAGTGGGTGACCTCTTAGCCTGGCTTTTTCTTAAGAGGAATAAAAGAAAGTCAAGCTTGCAAAATCAAACTTGCCCGAAAGGAACTGGTAAGGAATGCACGTAGAGAAAAGCAATGGAGCAGTCCAAGGACATCCCTGCCTCCTTATTGACCTGAGCTCCTTTGTGCCAGCATGGCCTCCCTACTTCTCCCTCTTGAATGGACACACAAGCACGAGCAAGGAGAGCAGAACCCGCTTTTGGAATTCAAATCCAAGCTCTCAAATGTAAATGGGTGCATTGTGTCCCATCTGCTCCAAGGAAAACTGGGAATCACTGGGCACACAGAGCACATAGAAAGATGCAGCTTCTCCTCTCGGCTGCTGAGCTCCTTTTCATCCCTGGCATGGGAGGAAATCTAAGGAATGGGAAGGCAGCAGGAATGTGGGTGCCCACAGCCCTCGGGTTCTGAGGGTCACAAGCTCCTAAATGATCTCCATGGCACTGGCAGTTCATCCCAGGCTGCCAAGCCCAGCCAGGGCAGGAGTTCCTGGTGGCTTTGGCCACCCAGCAGCTCTTTACACATGGGCCTTGAGGGCTACAACAAGGTCCTCTTGGCTTTCCTGTTGTCCTGGCCCTGGTTCTTGGCGTTCTTCCATTTGTGCCTCAAAGCTGCTGGGAGTGGAGCCAAACACCCACCTCTGGTTAGTTTTGGGGGGCTCAGTGAATGCCACAGCCCTGAGCCCTGTGGAGCCTTCCTTTTCCATGAGAATTCCAGCCCCACAGCCCGTCCCCAAGGGCTTCTCACATCTGTAGGACAGCTGTTGGCAGCTGCATGGCACAAACATCTCTAGGGGGTGAGGTAGCAGCTCCACCACCAAGGTCTGGCTCCACAAGGGCCATGTGGGAGCATCCCTGGGGCTGTGCTCTCCCAGTGCTCCACACCCAGCTGGACACAGCACGAATCATCCCATGGAACACATTCCTGCCTCAAAACCTCCTGCAGACACATTGTTTTGGTCTCTGCAGAACAACCACACATGTTCCTTCCCCAACCTCCACCTCTTCCACCCAGCCAGAGCAGGGACCTTCTCCTTGTTGTCCTAGAGATGACTGGAAGCAGATGGAGAAGGGCATGGATTTGCCCTCATTTTCCATCTGGCACCATTCTACTTTTAGCCCCACCACTCCCTGGGAGTGTTTTAGGTGGCCTGGCTGGCTCTGTGTCCTCCACAGAGCTTCACCACGTACCCCAAAGCTTTCCAGTGTTTCTCTGGGTACTTTTATGTTCAGATAAAAGCAGATGAGGATGGATTGATGGCTGCTGCACACACTGTATTGATGCAGCTCATAAAAAGGGATAGGGATTCTTGCTAGCTTTTCTGAACTACATTTGGATACGTGTGCTTGTGGTGCAATAAACCCCCAAATCTTCCCAAGGGGAGATTCCTGCAGAAAGGCCAGTTTTTTTGGCTGCCATAAATGCAGACCTATTGTGTCAGAGCCAAAGAGCTCAGCCAATACTGACATAGGGATATCTGGTTAAATATTTGCAAATATCCTCATCCAGGAGCAGTTTCTGATCTCGTGGTGGGACCTCCAACCTGCATTTATTAAGTCATGGCAGTGTGGAAATGTCTCATTTTATTTCACTCCTGGAAACCAGTGGAATATTTATTTGTGCTGGTAGGAGTGCACTCATCTGAGCAGACTCTCAATGGCTACACATGCAAAAGTATTGTTTATTTCCTCCTGTATAACTGATCTACCCATTTCTAAACTCATTTGGGAAAAAAAGATCATCTAATCTATTTCTTCAGGTTTCTGCCAGCTGAGGAGCGATCCTTATTTGGGGCAGATAGTGATAAATAATAATAAAATAATGATAAACACATATGAGTCTATTTTTCCATGTATTGTTTCACGATCCAGTGAAAACACAGACCATGAGAATAGAGAACATAAGAGACAACAACCCAGAAACATCCATGGAAGTGGCATTGCTCCAGGAGCAATCCCAGGGATAATTCATTCTAAAGTCTCTATAAATCAGGACCTTGGGAGTGAGGAAAAAGCAGACTGGGAATGATTAAACATAGAAAACCCTTTAGAAATGACCTCAGCAGCACCAAAAGCTGGAGCTGGAGCTGTTGGGATGTTCAGGAACAGGAATGGGACAGGTGTCACAGCTCTAAAATCTCACCTTTTCAACTGGGATTAACATGGTGTTTGACACACGTGGCACCTGCAGAGTATTTATATATACAGCTAATTTTATATACGCAACTAATATGATATATACAACTAATGAACCAGCACAGTTCTTCAAAGAAACATATGGAAAGGCTGAATTCTCATTCTGCCTGTATGACAGTCGATAAAATTGCACACTGTGAGTCTTTTCCCACTCCCATTTGGAGTAATAACTGCTCCAAATGTAGACAATACAGAAAAAGCAGAATATTTATGAAGCCTGGACCCAAAGTCTGATTTGCATTTAGGCATGCTCCTCCAAACTCAGTTTTCTTATAAAATTGCAGTTCAGGATCCTTTCTCAGGTGCAATTGCTAATATTGCTTTATTTAGTTAGTTAGTTAGTAATGTGTTTGTTTATTTATTTATTTGTTTGTTTGTATTTTATATTTCCATCTCTGACTATCCAAATCATTTCTGCCCAAGGGAGGCTCCCCCTCCCCTTCCAGGCTGCCCCTTGGCCACTTTGTCACCTCCCCAGTCTCAGGGCTTTCACCCCAGCGTGGTGGAGCAGAACATGGTGGTGTGACCCGGCACATTCCACGGCTCAGGCACCTTTTGGCAGCTCTGCCAAAGCCTCTCTTTTCCCAGCCCGCTGTTTTATTTAGGAACAATGTGTTAGGCTGAAAGGAGGAGAAGGAAAACCAAGGGAAAACAGGTTTTGACTCAGAGAACGTCAACGTGTGAAATTGGGCTCTTGGCTAAAATAGGACATGAAATTTAAGATCTTCAAGGAGACGAGCGGAGTTTGAGTCATTTAATGCAAACGGGGACACCAGGGACTCAGATGGAATATACTGCTCTTTCCTGGATAAAACAAAAAGGATAACAACTGTTTCTCAGAAACACTTTCCCCCCATTGAAATATTAGTTCATTTTTAATGTCATGGATCACACAATGTGGTTTCTTTGTCCTAAAGACTGCTAAGACTGCAGATTTCAGTTCCACTTCGAGAGCAGCTCAGATTTTTAATCCCTTTTCTTTAGTCTGAGTTCAAGAGAGCAATGAAAATTTGAAAAGAAACAACAGACTGAATATTTAAAACTGATGATGTGAGATCTCATTAACCACACATCTGTTTATGACACCTCTCCAAAATGTTTCTATTAAAAGGAAAAACACAATTTGAAAAGAATTCTTCATCCTTGAGTTTGAAATCTGATAATTCTCATTTTTTTACAGTAGGGCTTCTTATCCTTAAAGACCCTTTCAGGGTTCTCATGACATGTGGGAACAAACACCAAAATTTCATGCTCATAATTATTGACAACCTGGTTTCAAGTCACTATTTCCTGTTTGGTTTTGTAAAACTGGGACATCCTGGATGGAACACAAACCCCATCATGAAATGTTACAGAACAATTTGCAGCTGCTCCATGAGTGGAAACATCTCCAGGAGGAAACAACCAGAGACAAACTCAGTCCAGTGAAGCCAAATAGATCCTTCCCCTACAGTGAGTTTCTGGCCAACAGCTGGTGCTCAGCTCTGTGCTAGAACTTCCCCTCAGGAGATGCCACCACACTTTGGAGCCATTGATGGTGCAGTTTGGTCAGGTATCTCTTGAGATTTGGAAGATTCACACCCATTTTTCTTTTCCTTATGTTCAGGCTATGTGAGAAACAACAAAGGCTGAGGTCTCCTCAAAATGTCTTGGACTTTTATCCCAAGTCCCTCAGTTGTTTCACAGAGATGTTGGTGAATGATGGTTGATTCAATTTAATTTTGTAGGAGCCTGAGATTTCTCCTGTAAGAACAATACACCTTTCAAAAAGCCCGTTTAACAGAATTAGGTCTGCAGGTTTTACAGCAGAAAATTCAGGAGAGCTGCGATTGCTCAGCCTGGAGAAGAGAAGCTTTGGGGTGATATTACAACCTTCCAAGAAGGAGCCTGCAAGAAAGATGGGGAGAGACTATTTCCAGGAGTCTGGAGTGACAGGACAAGAGGGAATGGCTTCAAACTGCCAGAGGGCAGGGATAGATGGGATATTGGGAAGAAATTCCTCCCTGTGAGGGTGGGCAGGGGCTGGGATAGAATTCCCAGAGAAGCTGTGGCTGCCCCATCCCTGGAAGTGTCCAAGGCCAGGTTGGAACACCCTGGGCTAGTGGAAGGTGTCCCTGCCCATGGCAGAGGGTGAAACAAGATGATCTGTAAGGTTTCTTCCAACCCAAACCATTCCATCATTCTATGATTCCATGATGGTGAAACCCAAGGGGGCACATCAGGAGCAGGAATGTCCCCGGCACGGTGACACAGCTCGGGACTGGGCTGTACAGGAATGTCTGCTGGCCAAGCCAGGATAAAGACAAATAATCCTGAAGAGTGGAGCAAATGGAGGCAGATGATGAGTGCTGGATGTCCTGGCAAGTGGAAAGGAATTGAAGCCTGGGAGATGATGGTTTCTAATGCACATAAAGGATGTGAGGAGAGGCCTGTTGGGTGGGGGGCAGATGAAGAAGGATGGCTCCAGGGACCTGCTGCTCTCTGGGAGTGAGGACATCCAGCCTGAGCAGTGTCAAACAACTGCTGCTTCGTGCCCATTTTGGGGAATGAAGATGAACAGTGGCAGAGGAAAACTGCAAAGGAAATGTAAGTCAAACAAAGATATATAGCACCAAAGGATTATTACAGAGACCATACAGGGGAATGAAGACAAATAAAGTCAGTCACTTGCTGAGCAGATATTAGACAAACAAAACTGAATACAGTGAGATAAGGAAGATCTACAGCACAAACAATGTCTGCAAAAGATTCCTTTAAATTAGGTAAAGAAAAGAACAACTGGTCTCTCCCTACAAACAGATCTCTCTTCCCTTCCTCTCCTATTTCCTGCACAGGTTTCCTTTTCACTACTAAATCTACTGGTTTTTATAATTTTCATTCTCACTTGCCCCATTGGCCTGAGATATTTACATATTGTAATATCTGGCCAAGAAAAGACCCATAATTTGGGATTAGATCCTTTTCCCCTATAGTAGCATCGCTCTGTTAAAGGTCAGGATTTGTCAACAATACAGGGTCAGCACAGGAAATGGTTCAATTAGATGTAATCATCTGCCAGAGATTGTGCTCTTCTCAAGTGCAGCAGCCCCAAAGAGGACAATAAATGACATATAAAACAAGTGAGGGTTCTCACTGGCTGCCAAATGAGTGACTTTTGGTTCTCCATGGTAATTTCTCTCCTCTGTTGTTAGGAAGAGCTCTCAGTTACATGCTGGGCCAAGGGCATGGCTTAATGTAGAGATTTGGGGACAGAAGAGCTTATTATCATCATCATCTAATCTGACCTTTCACTGAGCAAGGGCAAACATTTCCTCCTGAGGAGAGAGCACAGCTGTTCTGGTTTAGAGTCAGCACCGGGTTTCATTCCCCTTTGAAGGGATTGGTGTTTGGGGAGGGAAGTCGGGAAGTAACAAAGAGGGGCCAGAAGGGGGAACTCTGTGAAGGAAGGATGATTGAACGTGGGATCCAGGTGAGGTCAGAACTAGAGGAGCCAAGAGTAGCAATACAAACTCGTGGAGATAATCAAGAGGAGCTCCAGAGCTTTTCCTGCAACTGGAGCTCCCAGTTCTGTGGAAAAGATCAAGGGCTGTCCCTCAGGACGAGGCTCAAAGATGACTCCAAACAGGAAGGAAGAATAAAGATTTTGGGGTGTAGGGGAACTGAATGCAAGTTTTTTCTTCTGTATTCATTCCAAATTATATTTTCTTAGAAATTGTTTGAAGTCTCTATCAACAATACAGAATGCAATTTCACACCACAAATTCTGTGACTACTTAAACTGAAAGAAACTTCCCAAATTCTCTTCCCAATAAAATACAGAGAGTCCTCTCCACCACGAGTTTTTAAGATAACTCAAAAAGCTGGGATATCCACATGTCCAAAGGCAGAGAGAGGCAGAGCTTTAATTGTGGCCCAATTAAAAGGAACCATCCTCTGGCCAAGGCTGACTTTGAGTCTCTCATTGTAATACCACTTATCTCTTGAGGGCTTTCCCCTTTCTTCCTCTCCACAGCTGAAGTCTGTGGAGGATGAACTTTTGAACCTCTGTTTCATAAAAAATAAACCAGCTGAAGATATTCTCAGCTTCACTACAGGGAAGACAAGATATTTGTCTCAGTGCAACATGACCTACCCAGAGTGAGACTCTGCAATGTTTCTGCCCTGAACAAAGCACAGAAGGTAACAGAAAGTGGGACAGATTCACTCGGTGTGTGAATGGCATGGATGAAAACTGATTAACATGAAAATGCCTTCTGGATTTGCTCGCAATATATCCCAATGAGAAAGAGTTTGCAATTGGACCCCTGAGGATTGTTCTGGCCCTTTTCTCATCTTCCTGTCCTGCAGAATGGCAAAAAAAGAAAACAAAACTCAACTCCCCTGAACCCAATGGCACAAAATTTTGAGCTTTGGAGAGCTTGAAGTGGTTTTTAAAAAAAGTTTCACTGTGCATATATAGGAAACAATTCTGTGTATATGTGATACCAGGAGGACCAAACCCTCAACCACCAACACCGAGGGAGAACCCAAAGCTGCTACAAAATGCTTGCAGCTGCAAGGACCAAGGTGTTAGTTACACTCCCTCAGTGGAGCTCTTATCACCTGTACACGAGATTATCCTGAGACTAAAGTCCTCAGAATTGGAGCTGTTATTATGGAAAGGAGAAAAGCATTTGTTGCACAAAAGGTGGGAAGAGAATGGATGCAATAGAACAGCACTGAACATCAGTTAGCAGCAGAAAAGCCTTTATTCTTCGGGCTGAAAGAAAACTCTCTAGCTAAGTGGTAAATGAAATAGTCACCACATCGAGAAACTACAAGAAAACACAATGATATTTATTCAGGCAAATATGTCATGCCCGCATTACTTTTCCTCTAGTGTTGCTGCTGGAAAGGCAGCTCTGTGAGGTGGTGTGAGGGCCCAGGAGTCACTGCACAGCACTTCCAGACATATTTAATAAAACACATAAAAATAGATGGGAGCACACAACAGCTTTGCAGATTTTGAGGTCCAAAGACTCTTGATGGAATACTGTGGCTCACTGCTCCTCAAGGGCGATTTTTATGTGACATCAGATCAAAGCTGCTCGCTGCAAATGAAGCTTTTGATACGCACAGGGTTGAAGCTTGTGGAAAAAATGTTTGCATTCCCGATCTTTAAAAGAGATACTGTCCCTTGCATAAAGAGAAATCACAAACCCCCTTCCCTCAGTGATGCTTCCCTTAGAAATGCAGTGGGTTTAATTCTCCTAAACTCTCCCCTCACTGCCCAAAGCAGAGCTTTGTTCACAGTGTTGTGCATTTTGTGATTGTCATGCTCAGGATGGGTTTCTGTGCTCAATCAGCAAAGGAACGAATGATTTGCTGATATTAATTAAAGCTGACTGAAAGTAGAAGCAGGGTCTGCTCGAGATAGACTGCAGGTGTACTCTCTTCCCCCCAGCTGGAAGAGAATGGCCTGAGTAACTCATCAATGGATTCTTTTCTAATGACCTTTCAAGGCTGAGTTTTGCTGGGAACCCTCTCTTGGTGCCGGGGACACCTCCAGGAGCAGCGCTGAGAGCTCGGGGAGCTGCTGCACACAGCTCTGTGCTGTTTGCTCACCTCTCTTCCAAAGCTCTCTTTTCAAATCTCAAAGAGTGCTTTGTGTCTTTATTTACAGATAAAGAAGAAATACTATATTACAGAAGCGCAGCTACAGAGTTCCATACAGGTTTCTTTTGCAAACAGAGCTAATTTTCCTGCAAAGCACTGCTGGTGAAGGTTCCCTGATGTGTATCCAAGAAAACTGATTATTCCTAATGGAGTTTTTATTTTGCCAGGGAGAAGTTTCCAGACAGTTTTGCAATCAATGCCACCGGTACCAAGCGTTTCTCTCAAAGACAGGATGAGTCTGTAGGACTTGGTGAAGTTCCATTTCATTTTCCTTTGGAAATATCCTGGTCCATCTACTCTCAGTTGAGAACCGACTGCTCCACTCCTGCACTCGTAGGAGAGGCAGCAGATTTGATTTCTTTGTATCTTATCCCTCCTAAAAGGATTACATGAATATGTCCCAAAGGAAATGGAGGATAAAGAGAATTTGTAGCCATTCTTTCTCACCACTTGTTAACTGTGGAACCTGATTAATGGATTATGAGACAGCATCACTGGAGTATTTCCATTCGGACTCGTTGAATTTGGAATGGATTTATTTCCTTGCACTGTACACAAGGTTTTCTTCCCAACAGAGCCATCACTGAGGATATCTGATGAAAATCTCAGCCTGCCTTGTTCTGGTCCCTTTGTCTGCAGCTCTGCTGTGGTGCCAGTTCCCTCTTTACACCATTGTGATTTGCCTTGTGCCTCATTGTTTACTCCTTGTTTACTCCTTGTTTACTTCTGCCTCACATTCCTTACTAAGTCCTTCAGAGGTTTTCACAAGTTGAAGATCAGACCTTGAGAATTTGCTTTTGTCCCTGTAGACTTAATTTTGGATAATTGTTTATCTTCTCTGTGGCTTCTGTACTTTCCTTCTGCGGGTGGAGCAAACAGAGGTGTCCTTGTCTTCCTCTCTGTATTGGAAATTTAACTGCTGGTAAACGAAAACGACGCCGTGAAATGTGCTGAGGTTGAAATGAACCAGTGAACACAAAATGCACTAGAAATGATTTGAAACAAGCAACAAAATTTGGTTTTTTGCTTTTCCTGAAACACGAGAATAAATCCGCCTTTGTTTTCTTGCATACAGACATGTATCAAATAGCAAAAATTAGATGACTAATGAAGAAATGATAGTGGGCTTCAAAGCAAACCCTCATAACCTTTGCAGCCCTTTACAACAGGATCTTGGAAGGAGTTTTTTAAAAAGACCTATATCAAACCTTCCATGAACAAACAATTCAGATAATATTTGTTGGCAGAAGAATTTGAGAGAAGCAGGAAACTAAATGAGCTATTTCAGATTCCTCATCCAGTTTTCATAAAATGGTCAATTGGCCTAAACAACCAAAGAAAAATCAGTTCTTTTGTTGGTTGCATAAAAACTTGTAACATCCTTTTCAGCTCATTAGATCTAGATATCTTCTAAAATCCAAAGTGTCCCTTTTCTTTTCCCCTTATTTGTCCAGATTTACCCCTTACTTACTCCATTTTTACATTACATACTTCTTTATTATTCTCTTCCCCTTATTTATCAAGATTTTGGCTTTGACCACCAGGATGGGCACCAACAGTGCTTATGAAAATCAGCTCAAAGATGGAAATGGAAATCCCAGCAGTAAAATTATGGACACAGGAGAAAAAACAAAAGACCAAAGAGCAAGAACAGCCCCTCTTGTCTGTGTCAGAGTGACCACACTGCTGGGTGGCTGCAGCTCCAACATCTCCAGCATCAGTGGGCTGTGGGAATCTGGAGATGAAGTCCATGTAGCT
Source organism: Margarornis squamiger (assembly GCA_035222235.1). Taxonomy (NCBI): domain Eukaryota; kingdom Metazoa; phylum Chordata; class Aves; order Passeriformes; family Furnariidae; genus Margarornis; species Margarornis squamiger. Next base: position 2,416,862 of record JAWWTY010000022.1, read on the forward strand.
CCAATCAGTGGCCACTCTTCAAACTGTGAGCCAAACCAAGAGCTCAGGGACAGGAGGCAGCTGCAACAAGGACACTCACACAGGTCCTGAGCCATTTCATGACGTGCAGCATCACTAATTCCAGGACTGGTTTCTACAGAAGTTGGCCCATGGGAGGAGCTTGGAACTGGATGATCTTGAAGGTCCATTCCAAGCCAACCCTTTCTGTGGTTCCTGATAATGTGTCCAGAATCTTTAGTTACCAGATAAACACCACCCTTAGGAAGACAAAATGGTGCCAGGTGTTGGAGGGACACCCAAAGAGGTGCAGGTGTTGGAGGGACACCCAAAGAGGTGCCAGGTGTTGGAGGGACACCCAAAGAGGTGCCAGGTGTTGGAGGGACACCCAAAGAGGTGCCCTCTCCTAACGCCTGGGTGCATGTGATGCAGTGCAGGGTGTCCCTGTGTCCTGGAGAAGTGACTTTGGGATGTGTGCCAGCCCCATAGAGCAGCTCTGCAGAGCTGCAACCCAGACATGAGAAGTGGGGCTGAAGCACCAGGATTAAGGGATGAGAATACAAATGAGCCCAGGGATTTATTTCTCACACTGACACCATAAACAAATATTGATGGTTTCCCGTGGTGTGATACATCCGTAGTCACTGCTCCTCAACTCACTGGGAGCTTCATCATTTTCCCTTCACTGCCTCTAACTGGCTGATTTATCCCACACTTGTGGAAATGTTGGTGTGTTTCCAGGCTTCGGATAGCTAACAGATTGTGCAGCACTGGAGGAGCAACGTGGGGACTCGCCATGCCTGATTGTCCTGCTCTTCACCTTTATTTTCTTCTTCATTTTTAGGCAGCAGAGTTTTAAAGATGAGGAGAAAACTGTCTCAGCTTTGCAGTGAATGGGAACATCGTGGTCGTGGATCTTTGGAATGGCTTTTGAATAATCCCAGCTCTGGACTCGCACAATCTCGTGGAAATTGAAATATTCCCAGTTAAGCTCCATAACCATCAAATTAATTGGTAGGTTTTGTACTATTTCTGAAATTAAAAAAAAAAAAAAATAAAAAATCTCTCCTGTGATATAGCAGTCTTGAAATTTAAATAAATAAAATGCAATAATGCTGTAAGTTTTCTGTGCAGAGAGAATAGTGCTCAGGTAACACAAGTGTAATGGGTTGTGATTGAAATGATTGGAAGGATTTTATTCCACTGTTTCCACCTTATTATGCGGAATTGTCTCCAGATTTCTGCTTTAATTTCTTGACATTAACATGGCATATAAATGAGAAGTCACTTTATGAAGTGAGCTCTGCTGAGGGTTGGGAGTTTGGAATCAAACTCTACACCGATCAAAATGCTCACAATTTGCTCTGTAACACTTGTGTTTTCCTACATGAGTCAAAAAAGAAACTAAAAAGTTTCTTCCAACACTTTGCAAACTTCAGACATGAAACTGTGCCTAATTCTGCTATTTTGTGCTGTCTTCTAATACTGTCTTTGAGTTGGAAAAAGAACCAAAGGCTGCCAAAAGGTTTCATTTGCTTTTTTGGAAGCAATATGTTCGAAAGTGGAACTCACAGTTTGTTTCAAAGGAGGGGAAAACCAGATATATCAACGGAAAGGGAAACTGTTTTGCTCTGATTATTGATGTTGGGAAAAGGCACATTTTAATGAAACCTCCCATTTGCAATTTATTGCTCCAGTTTTGCACGAGCAGTGGTTGGGATGAGATGAAGGATGTCTGTAAGAGACCTGCAATCACACTTGGGGGCTGTTCACTGTTAAGGGAGAAAAGAGCCAAGAAGAAACTGGTTCCTTAACACCTGCTTGGAATTCCATTGGCATTTTCTCCCTTGCTCCAAGGGTTGATTTAGCCTCCTGAGAAAACTGGGATTGGAGGTAGATTCTCTCTACCCACCCTCCTCCTCCTCCAAGACAGCAGGGACATCCTCCCCAGCACTCCTGCCCTGGCAAGGAGCCCAAAGCCCAGTTCTTTTCCTTATTTTTCCCTCCAGGTGACAGGAGCTGGGTTTTCTGGGTGGGTTTCTGTGCAGAAATCCAAACATCTATCTCCTGGCCTCCCTTGAGCAAAGCATGCCCTCTGGACTGAGCTTTGGCACCTCTGCTTCTCTGGCACACCCTCCAACACCCCCTCGGGCACCTTTGGGGAAGGATTTTCCCCTGATATCAAATCTAAACCTCCCCTGGTGCAACTTGAGGCTGTTTCCTCTTGTCCTACAGCTTGTTGCCTTGTCCTAAAGCCTGGGCAAGCTCCAGCAGCTCTGGCCCAGCTGCATTCTCATTTTCCAGGGCAGAATGGAACAGGAATTGCAGTGTCAGCAGTGTTTTGATGCTGCCATCGTAGCAGCACTGCATTAATAGCTGTAATAGGATTGCCAGGAGCCCAGATAACATCTGTCAGCACATTTGTAGGAGCACCTATTCCCCAAATAGTGCTGCTGAGGGATGTAGTTACAGCCTTGTTAGCTGGCCCTCCTGTTGCATGATTTAATTCCCCAGGTGCCTGTAATCCCAGAGTCCACACCCACCCTCCACCAGGAATCAGAGGGCACTGTGGCTGCTGTCACCCTCGCCCACTGCAGGGCACAATGATCCTGCTGCTCTCCACCCAGCCGAACAACTGGCTAAGGAATCTCCTTTTGGAAACACAGAACATTCGTGATTATTTTGGTTTGCTTCCTGCTTTTCTAATTCCACTTCTCCTGCTTTACATGGCTGTTTTTCTTTTCTGTGTATGTGGGTTTAGGAAAAGAGCTGTTTCCCTTTAGTGCAAAAGTGAGATTGACATTAAAAGTCATCAGCTCAATCGGTAAAGACCAAATCAGTTGAAATCATTAAAGCCGTGGGACATTACAGGAGTGGGTATTGTTTTCACAGTCACAGAAATCTTTGGATAAAATGCTGGGCCAACACATTTTTTCCCTCCTTTTATCTAAATCGTAAACATTTGTGATTAAAACTCATGGATTGGATCTTTGGGAATAAATTATTCAGGTAATTGAGCTCCATTTCTGCTCATGACTGCTGTGATCTGCCCAGCTCTTATTATCATTAATAGCTGTTAATAATATGTTAATTATAGGGCCAGAGCTCTCCCTGCACTTGGCTGTTTGTGGCAGACTCATGAAATTATTGAATACTCACTATTTAGTGGGGAACTGGTTATCTGAGTTACCTGAGTTACTCTTGTCTGATGACAGGCAATACAGAAAAATAACTGAAAAGTAGAAAATACATTTGTTGACATAAAATAGTGACGAATGAAGGAAGAACACCCGTGTCTCAATGACATACCAAAAATTATTCATAAAAATACTGATGACTACTGAATGCTTGCAGGACTGGAATACATCCAGGACCAGAGTGGCATCTGGAATTCAAAGGAGCACGTCCAGGATTTGTTTGCACCAATCCAGCAGCTCCATTAAGGAACGATTTGAGGCTTTTTCAGTGTGCAACACCCCTTGTAAAATGACTTCCTGCATGTGTGAGCTCATGTGCATCCAGAGCAAAGGCAAGTCTGAAGCGAATCCCTCTCTGATTTGCTGTTCTGTGAGTTTACCTGAGCCCTGGCACTTTATCAGCAGCAACGCAGCAGGATGGGAGGAGACACTCCCACACCATCCCTGGGTCTCCAGAGTTTACCATTCCATCACATCTATTTGTCACCTGTTTCTACAGCACTCACTGGAAGAGCCTGGAAAGGGGCAAATCCGGTGTTTCCCCCTGTGCTCACTCTGGGACTTCCACGCAGTTATTACACTGCATTAATCCTTGAAAAAAAAAGAGATTTGCCTGGGATTTGGGCTCCTCTTCTGGGGAGTGGTGGAGTTATTGTTCTGGTAACATTTGGAAATCGCTAGACATTAAAAATCAAATCACTCCCCCCAAAACTGAGGGGTTGGATTTCTCGGAGGTTTGTGGCAAGTCCCCACTGACAGCAGAGGGTCAGAGGCTGGTCCTGCAAAATGTGTTTAACCCTCCAGGGAATAACTGTGGAATGCAGCTCGCACTGGGATGAAACCCTGGCAACAGGAGGTGTCAGATATATGGAATGGAAAAGCAGGAGAAACAACAAAGAGCATTCAGGAGCTCTGGCAGCCATTCCTGCCCAGGAACTGCAGGCAGGGGGAAAATCTCCACCTGAGCTACAGTTCAAAGGCAGTTTTTTGGGGAAACTGATAGATCCAGGTGAATGCCAGGGCTGCAGCTCCCACGATCCCTGAGCCTGGAGCCAGGTGGTGGCACAGGTCAGACCCGAAGGACATTGTCACCCTGGGTGTGATGTGTGCCTGACTTCAGCATAGCTGAGCCCTCACTCAGCAGTGTTTCTCTGCTGATGTTTCCCATCAGGGTGCTCTGTCACTCTGCACTTCTCCTTCATCACGTTTCCTACAGTTCCTGTCCTGGCTAGAACAGGAGGAAAAGGCAGGGAGAGAATCCTGGGGAAAACTGGGCTTCTTGCAGCAAAGGTGCCCAGGTGACACAGTCCTGTGTCCTGCCAGGGCCCTCTGCTCCACTCTCAGCTGGTGTCAGCCTAAAAGAGAGCTGGACAGGCACTTTGTTAAGGGTATGTGGGGTTAGGACAATGGGGAAAGGCTGGTGGAAGGTGTCCCTGACCATGGCAGGGGGTGGCACTGGGTGGGCTTTAAGGTCCTTCCAACCCAAACCATTCTGGGATTCCATAATCCAGCCTCATTAGACATCACAGCAATGTATAACTTGAAAACCAGTATTTATCCAAACTATCACGTCTGTACAACCCCTAATTGGACTTCAATGTATCTGATTAGAGGTCTAGTTAAAAAAAAAAATACAAATCCAAGTATTTCTGGGTCATATCCTCGTGTTCATTGACAACACTCGCTATGACCTCTATTGCTGAATGTATTTCGATGGGCTAAAATCAATATATCCAGAGTCAATGCTTCCATTCAACCCTGAGCTTAGAAATGCAGCTCAAGGTTGTTTTGGACTAAAAATGTACCTTTTTAAAGCTGGCCCTGCTCTGCTGTTATTTCACTGTGGCTCTGCACAAAGTGCAGGGGAACAGCCCAGAGCCCACACGGCCCCACCAGCCAGGTGCTCCTGGAAGGGAGGACAAACCCTGTGGATTTCAGCTTGTTCCAGGTTCTATGTGAAAATTAAAGGAGATGAATGAATATAGATGATTTTTTTTTCCTCATTCGGAATGACATGGAGCAGAAAGAGGATCCATTTGTTATTTTGTGGCTGGAATTGAGCTGCAAGCATTAGGGAGGCAAGACTTCGATAACCCCCAGGAGAGAGAAGCAATAAAAAGTGCCCTGCAAGCAATATTACCTCCTAAAGCACCATGGCCAGATGGATATACAGCTGAATTTCATAGAGTATCAGTGATAAATTACTTCCAATTTCATGTGTGATTTACAAATATTCTTGGGAGACTAAAGAAATGTCTGCTTTTTTTTTTTTTTAATTAACCACCATTCCTGTCTTCTCGAAATAGGGTGAAAGTCTCAAGTGCATCTGATCCAAAGCCTTTCCCCAAAATTTTAGCTGTTAGCTCAGAGAAAGTCACAGTTCTGCCTTCTTATCTTCCTCCAACTGGATTTGTTCCGGGCAGATTTTTAACAGATGGTTCCCAGTATCTAATGACTACAGCAGCCCATTACAAACGGGACACGAGATACTCTGAGATAGAGCAAAAGGAGTTTGAGAGAGCGCTTAAAAACACCTCAGAAGTTCAGGAAAGTGTAGCAAAATCACACTCAGGTACAGCCAATGGCTTGAATTGAAACAAAAAGCCATCAAATGTTTTCAATTTGCAATGAAGCTCGTTTAACATCTCTAATTACCGTCCCTCCTTTTTGGAAGCTTTGCCAGAGCTCCTGGACTAACTGAACAGGAGCTTGCTTTGTCCTTCCGTGAGACACTTTGTGGGAAAATGGAAGAGTGATTTCCTTTTTTAAACAGAGTATAAATAGAGGTAGGTGGAAAAAAAGGAGGTTTGAGTCATAACAGTCTATTCTTTAAGGAATACAGAAAGAAGGGTTTGGGGACAAAAGAGGTAGCAGAGCTGAGAAGCACTTCCCAGCTGCAGGGATAAGAGAGGTTTCTGAGCAGATGTTTCCAGAGGTCTGTGTTGGGCTCCAGGTGCTGAGGGTCAGAGGGAATGGGCCAGAAGAGGGAGAGGATCTGCTGTGACCCAGGGATGGGGTGAAGGGGTGAATGGAATGCCCTGGGATCCTGCTGTTAGCATGGCATGGGGAATATATAAAATCATGGAACAGCCTCAGTTGGAAGGGACCCCCACGGATCATTGATCCAAGCCCTGGCCCTGCACAAACACCCCAACGATCCCACCCTGTGCCCCAGAGCATCATCCAAACCCTGCTGGAGCTCTGGCAGCCTTGGGGCTGTGCCCACTGCCCTGGGGAGCCTGGTGAGTGCCCACCACCCTCTGGGGGAAGGACCTTTCCCTGAGATCCAACCTGAGCCTGCCCTGGCCCAGCCCCAGCCATTCCCTGGGTGCTGTCCCTGCTCCCAGGGATCAGAGATGGGAGCTGCCCCTCAAAGCCAGCTCATCCTCCAGAGGGCAGGTGAAAGGAGCACCACAAAGCCTGAGCTCTGCCCTGGTGCCCACCAGCAGGGCACTGCAGTGCCGAGTTCCCTGGCACTGTTTGCTCCTCTGTTGTTGCCTGGCCTCGGGCACATCTTTGTGCTGCTCTTTGGCTTCGTTTCTCCCCTTTTTCAGCCCTTTCGGTGAAAGGCTGTCGAAGGAATTGAAATGAGAAGCTCCAAGAGCCTTGAGGGTCTTGAGGGACTTGAGGGTGCCAGGCAGCCCCAAGCACAGGGCTGGAGGTAGAGCTCAAACCATCGGGATGTGGCACTCAGGATTTGTGCCATCTGCGAGTGGCAAAGTGGTGATTCCTGCATAGCCAGATGAATGCAGTGCACTTGTAATGACAACAGCCTCAATTTCCCAAAGAGGGGGCTGCAAAATGTGCCCCAATTTGTCATTTCACAGCCCCAAAATGTCTTCAGATGAAAAAACCCACCCCGCTGAGGTGTGAGATTCGAATGTGGGGTGCGAGTGTCTTGACAGTGAAATGGCTTTAATCAGTGAAATGACCATTTTGCACAAAAAAGGAGACAGATTTGCTTCATCACCTCCCTGCTCCAGGCAAGAAGGACGAGATTGTCAATAAAAGCAATTACGAGGTAAATGAGAGAGGCAAGCTCGGGACAAGAAGGGACCTTGCCTTTTTTTTTATATATATATATATATATATATATATATTTATAATTGCAAATAATTGTCCTGCCACAAAGCAGCTCGCCCCGCATGTCGTACAATGGGTCCATACTGGTGGATCCCCACCAAGAGAAATGCAGTCAGGGAGAAAACTAAATCTCAGGGGTGTTTTTTCCTGGCCAGGCCTCTCCCTGTGTGCCCACAGAAAAGCTTTTCTTTGCCAGGGATGGGCTGAATTGGCATCAAAACGTGATCTTTGCGATCCCAGATTTGAATTCCAGGGCAGGCAGACGCCTTGAAGGATTTCAGGCATTATTATTAACAAAAAAACCTAAAAACCCCTACTTTCCCCCTGACATCTTAATTAGAGTTTATTTCACTGCTGAAGCAGCTGGGGAATATTATTTGTATCGATGCACATACTCAGAGAATCCCATGACAGGTTGGTTTGGAAGGGACTTGAGAGAACATCTCATTCCAATCCATCTTCCACTACCCAGAGAGCTTCATCCAGCCTAGCCCTGGACCCTTCCAGGGATGGAAATCAAACAAAGCCCCCCATGGGAAAAGGGATCTCTGAGCTGAGCACCCTAAATGCACCTTGCAGGAACATCCCTGGCCCAGCAGCACTGGATTTCCTCGGGAAGGAGGGGAGGAGGAGGAGGAGAAGGAGGAGGAAGGACCAAGAAGTGATGCTCGACCCTGAGAAAATGCTCTTCTCCCCAAACTTCTGTCATTATGACATAGATATTGGGGAGAATAGTTGGGATTTTTTTTGGGGGGGGGTGTGTTTTCTGGCGAGGTGAGGGTTTAGATAATCCCAAAGAGTAAAATTCCTTTATATGCAGGTGATTTTTAACTGAGGCTGTCTCTTCCAAGCCAGGCTGGACGGGGCTCTGAGCAACCTGCTCTGGTGGCCCATGGCAGAGCATGGAAGTGCATGATCTTTAAGGTTCCTTCCAAGTCAAATTTGTACCCCTGTGGAAGGAGAAACCAGCAGCAGGATGGGGCAGTGAGTGGGGTGGGGGGACCTTGCCCTTGGCTGCAGCTGCTGGAGCACTGGCACTGAGGGGCTGGGACCATGAGAATTTATCCTATGAAAATGTCCTTTCCAGGCTAATCCTGTCCTGGGGCTCACAGGAGATGCAAAAAAAAAATAAAAGGCATGAAAAGAATAGCCATTCTAACAGAAGGGGCTGCAAGTCCACAATATTTGTTCTCAAAAGTAGAAAAAAGGAGCTGGCTCCAAGCTCTGAGCTGGGCTCCCTGCTGATGGATCTGTGTGTTTCCTCGCTTTGTTTTCCTCTTAACGTTTGTTAGCCCTTTAAATATTGGCAGGGACAACTTTTGAATGTTTATTTGGTTTAGTTTGTTTTGGTTTAAATTAAAACCTCAAAGCAAGGATGTTTGGACAGTATGGAATCTACAGCTAGAAGTAAAAACCTTTCATTTTTGTCATGCTGTGGAACGATGTGAAGACTGAAGAGCTGGGCAAAGAGAGCTCTTCCCCACCTCGGCTCTGAGCCAAGGTGAAACTCTGTTCCCACCTGCCAGGGCTGCTGGGAGCCTCTAGAGCCTGGCACTGGGATGGTGTTCCCTCCCTCCCTCCCTCCCTCCCTCCTTTCCATCCCTCCATCCCTCCTTTCCATCCTCCCTCTCTTCCTCCTTTCCCATGTGCTTTCATGGCATGCCAGAACAATAGGCTGGAGCAACAGAAATCCAGGGCCAGAGGGATCCTGGGCACTTCATGTTTTCCCAGGGTTTAGGGCATTTGCAAAGATTTCCTGAGAAATGTGTCATATTTTCCAGCAAAAGTTTGGGCTTTTGGGAAATGAAGTGTCTGTTCTCCCTCTAGGCTTGGCGGATGGGGTAGAAAATGGGAATGGGTGTATTTGGGATCTCTGACTGGCAGGATTGGAAAACCAGGTTCATTCCTCAGGACTAATAATAAGAACAACATTCAAAGCAGCATAAAGGCTGTGGATGTGACCCTGCAGTTTCCCTCCCTTTGTGTTCCACGGATGTGGAGCACAGCTTTGCCAGGGTGCTCTGTGGAATGTGTGGCTGCTCTGTGGAATGTGTGGCTGCTCTGTCTCCCATCCTGCAGGGGAATTTGTTCTCCTTTCAGAGTTTGTCCACCCACCTGAGCACCCTCCTGCCCTCGCTCTTTCCCTGCTTCACTGATCCAAGTTTGAACCTTACTTTTTGGCAAGCTCTGTTTGGATTTGCTGGCTGAAGCACCTCAAAGCCATGATGTGCAGGTGTCAGGGAGGCAATCCAGAGAGAGATTTTGCTGAGAGACAGAAATTCATCACACCAAACTATAATGAGTGGGTCCCAAAGCTGGGGGTGCACTTCAGTGAAACCCCTGAATTTTTCACTTTCATTGCCTTCCTTCTTCCAAAGGTACCAGAGATCAGAAAGAGAATCCCTGAGGGGTGACTGGGTATTTCTGGACAATGTGGGATGACTAATGCAGCTGTTTGAGATGACCAAAATCCTGAGATGAGGAACAGGATCCTTGCTGGGTGAGCCCCTCTGTAAATGACAAATGAGTCACATCAGTTTGGACTAATTGATCTTGTCTCCTGTGTTTGTTTTATCAACATGAAAGCACTTCCTGCTGTTCCCAGTTTGCTTTTGTATGGAAATGGAGATCTTTTCCATAGCCAGGTTCCCACTGAACTGGAATGGTGAGGGATCTCCGGGTGTTTTCAGGGGGGTTTGTGCTCATGAAACAGAAACAGCACTTCATCTAATTGAATATTTATTTTTTTTTTTAATGGCAAAATAAATCATGGCTTCTTCCTGGCACTCACTGCTTGGGGTTACCAGAGACTGTAAATCTGAAGACATGGCAGTGTTTCCAAGCTTTTGGAATACCCTCAGTGTCTTTAGACCTTCAGGCAACTGCCCACAGCACTGCCCTGACTTAGGAATTGGGGTTTATAAACTCCTTTTTCAATATGTGTCAGCACTTTTTTCTACCTTCTGACCTCTCAGAACACTTCTTTTTCCTGAATGGAAGCTGGTGGATCTCCACTGGCCAAGTGGATGTCCAGGGAAGGGAACGGAGCTGGGAAGGGGCTGGAGCTGGGGGGGCTCAGCCTGGAGAAAAGGAGGCTCAGGGGGGACCTTCTGGCTCTGCA
>JAWWTY010000022.1:2435371-2447599 GCA_035222235.1 Margarornis squamiger
CTATATAGTTCTCTAGATTCACACACAGGCCCTGGAGCCCCCAGACAGAGCAGCATTAATTCCCAAAGTTATGGATACGGGTGGAGGGTTCTCTGGGATCTTCTTTGGAGGAGGATGAAATAAATGAGAACAATACCCTGTAATTTCTAATATATATATAATTATGGCTATATAGTTCTCTAGATTCACACACAGGCCCTGGAGCCCCCAGACAGAGCAGCATTAATTCCCAAAGTTATGGATATGGGTGGAGGGTTCTCTGGGATCTTCTTTGGAGGAGGATGAAATAAATGAGAACAATAGCCTGTCATTTCTAGTTCCACGCTGCACCTTTTTTTTTGGGGAAGTGTGAAAGCAAAGGAAACTTGTCAAAACCATTTAAAACTTAGAGATTCTACTTTTAACTTCTTCTAGTCCAAGCTAGAACTTGTATCTTACACCCAACGTTTTCAGAACTTTGATCAGCATAATAACATGAAGGAGATTTTCTGGAATTGGAGGATAATTTCCTGCTTTCTTAATGTGCAAGGGTTTGAGTAATTGTGAGTGACAGCCCTAATTATTTAAACTATTGCACTGTGCAGCCCCACCTCCCCTTTAATGGTTCAGGGAAGAATATATGTATCAGATTAGCATAAATTTCATTCACTGTCTCATAGAAAATGCAAATCAATAATCTAAACTCCAAGCAGCATTCATACAGTTTTTCATGCAGGACAAGGATTCTTAACGAGGGGGAGGGATAACCAACTCAACAAATAATTTGCATTAATCTGTGAAGGCAGAGCAGAGTCCCGACTGTCCCTTTGTCTGGCTCTGGGTGTCACAGCCAGCCCTGGATGGGGGTCATCTCCCAGGTTTGTAGCCTCCAACCCTGGAACCAGCCCTGGGAAACGCTGCTCTCCTCCACAAAAAGCTCCCCCAGAGCCTTGTTTTCTGGCCAGTCTGGGAAAATAATCAGCCTTTGAAGTATTCCCTGAAATTCTTTCCAAACTGGAAGTCAAGTGCGACTTTCTACGGCGTGACAAGAGTTTAACATGATTCCTATGTTTATATATATATATATTTTAAGTCAGAGTTCTTTATTTATCATAGGATTCAAGAAACAAAGGTCTCCTGCCTTTGATTTCCTGGGAGAAAACATTTTACAGATGCCTCTGTGGAGTTCTAAGGGTTGTTTAAAGGCATCTGCTTTTTTAAAGATGGAAGTTCAAGGGAAATGATTTCAAAGAACCTCAGAGGAGAGACGCTGAAGTTGGCAGATCTTCTCATTTGTATATTCCTTAGCTCTGATTTGAAAAGAAGCCTGGTTGTTTTGTGCAGACAGGAGAACTGAGGTGGAAATTGCCAAAAATATAAATGCTTCGGAAGGAATGAAGACTTGTTCTGTCACCTGGATGTTGGAATCGCAAATGGAATTGTAAGCAGAGGTTAAAGGCAGAAGAGAATGGTTAAACCTCTTCAACCTCACCAGCCTTCTATGAAAGATGCACTTCCAGATGAGGCATTTGAATGAAATCTCTTGGGGAAACTTCAGTAAGACCAAAATATTTATGAAAAAGCCGTGCAAAGGGTGTGATTTTGTTAATTTCTTGCCAGTTCTAACCATCCATTCCTGTTTGTGTTCCAAACACCGCTCTGTCATTATCTGCCCTTTTCTTGAAGGTGTTGGAAATAACGAGGAGTTTTCCTGGACCGGGAGGAGAATTTCTGGTTGTAACTTTAGTTTTTTTTTAATGTAGAAGGAAGAGAAGAACTCAGAAAGAGCATTCTGCAAGCCTTTTGCCCAGGAATCACTCGACCTTTGAAACAGACACTGGCTGTGAATCTGCAGCTTCTCCTCAGGGCTCCCTTTGGAAACAAACACTGCAAAAAGGCTCCACCTTCACTGAAAAATGCTTGATTTATTCACCCCCTGAAAAGCAGAACCTGCACCAGCAGCAAGAGACTTTGCAAACACTCTGCAAGAGGTCTTCGTGATGATTTCTGCCTGGAACATCAGATTAAATTATTATATCATCCTCAACTCACAAAACCAACAAAAAGCTTCAGTTAATTAAAATAAACTGATTGCTTTTCCTTTGCCACTGGAGTGCTGACAGTTCCCTCATCTGTGGCACCTCCTGAAGAGTCCCCAGCATCATGACACCATAATTTCCAGCAGGATGGAGTGATGAGATGATTTATTTGGGATACAGTTGCATCCTGGGAAGGCAGATTATCAGGCAAAGTGGTGTGTCAGCTTCATTCACGAGAAAGGGTGATTCTAGGGATTATTTTCTCCCCCAGATCCAATGTCTGCTGCTCACTGTAAGTGCCTGCATTTTCTGCTTGGTCATAGTTAATTTTCTTCCTGCTTTTGACATATTTTCCTGGTCAAGAAATATCTTGTGTTATTCTTCTATTGAAATATCTCGTGTTATTCTATTGTGTCTAAAGCCAAGTTTTAAGATAGTCCCTCAATTTCATTTATTTGTGTCTTTATCCAACTCTGCCTTTTTCCCCAACGTGTTTAGGGCTCGATGTCTCAAGAAGCCTCTCCAGAACACTGAAGTGAAAGTCTCTGACAGGTCATTTTAGCCCTCTCTGAGCTAATCTCCTCCAGCCTGCAGGTGAGATCCCTGCTCACCCAGAGCTCTTGGCCAGACCCTCTCTGCACTGAAGCTGCTGAAAGGCAACGAGGGAATGAAGCACCTCTGCCAAACCTGAAGTCAATTATTACGCTGATCAGAATAGCAGTTGAGGAATTATGTTTCCAAAGATCAGTTTAGTGATCAATTGACCAAATTCTGTCAGCAGACCGAGGTCCAAAGGGGGTGGTTGTGCTCAGTGTCCTCACTCTTAGTACTTTTCTGCCCCCTTCACTTCCCATCTCCCCCTCTTGCTTCTGATGTTTGATCAGTGTTAGCAGAACCCTGACCTGCTTGCCATTGAAACAACAGCAAAACTTTGAGTTTTCTTGACTGGAAACATGACCAAGGCTCAGATTTTTTTGTCTCTTAATTAACAAGAGGTTTTAAAGATGAGTCTCATTCTGTCTGGCTTCGTTTGATGTGTGCAGTGACCTTTCCTGGTGCCCTCATGGCCACATCTCAGAGCCTTGAGGGGCAGGGGAGACAGGGCAGCAAAGCTGTAGGAGGATAAACCCCCCAGTTCAGAAGATGTCCCAAATATAACAAAGAATACAACTAATCAGATTATTTTATTGCAGTGTTTAATCTTTCTGAATGATTTGAGATCTGTTTTCCATCTCCCTTCCCCGGTGGTTTCTCTGAGCTCTACAACATCAGTGTGTTCTTTGTAGCTGCTGATCCCCAGACTGAATAAAACCCCTGGGAAGGTGTCTAAGCCTGGCTTTGATAATCCACTTTGGCAGACTAATGGCTAACCTGAGCCGTGGTTTCTGTCCAGCCTGCCTGGCACTCTCTCTGCTGTGTTCAATGCACCTTCATGTAATCACTGGTCCCAAAGAAAGGATTAATCTGTCATTTCTTAAGATTAATTCATCTTATTTAAATCCTTCTTCAATAACTATTTGAAATTAAGACAAATGTTATAAATAAGGGATTTAATTAACAACATGGGTTTAGTGTTCTTTTCCTTTCGGGTTGGGTTTGGTCTTCACGCTCCCTGAAATCTTGGGAGATTATTCAGTTTCTCTTGCAATCTTTTAATCTCTTCTCGATGAAATATTTAAACTTTCAACATGTAATAATTATGAGTAAGATCAAGTTTGGAGCTTACAGCAACTTAAGGGAAATTCTTTCATTTCAGCCCGTGATAGCCTGAGAGCATTAAAGTTCCCAAATCAACGTTCTCCTGTTTCCTTTAAGGCAACATCCTTGCTGCCCCTTTATATTGAAATATATATATTTTTAAAGGTTCTTATTGTATTTCAGACTCGCTGACTCAAAGATCCAAATTCTGCCTGGCTATAAAATAATGTTCTTTGGGGTGTTTTTTCTGAGCTCTGGGTTTAGGACTGACCTTAGGTCTTTGGGTTTCTTAGCTGAGCAGGGGATAAGCAGCTGTGTCCTGTCTCTGGGCCCCACACCGCCTTGCCCAGCCAAATCATGGAAAAGATTAATTACTGGACGGGAGGAAGGGTTGGACAGTGATCACAGGAGGAACTGAAGTGTCTATCACAAATCTCCTCAAATCCTAATCTTTTAAACATTTCTGAGAGCCCGGCTCTAAGTGGGTTGTGGAAGAGCACCGCAAATTCCCCTGCAGATCTGAAGATATAACTGAGGTCCTCAAGCTCCCAGTGCCTGCCTCTCCTAAGCCTGCCCGTGGCCTTGGCAGAGCTGGGGGAACAGCTGGACTCCAGGATCTTAAGGCTCTTTTCCAGCCTAAATGATTCTATGATCTGAAGGGACTAATGGTTGTGTTTTACAGGAACAGGCTTCCCTTTTCCCTTCCCTTCTCTTCCCTTTTCCGTTCCCTTCCCTTCTGCCTTCCCTGTTGGGCTTGCTCTGCTTCTCCCTGAAATGCCTGCAAACACACCATTAAACCAAGAAGCAGCTCCTGTGATGCCTCTTTTTATCACCTGGAAACTTTTGAAAGGTAAAGCAGCTGTAGGTTGTTCCTGCAGGAGGAGCCTCCCTTATTACAGTCCTGAGGCAGGAACACCTCGTTGGCTTTACAGGAGTTTTAGCTCTTTGTTTGTTCTTTCCCCTCATTTCAAATTGGGGATGTAAAAATAGCAAATGTTTTCATTTGGCTCATGCTGATTTCATCACGATGTGGGACAAATTCTTCCTGGTTTTGTGGCTTCATTTTACATCTTAGTCAACATTTTGCTGTTTGATCTTTTCTTGGTCAATGCCAAAAGTAGTTTTGGTGACAATCCCTCCATTCCTCGTTGTATTCTGCTTAACAACGTGCAATGTTCTGGCTTTACTGCAGTTGGCTCAGGAAACACGTGATGGGCAAGGTAGAGAACACCAAATGGAGCCATGGGAACATCCTGGAAGGCATTCCCTGTCCTGGTGGGGGCTTCTCCTCCCTGTGCCCACAGGAGCACAGGAAAAATGGTTTGAAAGTTTCCTTTTTTCCCCTTTTTTTGGTAAACTTTGTTTCTCCCTGCCTGGCAGGAGGGAGAAGCAGCTAATGTGTCCCTGCTGAAAGCATTAACTGATTGCATTGTTGCTTGAGCACAGCAGCTGTCCTTATACATTTAGACTCCCAGTGACAACGAAATTAAGGCAGCCTCCCCTTCTGTCAGGCAATAAAATGATTTTCTCAACTTCTTTATCTCTTCTGAGAACTTCTTGGTGCCTGCCTTTCCCTGGCTGCACTGAGATGCTACATCTGATCATAACGAAGGGGACCTTTCACTCGGGGTTTCCCAGAATGAAATAACCCAAAAAATAATCTGCATTCCAGCGTGCCCTGAGGACTGGTTTCCTCCCCTTTTCCATTTGCTCTGAGCTGGCTGATGTGGCTGGGTGTTTAATGTCCTTTATGCCACCCATGCCACGCTCAGTAGTTGCCCAGGGCTCTGCTGATTCAATGGGTTGTTGTGACACCCATGGCAAAGCAGAGTTCCCTGCCTGGAAGACAATGATGAGACATCCTGAAGTCCCACATAGTTCCCCCTGCCAGGATCTGAGGATGACATGGAAGCACAGCTGACCAAGAAAATAATTTTAAACTCCCTTTTTATTTCTTTCAATGACCTCTTTTGGATTCTTCTCCTCCTGCAATAATACCTGCAATCAAAGCAACGGGGATTGAAGGTGTGTCACTGCTGCTGGACAGCTGATTTCCATTGTGAATGTGGATCTGATTTTATATATATCCAAATTTAGACATGCATTGTTTTTAAAGGCAGAACAGCCCTTCAGTCTTTAACAACTTGTTTTGCCCGGCTCTGTTTGTGTCTCTTTCCGTGCAGCTGCAGTTCCAGCTCAGTGCTCTAAAAGCACCACCTCCACTCTAACTCAGAGTCTGCAGGGTAAAAACCCCCCACACCAGGCTGCATCATCCAAATTTGCCACAGCAGGATCCTTCACCTATTTTCTGAAACATTTACTTTCATTTTTTCCTCTCCATCTGACCCTTGCAGCTCAGTATTGGTAATTAGCCCCCTGCTTCTTCCCGAGCTACTAAAAAACCAGGGAAAAAGAAATGTTTCCATTTGAAACCATTATTGCAAAGGCAGCGCCGTGGAACACTGGAGACTCACTGCTGATGGAAGGGCAATTTTCATAAAATCACACTCAGGCCGTTGGGTTCAAGCCTTCAGGATTAAGAACAATACATTTTCTTTTTTTTTTTTTTTTTTTTTTTGTTGTTATTTTGTTATTTTTTTTTTAAAATTAAAACTCGAGGCAGTGCCATTTGTGTGTTTCAGAGGATGAGCTCAGCTGTTCAAATCTCAGCTCAAGATGCTCTCGTCCTAAAATCCCTAATGGGAACCCCTCCAATCTGAAAGAGGTAAAATTAGTATTAATGGTAGCAAAGAATAGTCTTTGGGAACATCTTCTCTTCTCCAAAGGAAATGATGTTTGTATGGAAGGATGGTCAAGCAAAGAATTGTTTTAAAAAATTGGTATTGCAGGAGATTTGCAGAACAATTTACCAAATTCACACAGTCCTGAGTGCCTTTTGTAGGAGCTCCACCAACCAAATACCCTTCCAATTATTGCATCCATGCCACTCAAACCAGGCTCAAAGTTTGAAGAATCCAGGCAAAGCTTAGATCTGAGCTTTGTGCACACAGATGAAATTAGACAGATATTTCATTGAATCATTAAATATCAAAATCAAGGCAGAACTTCCCCAAACCTCCCAGGAAGTATTGCAGCTGGTAACTCTGAGCCTGCTCCTCTGCTTCTTCTTCAAGCCACGGATCTAAATTAAAGCCTTATTTTCTTCCTTCTACAAGGGACATATTAGAACAGATGTTACTGAGTGAGAACTTAATCCTACAATGACACCAAACCCGGCTCATCCCGTTTTCTTATGAAATCTGATGGGTTTCTTTAAGCTTCAGCTGCTCGGATCACCCACTGCTTTAAGGAGCTCAGCCTTTCCTTCAAGCCAAGAGTATTCCTGCCAGGCAGGACTGAGGGCTTGGAGGCCCAGAAAGCCCCACATACCTAAAGGTCAAAGTTATGACCTGTTTAATGATTTTTCAGTGTGTTCCCCCAGAAATGAGGGGAGGTGCCCAGAGATGGTTCTCACCTCGACAGCCACAGGTGGGGGGACTTTTGGAGGGCACTGAAGTGACCACCAGAAGATCATGATGGAGCAGCTCTGCTGAGAGGAAGGGAGTCTGCAAAAAAGATGGAGAGAGACTATTTTCAAGGGAGAGGGGAATGGCTTCAAACTGACACGGAGTGGGTTTAGGTGGGATATTGGGAAGGAATCCCTCCCTGGGAGGGTGGGCAGGCCCTGGCACAGGGTGCCCAGAGAAGCTGTGGCTGCCCCAGCCCTGGAAGTGCCCAAGGCCAGGTTGGAGCACCCTGGGCTGGTGGAAGGTGTCCCTGCCCACGGCAGGGAGTGGAACGGGAGGATCTGGAAGGTCCTTCCAACCCAAACCATTCTGGGATTCCATGACCTCAGAGTGTGCACCGGTTCAGCTGGAAGATTCCAGCTCCTCCATTCTCCCATGTCTCTCTGCTGCACTTCTGATTTCCAGGGATGAATCCAGAAGTGATGGTGTCTCTTTGTGTTTCATTGAGTTCCCCTCTTCCTATAAAGGTTTTATTTACTCCTCTCAAAGCCACTCTGCTTCAGAAGTTCTGCTCAACTTCAACTTCTCTTGCAGCACAAAGGCAACCTGAGGGCTCTTAAAGACATCGTTAAAACTTTCATTTTCATGCCTTTCCAAGCCCCTGGAAATACATATCATACTATGTGACATTGTAGTAAATACCATTGCTCTTAATGCAAGGAGCTCAGTCTCATCTTGCAAGGGTGGGAATGTGCTTAAAGAGATGGATGCTGAATAAATTAAAATGAGCTAAGAGAAGATGCTTCATAACCCTGGAAATATTGCAAGCATTATTTAAAGTAGTTAATATTTTTACAGCCTCGTGAATGCTAATCTCTGGGAAATCTCAGGTACCAAATATAGTTCTAATTCTCCCTTTTAGTTATCACAAACTGGAACTGTAAATTAATTTCAACACTATAAAAAGTAATAGAGACGTTTATTTTCTTAAGCAATCTGGCTTATTCAGCTGCAGACCAGATCTAAATTAATGGTCCTGCTATGCTGAATACAAAATTAGTGATAATGGGAAATGCACGTAATGATAATATCTGCTGGAAGAGTTATAATGCTGGCCTCCAAATTTTTCTCATTAATATACTCCATTACTATTAAAAAATGATACTCAGCTTCCTATCTGGCACTTGAGTGCTTCTATGGTGACTTTTTTTATAAAATATGGCCCCTTTTGCTGTATCAGTGCAGCCTGAGTGTGCTTCAATCTTTGGGGGATGTGTTAAGTGTAGAATTATGGTGCCTGTTGTATTTCCATAATCCAGAGTGAGGAGAAGAGAAAACCTCAAAAAAGCCACTGAATGTGACTCCAAACTTCAGCCTGGAGAGATGGAAGATGTTGCTAAGCCTTCTTTTACTGGTAAAAACTGGAAAGAATAGCTATCCCCAGCCAAGCCCCAGAACACCCAGCTTTCCCTGGCCCACAAGAGAAGTTCCTTGGATGACAGATGGGGGTTTATATGGGTCTCCATGAACGTTTGCAGGGCTGCCAAGAAAAGAGAGAAGAATCAGCCCAGAGAAGGCCATGAGGACACTGAAAATGTGATCAACAACGTGTGGAGAGTTAGAGACCACGGGAGGTGCATGTGGAGCTGGGAGGAAAAGTGGCTTCCTGTGCTGGATCCTGTTGTGCATCAGATGCCAGCCAGAAACCTTTTCATTTTATATTTTATTTTATTTTATTTATTTGGTCTTTTATATTCGCTGCCAGTGACAAGGTATTGCCTGAGAGATTTATTGCTTGGCTTCTGTCCCTAACAGAGGCATCTCACAACACTTGCACCGTCCCTTGACTCACTCGGAGTTTATGAATGAAGGACTTTTACTGCAATAATGGGGTTTATCTAAATGTGGCTCTGGCAGCTACAGGGGTGTCCAGCTGTGCTGGGGGGTGTTGGACCTGTGCAGACCTGGTGCAGGAGTGGGATGAGCAGCCCAGTTCCTCCCAGCAGGCCCCACCAGCTCAGCCTGTGGTGTCCCCAGGATGCTCATAGGTTATTTGAGAGCCTTTCCAAAGGGGCTGGGAATCCCCCTGAGCTTGTGGCATTAAACAAAGGGCAGAGCAAATAGCAAAGGGAGAACAAACTGATTTTGCAGCAGTAGAGCTGACCAGCTTTAATGTGAGGGCGTGCAGAGAGTCACAGAATCACAGTCCTTTGGGTTGGAAAAGATCTCCAAGATCATCCATTCCAGCTGTTGATGCCCACCTTGTCCCCCAGCCCAGAGCACTGAGTGCCACATCCAGTCATTCCCTGAACACCTCCAGGGAGGCACTCCAACCCTCCCTGGGCAGCCCCTTCCAACCTCTGACCACCCTTTCCGGGGAGAAATTCCTCCTGATGTCCAACCTGAACCTCCCCTGGCTCATCTCATGCTGTCCCTTGTCCTCAGGGAGCAGATCCCGACCCCCACCTGGATAAAGCCTCCTTCAGGTTTGTTTGTTGTGGGGGCAACTGATGGCCCAGACCAGATCCAGGCAACTTACTGGGGAGACTGGGATGGAGGGGAGGGAATCAGCCTGTGGTGGTGGTAACACCTTTTTCTTCCTAGAACCCAGTGGCTTCCCCATGGTTTTACACCTCAAGGTGGTTTGGTGGCAAACATGAAATATTTTGTGCTCAGCAACATTTATTTTGTTTTCTTTGCTCTGGACTAACGAGCCTGAGTCAGGAAACCATGCAGGGAAAATCAGTATGCACAGTGCAAGCATCAATTTAAATCTACAAACTTGCAGTGGGCTATATAAAGATTTATTAATCAAAACATTTGCAAAATATTGACTGCGTGTGTACGCTGTTAGGCCTGAGAGATCATCTCCAAAGTAAAGCTTGAATTAATCACTTCTTCTCATCCATTAATCTTTGAAGAATTAAGAGAAAAAAATACGTAGGAGATATTTGTGGATATTTTTCTAACTGTGTTTTTGGTAATTTCATTCTCTAATTGAAACTTATTTCCACTCAACAGTTGTCATGGAGAGCTCAGGAACAACAGCTTGGGTTAATCAGCCAAAATGTGG
This sequence comes from Margarornis squamiger, assembly GCA_035222235.1. Taxonomy (NCBI): domain Eukaryota; kingdom Metazoa; phylum Chordata; class Aves; order Passeriformes; family Furnariidae; genus Margarornis; species Margarornis squamiger. The sequence goes on from JAWWTY010000022.1 coordinate 2,445,628, forward strand.
CTCATGGAACAAATGGTCTTTTGGTGACTGCTGGCTCCTCCCATCATCTCCCTGCAGTGCCTGGAGCTCCTGGGGGACCAACCACAGCCACTGAGTCCCATTTTGATGCCTCTTTTTTGGCTTGCACAGCCCTTTAAACAGAGACCTTGGGAAATGTGCTCGGGAGAATTTGGCAGAGCCTGTTCCCTGCAAAAGAGGAGTTGTGGCACGAGAGCGAAGCAGAGGAAAGTGTGTTATTGTTGGAAAAAAACACCTTGTTTTAGTATCCAACCAAAGAAAAGCCCTGATTTTATTTCAGATGGGCCTTTCAGTGGCTTTATGAAGATGTTTTATAAACGAGGTTTTAAAGTGCAAGGCGTGCTGTTCTTTTATTTCCTCCCAACAACTAAGAGGTGAGAGAGCCAGCGATGTGTTTACAGCAGGATGTGCTTATGGAAGAAATCTTCCAGCCACTGGAGAAGGGAACACACATCTCCTAATGCAGAGCAATGGGTGGCAGCTCCTGCTTAGCAATGTGGTGCCAGAGCTCAATTAGACAAATTATTAGAGGCCCTACATAGCAATGCCTGCTCCACACTGCCTGCCACTGCAGAACCACTGCCATGACTTCCACACTCGGGGAGAGAGGCAAAAGAAGAAATGTACTGTTATTTTCATTGCACAGCTCTCTATTTTCTGCTCCTCATATCTATCTCTGTATATATATTGGATGGAAAAATGGAATTCCCTTGGCCAGGGCTGGGGCAGTTCCACCAGGAGAACAGCTAAGAGCTGATGGGATGTAATTACTCAAATGTTTGAGGAGCATTGGGGTTTTACCTCAGTTTGGGGAAACTTTGGAACAGTCATGGTAAAGGGCTGTTATATCCACTTTATGGCACTGCAAAGCCATGTCTGCACCTACCAGAGGTGCTGGGAAAAGCTCTGACTGCAGTGGCACATTCCTTAAAAGAGCAGGAAAATCAACATTCCGTCTTTGGGGGGGGGGTACCCTGGGCTGCCTGAACCCTTCCCAGGAGCCCATTGCAGCTCCCAACACCTTGCAGGGTGAAGGGGACAGTGACATCTCTTGCTGGGTGAAGGGGACAGGGACATCAGCTTTGGGAACAGCAATAAGCTCCGAAAAACGCGTTCACCCGTTGAAGTGAGAAGAAGGAAGAGCAGGATAATCCTCCTCTTCAAAATTCAAATGCCTGCCTGCCTTTTTAGCATGCCAGCCTTCCAGCTTGTTACCTGGCTGAGGCTGTGGGCTGGATTTAACCCAGGCAGGCTAATTCCATAGGGGTTAAGCCTTGGAACTTCTTTCCTCTGCTCTGCATCAACGTTTGTCTCCTACTTTTCTCTGCTGGAAACAGGAATACAAAAAAAGTACTTCCAGCTCAGCCAGGGGATGATTTTTATCAGCTCATTTTAGTCAATAAAGAAAGAAGTCAATCACTCCAGGAAAATAGTATTTTGCAGTGCTGTATAAACCCAGGCAGTACAATCACAGAATAAATCAATAACTGCATTAATCAATAGGATGTAAACTGCTGATCTCTGTGGATAAATCGTGCTGGTGTAAGAAGGCACTCAAATAAATCCTGAACCCACTCAAACTGCACAGGCTTTAAATCTACAGAGGGCAGTGGGACCTGGGAAAGATTTGTGCAGTTTCTCTTTAAAACCTCTGGCCTAGCAAAGCTGCACAATAATGTCATTAAGGCAGCTTAGTAATGCTCACATGGACACACAGACACAGAGTTTGCTGCAACGAGAGCTCCAGGAAATATCCCTGCACTCAAATCTGCCAGGAACAGATTTCTGGAATTCTGGGGTACCTCTGGAGGAACAGGCAGGGTGATTTTTGGAGGGGAGGCCCTGGCCCAGGTTGGGCAGAGAAGCTGTGGCTGCCCCTGCATCCCTGGAAGTGTCCAAGGCCAGGTTGGATGGGGCTTGGAGCACCCTGGGCTGGTGGAAGGTGTCCCTGCCC
>JAWWTY010000022.1:2448477-2505352 GCA_035222235.1 Margarornis squamiger
GTTGGATGGGGCTTGGAGCACCCTGGGCTGGTGGAAGGTGTCCCTGCCATGGCAGGGGGTGGCACTGGATGGGCTTTGAGGTCCCTCCCAACCCAAACCATTCTGTGATTTCCATTTCTCTGTGATTTCCACAATTTCTGTGATTTCCATTTCTGTAATTTCTAGGAATAGGAAGGAAAAGGAGAAAAGAGGGGAAAGCTGAGCTGCCCCTGGTTATTTTTCAGCCCCAAGAGCTGTGCCCCTGGAGGCACCTCCTTTTCTTTTGTTATAAAACCCTGCACCTAAGCATCTCAATTTTTATTTTACATGTTGGCATAACACTAGTCCAATGCAGGCCCTATGGACACATGGCTTGTAAGGGAAAAATCTGGTTATGCCAGAGGAGATGGGACTTGTGGCAGCAGCTGCCCCTCTGCTCCAGCTGTGCCACCCCGTGAACCTGCAAAACCAGCACAGGGAGACAAAACAGGTGAGAGCCATGGAACTGTACACAGCATTCCTGGGAATGCAGGACGGATGGCCCAGGGGCTGGGATGGGCTGAAGGGGCGTTCCAGGCTTTAGTGGAATAATTCTGGCAGAGCAGAAAGCAGAGCCAGGCATGGCAGTGCCTCAATGAACCTGGCCCAGCTCCCACACTGTCTGTAGGAAGGTTTATTCAAGTGCAACAATTCCAGAGTCTTAAACATATCTTATTAAAAACTTCTGGTGTCCTTTTGTGTTTCAGGACCGCTCACATTCCTCCTCTAAGGATGATAAGCATTGGTAGCTGTTTTTCAGTACTGGAATATGTTGGTGTTTATAGACTAGATTAAGTAACGAAATAATACATAACGGGATGATTAATATGACATTTTAATTGCTACGTCAGGCCTGTTTTCAAGTATTAAGTGCTAGAAGCTGAGAAAGAAAAAGTTCCTATTAAGAAAAGGCCGAGTGATTGAAGCCATTTAGGGGCCCTTACTGGACCATGCTGTCAAAATGTCCAACTGACCTTTTCCTCGTGGTAGATTTGTCCAAGAGGAATTTTATACAAGCCATTTTAACAGCACTGATTTCCACGCCTTCCCCCCTGGTTTTTGGATTAGATAATGGTCAGAGCAGGAGAAATGTCAAATCCTTACATCCACTCTGCACATGGCCAGGGGCCATTCTATATGAAGTCTCTGCAACCTTATTTAATTTTTAGAGAGAGATTTCTGAATGCGCCATTTGCCATTCTTTCACATTTTCAGTTCAGAGCAATGCTGGAAGTTTTGTCCCTCTGTTAATTCCCAGCCAGGAGCAGAAGGCAGTATGTGGGTATCATCATCCCAGCTCAGTGGAGGCAGGGTGGGCCACTCCTTGGCATCAGGAATGCCCAGCCCACAGGGCAATGCCAGTTCACTGTGCTTTGTAGAGCTCATCATAGCACTGCTGGTACCTCCACACCTCAATCCATCCTCATCCAAAGGCAAACACACCCCTGGAAGTGTCCAAGGCCAGGTTGGACGGGGCTTGGAGCCACCTGGGCTGGTGGAAGGTGTCCCTGCCCATGGCAGGGGGTGGCACCGGGTGGGCTTTAAGGTCCTTCCAACCCCAAACCCTTCTGTCATTCTGTTCTACCTGCACAGGCACCTGAAACCTCATATTTGGGAGCACTGAGAGGCAGCAACTCTGCCACTTCGAGACGATCAAAAGCACTGGTTTATTCAGAGCAGGACAAATTCTGCCTTATCTTTTGACCAGGGAAAGCAAAGAGTTGGATCTGTGAGCTCTGAACAGACAAAATCCCGTGGAGGGGTGCGGGGAGGGGGCCAGAATTCCCAGACACCGCCCACGGCACACCCCAGACCCCCCTGAGCAGAGGGATCCTGCAAATCTCGGGGGGAATTCTCTGTGCCTGTGGCACAGTCAGATGTTAATGAAGTCTTTTCCCACATTTACACCACATTTATTCCCCGTGTGATTTAGAGCTCGGGGCCAGGTTGTCACCAGGGCTGCATTGCAATGACCTGCAGAAAACACTGGGAATTCCTGCTCTCCAGGATAATGCTGATTTAGGGGCTGCTGCAATAGCACACTTGGGCTATTTTGTTCAGTTTCTTGGCACGCCTATTCAAAAATTGCCCTATAAAGAAGGGAGAAGGCGTTTAAATAAAGTTTAAATGCTCGTAAATCACAAAGAAACATTGTGTTTGGAGTGAGGGGAAACGTTTGGATAGACCCAAAATTGCTCTTTTCATGGAGAAATATTTTGTTGATGTGTTAAATTTCAAAGGAAAACCTCTGACTGTGAGTCTTTTTCATTTTCTTGGTACTTTGCTTAGGTTATCAAAGGAAAATAGGCGTTACTATTCCAGCTATTTGAAAACTTTGGCTGTGATTTGATCCAGTGCCTCTAAAACCTGGTAAAAGTGGGTCCAGGTTTTCCTGTACTGGGCACCTTTTAGTGGGGTTTTTAATTCATCCCCCTTGTTGCTAAAAATCAGGGGCACTGAGGAGTTTTTTGTTTGGCTATTTCCTTAGTTTTCATTTTGACTCCTGGTTTCAGGGGATTTATGTTGTTCGTGTTTCAGTTTTTCCTCTGACAATAAGTGACAAAACTACTTTTTGACCCTTTTTCTTTCTTTTTTAATGAAAGTTTCCAGCCGTTTGAACTCTCCCAACATCAGCTGCTTCAATAACATTTTCCCACACCAAGGAGAGCTGGACTTTCACTGCTTTGGGCAGCTCAGCCTTGGTTTGTCCTGGTGAAGCACCAAAAAGAATGGGGGAGCTGAAGAGAAGAATAGGAACCCACCCAAGTCAGAGAGGTGCAGGGATTTAGGGAGGCTGGGCTATAATTGTATCAATATTTAAAGGTTTTCTCCTTAAGGCTGCTTAGAATTTCTCTCCTGAGACAGAAGATGCAGTGAGAAAGGAACCTCAGTGCTGCTCCCAGAGCACAAACCTGAAGAAGTGATTCATTGTTTACCTCCACTGCGAGGAAAAATGTTTTTCCTTCATTAGGGTATTATCAGGATTTTTAATACCACAACCACTTCTTTCTAAACCATTCTGTTCTTTTGAAAGCTGTGTTAAACCTCTCCCTAATAACTCCTGTGATTAGCATCTTTGCAGAAATCCCAGAGGACAGGCTTCTAAAAGTGGCATTTGATTTCCAGAGCCTCCCTGTAATTAAGCATCTCTCAGACCTTCTATTGAGCTGTGTGCGACGGCTCTGCAGAAAAGCTCTTTTCATTTGAATAAAAAGATGTTTTGTGGAAACCTAACAGAATAATTGCAGTTATGTTAGGAAATATAACAGTTTTAGATCCAGTTGAATGCAGGAAAATGAAGTGTGCCCATTGCTTAATGGACACCAGAAGGTCTGTGGGGGGACAGAGGTCCTGCTGGAGACCTGCTGGGAAGGGATGATATAAAAAGCTCTTTCAAGCTCCATCAAAGAGTGGTCACCTCTACAAAGCATTTTATTGAATTCACTGTGGGGATTATTGAACATCACCAGGTGTAAGTGACCTTTAAGGTCCCTTCCAACCCAAACCCCTCTGTGATTCTGTGAGGTGATATTTGCTTGCATATCACTCTGGACCGTGTGGTTTTGCAATGTTTTTATCCTTTATGGGTTTATTTTGTGCCAGTGTGTGTGGAGTTCTCCCTGGAAGTCCAGCTCCTGAGATCTGTGAGTGATCACAGAGTCATAGAGGGGTCTGGGACCATAAAGAGGCACCAAAGTTTCAGCTGCTCCCTCTAGGAATTCACATTTTAGACTCTCTTGCTGCCAAACTGGCCTCCCATAGTCATAAGTAAGAACACTTATTATGCTGTTTGAATAATTATCAGGTACAGATGAGCCTTGAATCTTTTCCTCCCTCCTGTGCTTGGACATCACCATCCCCACTCAAAGGGTTGCTCTTAAAAAACACTGGGGGATATTTGATCTGCTTGTAGTTATAAATGGTTACAAACATAAGAGTGGTGAAAAAAGAATACACTTCAGAGTACAGTGAGAAGGAAGAAAAGGTTTCCCACTAATGAAATCAGGCAAAAAAACCCTTTTATCAGCTGGAGTTAAAGCTGACAGGAGCGTGACTTCAAGTTTTGAGCTGCATCTTCTGACTTGAAAGCCATACCCTGGTGCTTAATTTGTCATCCTAATAACTCAGTAGATTGAAGGGCTTAATGAGATGCTTTTATTTACATTTCAAGATGATGAAAAACAGTGTTCTTATTTCCCTTCATGCCCAGCCCAAAGATGAAACTACACTTTCAAGCTCCAGCAAAGAATATCAGGTGAGAGACCAACTGAACCTGCTTGAAAACAGATCTATTTCAATCTCCCTCTAGTAAAAGGAGCTCAGCATCTCTCTGATTTTGTTGATCAGAGCAGTCTGTGCATGAAAAAGTCCTTTTAGAGGTATTTGAGAATGTGTAAAGTGTCTGATATTATAAAAGGAGGTTTCATTCAGGGCTGGTTCAAGGCTTGCTGATGCCACTGAAAGTCTTTCTCTTGAATTCAACAGCTTTGGGTTGGGACAGATGAGTCCTTTTATTTGTTTCCCTTTTCTGGAGGAAACAGTCCAGTACACTCCAAATAATGCATTTTGCAACACCCTCTCTAATGCAGACGAGTACAAAAAGTAAACAAATAGCTTTTATTTCATTCAAAATGTGTTTTGTTTTTCTTTAACAGGTTACATTGAAGAACATGAGCTAAATAATAATATCCACATCACAAGAAACTGCAGCTCTTTTGTTCCCCCAGTTAGACCAGCTTAGCACAGCCTTTTATGTTCCACATACCATTAAATGGGGTCTCAAATAGGAACTACCTGTAAAAAATTGGAGACCACCCTCCTTATAATCCCAAATCACGTTTGGCACCACTCCACTTAGTTAATGCAGGTACATTTAGCCAGTCATTTCCAAGCTCATTTTTAAAGATTCATGTCAGATTGATAATTAATGTTTCCTTAATAAGAGCCCACTCGTGCCTCCCTCCCCCAGCCCCAGTGTTGTTCTTTACCAGGAATGTTGGTCATGGTGAGGTGGGAAGATAAAATTGACAGGTTTTATTGTTCAAAGTTCGTGGTTGAGCATTGCTTTAATCATCAGGGAAAAGGGTTGGTAAGAACAGGACTCAGTAACAGGATCCCAGATGTCAATATATGATTTATCCTTCGGGATGATTTTATTTCTCCAGAGCTTAAACCTGCAGAAATACAAGCAGACAGAGGCAAATTTGTGTCAAAAATGAGTTCTTGTTTTGCATTCTATCACAACAGTAATCATTGCTCTATTTTCAAAAAGGAACACTCACCACAAATGCTATATTCATCTATATATTAAGATGTAGCAGCAATTCCAAGGAGAAGGGGTTTGAATTATCTTCCCACCCTTCCCGTGAATATCCACTTCAGGAAGGTGTTGACTATTTTGTCACAAAACTACCTATTATAAGTATATATATATATAGATTTATTCCATAAAAGTGCTCCATTTTTGATGAAGAACCAGGTATTTCTGAGAGCAGGACCCTCCACCCCATCCACGGAGCAGGGCTGGGCCTCTCTGTGCCAGCAGCAGCTGCGGAGCAGACCCAGAGCCCCATTCTGTGTGAGCTGCAGCTTTGATTTTCACAAGCAATCTCATTTCTGTGCCCTCCCCTGAGCACCACAGGCAGGGATAGGTGGAGCCCCACGCTAAAAATATGGTGTTGTGCAAAATAATTTCTCCTCTGATGGATCTCCCACTATCAGAGACTCATCTCTGCATCCCCAGCATCGCAGAGCTCCAGGAGGGAGGACACCTCTGGCACTGGGAAGGCTGGGAATCTGTTGTGTTTGGAGGCACAGATTTCTTCTTATGCAACAGCATTCTGAGGGAAAAAAAAATAAAAAATGTCTCACTTACTGGATATTTTTGGAATCCTAATTTCCTCGCTGCTGCTGCCATCCCCACCATCACTGACTGTGCGGATTTCTATGAGATAATCTTCTTCAAACGGGACCAGGAGTTCAGCTGAAGTGTTGTTTGTCTCCAGGATGTGTGCTTTGCTGTGTCTGTTTTGTCTGTACAAAATCTACGGAGAAATGGGTTGGGGAAATGAGGCTTATTGAATTTAGTTTTACTTTTTAATGGGTTTTTTCTTTTATGGCTGAGAGACTTCGGTCACGTCCCAAAGTTTTCAGAGCAACATAAGCATCTTGAAGAGTATTTAAAGCAGTTTAGAACATGGAAAGAAATTCAGTAGGATTTTGTGATGGATACCACAGCATTTACTCCAGCTCTCATAGAATCCTGTGGAATCATGGAATGGTTTGGATTAGAAGAGACCTTAAGGATCATGGCAGGGACACCTTCCACTAGCCCAGGTTGCTCCAAGCCCTGTCCAGCCTGGCCTCGGGCACTTCCAGGGATGGGGCAGCCACAGCTTCTCTCAGAAGAACCTTGGAATTGGGGCTAGGAAATCTAGGGTTTTTTTTTCTTAATTTTACCTGGTTGGGGTGAGAATTCCTAATGAAATAGAAATATCCACAGGGACTTTTGCATAGAACTACCACCCGCTCATGAAAACTTGGGAATGGCATAGTTAAACACTTGAAGAAAGGGCAGAAACACGGAGAGAGGCATCTGGATTTCCACATTTCTGCTACTAAACGTGGTGGATCCAGTGTTTGTTGCACTTGGCTTTGTTCTAAGGACTCCTTGGCCAGGGGGCAGAGCAGGCTGGGGAATCCACACAGGCTCCTCCACCAGGAACAGCCTTTTTCCCCCCCAAAAAGAGCTTCTTCCTTGCCTGTAAATCCTGACAGTTTAACTCCTTTCTCTTGCCAAGCTTGTGACATATTTATGCTAAGAAGAGCAGCTGAAGAGCAGAGCAGAAGGAGAAACAGGGATCACAGAATAAATGCCACATCAAAACGTGGTAAATGAATGGAGCCAACAACCAGGAAGGTTAAACACAAAGGGAAGAAGCTCAATTTGTCCAGTTTTGTGTTTTCCCCCACTGTGTTGAGCTACTCCAACACTCCACTGAGGTGTACAAGAACATGATCTCAAGAAAAATTGCAAGCTGAGAGGTTTTGTGTCCCTTTCCTCCCTAAAGAGGTCAACAGAAGGAGCTTGATCCCGAGCACCTTCCCTTATGTAAAGCACTTCCCACTTCCATTTCTCCAGTCCTTCAGGAGCAAAAAGTCTTTCCATGAGGGTTTGCAGATCAGAGCCACTGCAAACAAACTTTCAAATAAATTTTTATTTCCTTTAAAGATAGATTTATGGGGGTGCTCTTTAGTTCCTTCACACTGATCTTTCTGAGAGCACCTTCCAATCTCTTTTCAAAGGTACATTTATGAATTGCCAGAGAGACAGAATGTTTAAATGTGTTTTATGGTTGTCTTTAATGCTTAACAGACTGCTCTCTCTTTCTTAAATGTAAGTGTGAAACTGCTTCCCTGGAGATGTGAAAGCAAGAAAATTTAGGTAAGTTGAATTACAAGGGAAAGGGAACAAGAGAAATCCGGTGTTGGGGACAGAAAATCCCCATGCTGGGACAAAGAGATCCTACTCTGGATGAATATTGGGCTACACACCAGCCAGCCAGCCCAAGAACTCCCCAAAAGTCAGTTTGCCAGGTAATGAACACACACTTTTCACCAAATGCCTGTTTGCACCTCTGTTACAAACAACTCCTCTAATTAGGGAGGCAAAGAAATCACTTACTTTGTAGCCCAGCACCTCTGATTCGTTCTCCATTGTTTTCACGTGCTCCCAGTTCAAGCAGATTTTGGAATTTGTCAACTTCCAGGCGATGTTTGCCGGGGGTTGACTTGGGGCTATAAAAGGAAAAGATGCTGATAATCACAAGATACAAGTGAGTATTAATGTGACAGTGTAGTTGAATGAGCTGCTGATGTGGGAATAGCAAATACATGGGGGATTCAACCCTAAAAGAGTAAAAAAGCCCCACTTTTCTGTCCATCACCGCTCTCCTATTAGTCAGAGCAAAGATCTATTCATAGCACAGAACCTCTTGCTGTGAGAGTTCATTTTCAAAATTAGGAACAGCCTGGAAGTGTCTGACAGTTCAAGTTCTATTTGATGGATTTTGCTGAAGTAAAATGTTGCTCCTCTCTGTATTTTAATGTACTAGAGGATGTTTTCCTGTGTGGATCTCAGAGAAAGCTAAACCTAAGCCAATATTTTCATCAGCCAGGAGGTTACAAAGAGCTGCACATTAAAGTCTCCATGTGATCCACCAGGAAACATTGTAGGATTTTATAATTCTCAGCACAAGAGGCCGAGAGCAGCTTTTCAAAGGCTTTTTGTGCCCAAGTGGCAGGACTTTGAAAATTTGCCTACAAGTGACTGAAATCGAATCCTGTGTGAACATGTGAGGTGGAAACTGTGCCTTTGAACAGCAGCTCAGGTTTAGAACAACATTGTCTCCTGCTCCATGGTGTGTCCTCCTGGGCCTGCCAGGGAGGGAACTGGGAACTAGGGGGGGGATTACAGGAAAGAAGGGTTTGGACAGAATTCAAAGAGCATCCTGGACCTGACTTGAAAATGCTCGGCTTCTGGGATCCTTCTCTTCTCCCTACAGTTCCTGTAGCTGATGGTTAATGAATGTAACTTAGAAAATACCCTTTATTTGGGAACATTCCATAATTTCAGTCATTTCCCAGGGGCATAAAATCACCTGGTGGAGCCTGCTGTTTCAGAGCTATCTGCCTCATGATGGTGGAGACGTTTAATCCATCCCTCTGGTTGGGAAAGAAGGTGTTAGTGGAGCTTCCAGGTGAATATCCATGGATGTCCTTCCACCAGCCACACTGCCAGTGTGGGAAAAACATTGATTTTCCTTTGGAAGGCATTTATGTACACTCACACACATCAAACTGCAAATTTATTGGAATATTGCTTGAAAGCTCTTGGCTGCTTTCAGCAAATGTTTTATATAAGGAATTGGACAGCAAAATAATCACAAGAGGCAAGGGATGTCAAATCCTTCTTTGGGGACTCTGAGAAGTCTTGAAATCACCCACAAATGGGTGAATACTGCCTTATATGAAGTCTTTAGCACAGAAATCTAAAGACATCTTAATTCATGGTCTTTGGACTGAAAAACCACCACAGGGGATTTTCAAAACAAAATTATCTGGGTTTTTTTTCAGGCAGGAATCAGAATAAGTGGCAACAGAGCACTTCTCCAAATCCATAGTAATATCCTCAAACAGAACCACAGCAACAGGTCTGAGACTGGCAGATCATTTCCTCCATTAATTTCTTGTAATCAACATCATCATCAAGAATAATACAAGTCTCAAGTATCTGCTTAAGTTTATTAAGTTAATGAAGTTCCTCTCATGGTTTAGGTGACACTTGGCTTTGTTGCTGCACTGAGCTGAGATTCTAATATCTGTATAATCTAGATACATTACAAGAATATATGTATATATTTGGAAAGAAAAAGGGAAAGCAAAGGAATTTCTGAACTCCATAACATAAAGAGGCAGGAGAGAACAGCTCCTAATGAAGCTCTGTCATGGAAGGAGGACATCAATTCCCCTTCCCTGAGTAGCTTTGACTTGAACCAGGATGTCACCTTAGACCTTCAACTGATGTTAGATAAGTAGGTTTCAATCCCAATTGCACCTCCTTGGCAGCAGGACCATTTTAGCCTTGCAAGGATGGGATGCAGGGAATGCTGGAATCCTGGATGCTGAGCAGGAACACAGAGCTGTTACTGTGGAGCTCCATCTCCTGCTGGAGGTGCACATTGTTTGTATTCTCCTGACAGGTTATCTCTGCTCACATTGAAAGTGCTTGCATCTTGCCAAGACAGAGCTTGAAAATTTAATCTATATATTTAAATATTAAAAAGGTTATTTTGACTTTAATTTTTAAATGAACCATTAGCACAATCCTGAATTTGACAGAAGATAAAGTCACCGTAAAACAAAAGCAAATTTATTCTTTCTGTCTTGTCACTCGAGTGCCTTGTCTTTAACTTGTCTTTCACATGCACAGAGAGAGAGAGAGAAAAATTCCCAGAGATGAGGCTCTTTTCCATTGAGCAATGAACTGTGAGAAGAGTCATGGAATGATAGAATGGTTTGGGTTGGAAGGGAACTTAAAGAACATCTTCCACTAGCCCAGGTTGCTCCAAGGTCCATCCAACATGGCTTTGGACACTTCCAGGGATGGGTCCTCTTTGAGTCCTTAAGAAATATCCTCTCTGGCTTTATTTTGGTTTGTGCTATTTGCATTAAAGGTGTTTATATGGTAATTAAAAGTTAATTAACACATTTTATGAGTTGTTTCCTGTCCTGCACTTGGAATAACATGGAACAGCACATAGACAACAGGAAAACTGGCGAAAGATGGGAGAAATACTTCCCTTTTATGCAAAAAGGGGAAAAAAAAAATCTCAATTGCTTCCTGGGCAAATATAGTTCAATGGAAAAAAACCCAGCATATGGTTTTGCCTCTGCAATTGCAGACAATTAAAAAATTAATGACTAAACAGCATTTACATGGCTGTGTCCCATATGCTGCCCACTGCAGTGCACAGTATAGAGTCTTCCTCAAGCCTCTGTATTGGAGCATTCAGCTGTTTTCTTCAAAAAACCCCAAACTAACATATTCTCACACCCAAATCTACTGTTTGACCTGTGGAACATCCTTCCCTTATTGACTCTGCATTTCTTTGAAATCCCCTGAAAACAAGTGATAACCCAATGGAAACACAAACCCTTCCTAATGGAAGGACAAGAGGAAACTTATTTCTTAGGCACAGATTTTGTTGCTTAATATGATGATAAAATCTGGGATCCAGTTTTCTTTGATGCTGAAGCATTTACCAGTGATGGGTCACACTGAGCTGCCATGTCACCCTCACACTTGGCAGTCTGGGACACTTAACTGTGCAAAGGAAATACTCACGGGATTTTTTGGTGGTGACATTCACCGGGGGGCTGGAGGGCCCCGGCCCCGCAGTGTTATAGGCTCGGACTGTTGCAAAATACACTGTGTTGGCTCTTAGTCCCGTGATGTTTTTGGCTGTCACATTCCCACTGACTCTGACTTTCCCAGCTGTGCTTTCCTTGGGATCATCAGTCCAATATAAGACCTGAAAGGTGAGGACAAAGAGCAGGCAATTTGTTGTTTCCCAGAGAGTAGAGGTGCTGGCATGGAAGATTTCAAGGAATTTTTATATTCAAACCCGGCATATTGAACCAGGAATGAATATTTATAGAGAAGCAATAAAATTTCAGGGAATGAATCCTATTAAGGAGCTTCTGGGCTGTAAATGCTCCCGATTATCTCAGGTGAGATGTCGCTAACGAGAGCCGGGGGAAGAGCCCCACTGTCCATTGCCTTGGAAGCAAGGGTTGAGGGACCAGAATGCCCCCGTGGCCAGGAAGGGGACCTGTGGAAGGGTCAGCCCCAGCCCAGGCTCACCTCGTAGCCCAGCACCCTGCCCGTGTGCCGGTTCCACGCCAGGGGCTGCCAGGACAGCTCCACCTCGGCCGCCGACACGCTCAGCGCAGACACCGCCCCGGGCGCCATCCGTGGCTCTGGAACATGGGGACAACACGGCTGGTGGGACAGCGGTGGTGTTAGAGGGAGGGGGAGAGGCAGGAGAACAGGGACAGCGGGTGGGGGAGCAGGAGAATGGGTGTAGTCGCTGCTGTCACCTATCGTGGAAGGTGGACAGAACCTGGTTTCAAAACTGGCCCAGATTCTCAGAGCTCGGCTGCAAGGAGCGGTTTGGAAAGGCAGATCCTCTGAGAGGGTCTCTAAATGAGAGACCTTTAAATGTCTGCTGACTTTGGCAGCACTCTCAGCAGGAGCACCTTGGGGACAAACCACTGAAACATGCTCTTTACTGAAAATGATTCGGAAAATCTGTCCCCTGCTATTTTCACGTCAATTTCCCACCTTTTGCCTCGTGTCTCTTGTCAACCTTCAGTGCTCAGGTTTAAACAGGCTCCTCGATAGCCCTGTGGAGATCTGCCTGGTCATACCTGGGACCTGCTGGTGCTACCCAACCATTACTAATCAGAGCAGCGTTACCGTCTTCTCCCGAGTAGACAATGGATATGGAGCTCAGGGTCCCTTCGCCCTCGTTGTTGTAGACCCCAACTTTCACTTCAAAAGGAGACAGAGGGCTGATGCTCTCGTTCCTATAAACATATTTGCTTGATTCCACCGAGGCCACCACTGCCTTTGTCCAGGTGGCTGAGCCAAGAGGCCGGAACATGATGACGTAGCCAAACCCTTCCCCGTTCTGGAGCTCCTCTGACACTGGCTGCAGGGACAAGGTGGGCAGTCAATAAATTATACACTCTTTTAATTGAATCTTCATCCTCTGACTATATTTTTGTGGTATTGATTTAGTTGACTGTGCCTTAGAGAAGCTAATAATGTTTGCGCCATCAGTCAATGCGATATTGAAACAAAAATCAAAATAATAAATCTATCGAGGCGATCAATTTAGACACAAAAGATCTGATCAGCTCCATTAAAGTTATTCTCTTTCAGGCATGAAGTTTGCAAAATTAAAAGCATTTTGCTCAGTACGAGTTGTAGCTGATTATTTTTTTTCCCCCCCAAGGGGTAGAGGAATGCTAATTTTAAATAAATTATTTTAGAGGAAAAAAGGAGTTGGGGAAGGAGCAAATGTGTCCCCAGAAATGTGTGTCAGCCATGTACTTGCCTGCATGTGAGTACAGCACTTGTGGCTTTTTTTTTTTTAGCAAAGAGAAAGTCTCAAGTGCAGGAACATATTCTTATTTAAGTTTCTAGAACAGAAATGTTGCTGCAAGTCAACATGGCAAAATTAATGTTGCTATTAATAAAACCTCATGTCAAGATATGTAGGAATATCTCATACTGAACAGGCAATTAAATCAACACCGTGTCCAGCACGAGCTTTATTGTTTGCACGGGATAAAAATACTTCCATGTTCCTCCTCAAGGCAAGGCAAGGCAACATTTATGAACCAAACCCAGAAGGAGGGAGGAAGAGTTTCTCTGTAAAGCTTCATTTACTTCAGATGCTTGCACCAAAGTGAGGGGCATGGAAAAGCAGGCATGGAAAGGCAGGCATGGAAAAGCAGGCATGGAAAAGCAGACATGGAGAAGCAGACATGGAAAAGCAGACATGGAAAAGCAGACATGGTGCAAGAACATGGGAGAAAAACCATCAGGAAGTACCTCAGAGGTTTTCAAAGCACTTATTTTATTCATTTCTCCATCATTTCCTTCTAATTCTAATAATAACCCTGCCCTGGCACATTTAACATATCTTTCCTTAAGGGTTTTACACACATTATTCCCCAAAATGCCCCTTTCCAGCTCTTTTCCAGCCCTGAGAGAGTTAAGTGTGAGGGAGGACAGTGCACCGGGGATTTATAAGAGTTCAACTACTTTCTAGAGCATTTAATTTGTTTTTGAGGCTCCTGTGACCTCAGATTTAATCAGGATGTTTAGTGAGTGCATCCCAGAAAGAGGAGAGCTGTGTTCAGCCTTCTTAGCTGGGCATAATTAGTATTTCCTCTGACTATTTTTCACTACCCACTATGGAGTCCAACAGGATCATTTGATAGAGATCTCTTGGGTTGTTTTTGATTTTCATGTTCTTCTGCTCCCAAAGAGTAGATCAGGAGAGGAGAAAATGAAACAAAAGAGTGAAAGATGCAAATAGAGGGGAACTTAGCTCAGGAGAAGTGAAGTTTCACTCTGTTTGCAGCGTGGGGAGGGGAAAACATTGGCAGGCACATTTATCCAGTGGGGATTTTTCTCTTTTCATCTGATTTTTTTCCAGCCCTCATCCCACGCCTGTGGGAGCTGCTGGGTGGCTGCAGGAGGAGAGCTCCTTCCCACAACACTCACTTTCCCCCTCTGCAGTGACCTGTGCTCACCCTCTGCAACTTGTATGGCATTAAATGTTCTCAAGATGTGTATTCTTTCCTCTCACTGGAGTGCTGGAGAATTAAAGGGCTCATCTCCTTTAACGCATAATAGGATATGTCTTGTCAGCACAGTGTTCCAGAATGGAAAACATGTAAACAAAAGTAGGGAAAATGTAAATGCAGAAAATGGCCAAGCAGATTAGTGTGTTAAGCACCTCCTGTACAATGGAGATAAGAGGGTTATACAGACTCCCAAACATCTTTACAACATGCCTCTTAAACTGTTTATTTTTATAAATTGGTCGCTGTAACACAGCAAACTCGCTCCGTTTCTTCCAGGCTGCTTTCCCTCCAGATGCAGGGGGAAAGCCAGGCTCAGCCAAAGCCAGTGACCAAGAAAGCCCTTGGATTTCGGCAGCTCTGTGATTTCACCCATGGCTTCTCCCCCATTAGAGAGCTTAGGTTAATTGAGCTAATTACCTCCCATGTGATGACCAGCTCAGAGCGGCTCCCTCCTCCTCCGCTGACGTTCGTCGGTGCCACGACAGGAACTGGAGGGGAAAAGATGGTGGTGTTTGCCAAGGCTCAGGGTGGGGGCCAGTCCTGTTTAATACCTTCGGGGGGGGATCTGGACAAAGGCATGGAGGGCACCCTCAGGAATTTCACGGGTGGCACTGGGTTGGGTGGGAGGGTTGGTCTGCAGAGGGGTCTGGACAGGCTGGGATGAGGCCAGTGGGGTGAGGTTCTACAAGGCCAAGTACCAGGTATGGCAGCGGCATCACAGCAGCCCCATGGAGCACTCCAGGCTGGGGGAAGAGTGGTTGGAAAGCTGGGAAAGGCCCTGGGGGTGCTGGGCAGCAGCAGCTCAACGTGAGCCCAGGTGGGCAAGGTAAATGGCCCCCAAATGATTTGGATCTCCAACAGTGGGACAGCAGGGCCAGGGCACTGATTGTCCCTCTGGTAAGGCCACACCTGGAGTGCTGTGTCCATCTTTGGACCAGGATTGGCCAAAGGTTGGACTCAATGGGTCTGGAGGTCTTTCCAGCTGCCCGAGCAGAGCCTTTCCCGGCTCACATCCCACCTCTGAACGGGTACGACAGGGATCCTACAGCATAACAGCCCCTTCTAAGGAACTGCAATTATGTTTACACCTTCTCAAGTTTCTAAGGCTGAAGCCACAGATGTATTTGATACATGAGCACCCTGGTTCAAAAAATTAATTAAAGAAGCTTGGAGCATCAAGTATCTGACATTATTATGCCTCATCAACTAATTGGCAAAATGATGTTCCATTCAGACTGTAGCTGCAACACTACTGATTTACTAATTATGCATTTGTTCGGTAAACATGTTGTTGGAGCAATATATTAATTTTTTTTTAATTGGCTGAATGCTTTTCTGAGGAAATTCAAAGCTCACATTTTGTTTTTCTCCTTCTCCAAAGACTTTAAGTGTCCATGAGTTGGGTGATTAGAGCTTGATGTCCCCAGCTGTGCCCCAGGTGTTTGGCACCAGAGGAACTGGGTCCAGAGCAGGCTCTGTGTTGGTGTTAGAGGGTGAAGGGGCTTCTCATCACTCAAAGGGCTCTTGGTGGAGGGCAAAGACAATATCAGCATGTCTTGCCCCTTGCTCTGTGTTTCTTCTTTGAGATCCCTTCCAATCCAAGCCTTTCCATGATCCCATGATAGCCAGACACATGTCCATCCCATTATTATTGAGGAGCTAGGTTATGATGATAGATGGAATTTAGGCAGACCAGTTTCCATATATTCCAGATTTCACCCTCTCCAGAAATGTAGGAATTTCAGGATCATTTTGCCGTGCAGCCAGAAGAGTGAGTGCAGGTGCAAACAGTCTGGGCTCTTTCAGAGGGTTTTGTCACTCACAATCCATGTCTTTGTGCACATCAAATAATCCAAGACTGACAAGAGCCGCATTCAAATGGCAAAACAGACTTTCAAGCCTTGTGTTTCCCTGTTTCATGAACCAACTGATGCTCAATTAGCTCATGTGTTAAATGTGTTCCGTACTTCATTTGCATGGGGGAAATTTTGTACTACTGCTCAGTGGAGCCTCAACTGGGTCAGAGTTGAGAAACAGATGAAAATTTCCAGCTGAATGCACCAACAGAGGCTCAATTAATTCTCAGCCACATTTTAATGAAACGAGCAGCGGCTCATTTGCATCCACAAATCTACTAATGCTCAGATTTCAGCTGGCAAAACAGTTATTACAACAGGGAAGCTCAAATTCACCCTTTTCTGGACAGTTGTTTGCAGCCCACACTGTTCTCCTGCTTTCACTTTCTTGCTCTGATTAAAAAATGGAGATAATTGCACAGCAGAGTTTTGAGACAGAGTTATTTAGAGCAGCCAAGGGGCTGAGCAACGAAAACCTGAAGTGAGACTTTGCCTTCCTTTTGTGAAACTTCAGACTGTGCCACGCTGTAAGGAAATAATGTTCCTTGTGTTATTGCCATGATAAATAATACTAATTTTATTGTTTCTTTCTCTTTGGAGCCCTACTCTTGTGAATCCTTTGAATAAAAAATAAATAAATTTTAAAAAAAGCTTAAAAAGATGAAAGCCTTTACTGGCTTTGTAGCTGGTTTTGAACATCCCATTTTACAAAGCCCTTGGAAAGAGCAAGAGACTTTCCCAAGACTAATTTTGGCTTCATGATCAATGACGTAATGGAGATCTGTGATAATCTGCTGGGAAATTTAGAAAATCTGACCCCTCTGGAAGGTGGCCCTGCCCAAGGCAAGGGGTTGGATGGTTTTTAAGGTCCCTCCCAACCCAAGCAATTCTATGGCTTTACTTTGAGAAATAAATAGATCTCCCTTTGTAAGGAAAATGCCTTTTCTTCTGTATAATGTGCAATGCTGTATTTTGAGTTCTGTCCTGAAATGCAGCTTGCCAAACTCCAGATGAGAGAAACAGAGAAGGGAAAGTGCATTGCAAAAGCTGTTTCCATTTGACAGCTTTCAATCCCATAAATGCTGATTTTAGAGGTGGGAGAGACTTGATAAGCACGGGTGGGAGAAACGTAAAACAGACCAAAGGTTTGGGCTTCAAATAAATTGAACCAAAGTGAGCAGGTCAAAGCCCTGACAGTGTCAGCCACCCAAGAATGAATCTGCCTCCCAGGAGGTTCCACGTCCCAGAAGATAAATGTGTAGAGGTTACACAGATAGTAAGGATCCCACCCTGGAGTCAGTGGGCTCTGGATGCTGTCATTTATTTCCTCCAGTTAAAGCCAATTTCCTGTTCCTGCTGATGCTCAGATATCAAACACCTCTGCAGCAAAGCCTTGTGCTGGGCTGTGCCAGAGAGCTGGTGTTGTCCTTTCACATGCAGGTCCCTCAGCAGGGGTAAACTTGGTTTTAGTTGGAAGGAAAGAAATGTTGCTCTCCTGGTGCTCGAGTGAGAGGTTGTGTTCAGGTACATGGATTAGACACATCTGGGGACATGTCAAAGGGAGGAAACATGGCCCAGCTTCAACCTTTATCATGGAATGGTTTGGGTTGGAGGGACTTTAAAGCCCATCCAGTCCCACCCCTGCCATGGGCAGGGACATCTCCCACCAGCCCAGGTTGCTCCAAGCCCTGTCCAGTGATTTAGGGGAAGGTTCCCTGCCCGTAGTAAATTGGGGGTAACCCTGTAGGAGTGAGTGTTTCTGCTGCAGTGAAACTCCCACACCTGGGACCTGCCCCAGGGTGGAAGAAACTGCCAGAAGGCAAGGCCTTACCTGCAGCTTTGGTTTTCAGCAGAGCTGATGGTCTGCTCGGCTCCCCAATTCCAACACTGTTACTGGCGACCACACGGAACTCGTGCTCGACCCAAGGGCTCAAATCAACCACTGTGGCCTTGTGAGTCCTGCCATTAATGACTTCAGGGGCTAAAACCCAAACAGGACAACGACAATGTGTTTTGGAGGTACAAATTAATGGCATAGGGAAAAAATTCCAGGCTACTCCCAGATTTCTCACCTGTGGAAACCGCCTGCCATCCCACGGAGAAGGGAGTCCTGGTCTGGACACTGTAGATCTGCACGGGGCTGTTATTGTCTACTCCAGGCTTCCAGGATAACACAGCAGTAGTGCTAGAAACATGCTCAACTTTAACATCTTCTGGTGGACCTGGGGGGCCTGACATGATCAGCATTTTCAGAGGAAGGTATTGGGAAGAGAAGGTTTGCTGCTGGAATGGCTGGGGCGTCTCTTTCTCAAGTCATTATTCACGAAGCTGCAGTGTCATAAAAGCAGCACAATCTCTACTTGATGGCTCCATATCTGGTTTACACTTTTGTAAGGAATGAGGGCATGTGAGTCACAAAAATTAATGTCTTTATGTTGTTGACATGAAAACTACAAACAAAGGAATGGGGTTTTTTTTGTCTGACACAGAAAGTTCCCACCATGTCTGTTCTTGAATCATCCAGCATTTTCAGAATTCCTGTTGAGTTTGAACTGAGGTTTACAAAAATGCAGGATGGTGCCCCACAGAGATTTCTGATCTCTCTGAGGGTTTCCAGGATCTGCCCCATCACAGCATTTCTCTCCCTGCTGGCATGAAAAAGCTGAGTTAGTTGCCCACAGGAAATATTTATTCATATTATCTCCAAAGAGGGGAAAGGAATGAAGCCTCTTGATTTTCCCACCTGCACAATGACCCAGAGATGCCTGGAGGAAGTGATATTTGGGGACCATGTTGACCTGTGTGGCCGGAAAATTTTGCCTTCCTAGCACACCATGGGTTGGGCAAACAGCAGGACCACACTGGCCATGATTTCAATCAATTTTGGGGCCAAGAGTACGAGAGAAAAAGCATTTCACTATTGAAATGTTGAATGGATATCCTAAGAATCACTTAAACAAGAACTGATGTCCAGAATTTCTAATTGCTGCAGAAGATGTATGTGTCTCCATGTAACAGACATACCTCTCACAATGATATCTGCTGCTGCAGATCGACTGTCTAGAGCTGTTTGCACCATGCACACGTATTTCCCAGAATGATGGAGCTGAATATTTCTTATCATCAAATCCCCTGCAGATTCCTGGAGATACAAAAAAAAAAACCAAAACACACACACACACACACACACAAAAAAAGTAAACTAATCACTCACAACGTGCTTTCCATACTGGGCATTTTTATAAATTGCTCAATATTAATAAAAAATCCAGCTTTTAAATTAAAATATTCATAGCTCTCATCAGTTTCTTTCATGTGGACATTTTTATTAGGGCTTCACAAATAACTCAAGTGCCTTTATGAAATTTAGGGAAGGGAAAGAAACGCTTGCAGGTCTTGTAAAGAAACAGGGATTTGTCAGGCACATAAACAGGGGTGGGAGAATTATGATAAGCATTTGTGTGGTCTAAAGACTGTGGCCAAGAGTTTCACTAAGGAGTTTGGGAAACTTACCCTGCCAATCCTTTCGAAGTGATTTGTTCCTCTGCTCAAATCAATTCTCTGGCCGTTGAATGACCATGTGAAGAGCACACCAAGGGAGGGGTCGTGGGACACCTGGCAGGGCAGGACGATGCTTTCCCCAACGGTTGCATCCGTGTCGGAAGGGGGAATAGTAATTACAGTCCTTTCTGTGGAGACAAAATAAACCAAAGGTCATTTTTATTAAAATGCTTATAAAAATAGGAGCTCTTGAAGGAGTTCTGTACCGCTCGTGAAATGATTTCAAATTGGCCCAAATGTTCCATAATAAAGGAAATTATCTCTAATACAAAGATGATTTCAGCACACTCGTGCTTGTGTGTAGCCTATTACTTTGGCAGGACCAACCCAACGAGCTCTGTGTGCCTCTAAGAGTGAGCAGATGTCCCAGGCAACATTCTAAATTAGTCATATTTTACTTTGCAAAGCCCGTAATCAACAGTTATGATTTCAGCTCCAAAAGCACAGGCTTCATTAAGACTCTTAAAAACATCTTCAAACTTAAAAACCTCTCCTGACCAGAAACTGCAGCAAACCCCAAATTGCTGTTCATCTTCACGTGCTTTATACATGGCCATCCCTAATCTACATTAATGTTGGGGGTACTTTGCTCCACAGCACTGCTCAGGTTACAGCTTCAAAAGTCCTTTCCCAGGCAGCAAAACTCCTTATTGGATCATTTTTAACCCATTACACTGAGAAACAAACTTGCAGCTCTTATTAAGGGGAGTATTAATTCACTGAAGGGGAAAGAAAGAGGTTTCTGTGGCTTCCCTTCTGTTGGGATGAGTGGCAGGCAGATTAGAGATAACAACCACTTTGTTGGAAGCAATTCCCTCGGATAAAGGTTTTGTGCGTGATAGTGTTGGAAAGTGGAGGGAATTTAGACACCTGTATAAAATGAGAGCAGAATCTCTCCAACAATATTAATGTGGTCTGAAAACAATGCGAGAGGAAGGGGGAGAAAATGTGCACGAGCTCTGTTGGTTCAGTGCTCATCATTCTGTGCCAGAAATCATGGAATCCCACACTGGGAGGGACTCAAAGATCATCCCCTTCCACCCTGGGACACCTTCCATTATTCCAGGTTGCTCCAACCTGGCCTTGGACACTTCTGAGAGTTCTTATAAGAAATATACTTTATTATTGGCATAAACCTATTTACCTCTACCAAATAAATACTGAAAATTGCCCTTTGGTGACTTATAGTGGGCTGGTGTGGGAGGGGTATTTTTTAGCAGTGGTAGCAAAAAATTAAATGAATTTTATTATGGTATTATCTTCTTGTACCTCTTGCTCATCCTCCTCATCCCCAGTGATCCCACTGATGCAGAGTGTTCACTTGTGTGATATTTTCTGCTTCTTTTATGGGTTTCTCTCCAAGACTTCCACCTCAAATACTTTTAAAAGCTTCTTAAAAGCTCTTGGTTCTCTGTTATCTATCTTGCTTAGCAACAGCAGACATGCAATATATGGCAAATCCCATTTCAGAGGAGAAGGCAGAGAAGATGTTGTGAGTGCTGGAGGTGTAATAAAGACTTCTTGCACAAAGAATAAACAACTCAATGAGCAGCAATAAACTTAATTTGCACATTAGATATGCTTTTCCAAGTTCTGACATTTCAGTTGAAAATAATGCTGAAGCAATGAGGCCTATAATTGAACAGCCAAAACTTCTCCAGAGGGGAAACAAAAACAAATGTTCCCTGCAAACAAGATCATTTTTATACCATGTTGTTACTCAGGGTTTTAATAAACTTCATAAATGCCAAGCTAAATATTGGTTTTTTTCATGTTTTAATGTGATTTTGCCATCTTGCTCCAATGTATGTGACATGTGAAATGGTAGAGAACCTTGACAAATCAGAGCTGCCTAAACCCAAAACTTCTTGGTGTGTTCATTGGTGGTTGTGCCGTATCAGTGCTAAGGGATCTTTCAGGACACGAGGAGGGAAAAGATTTCCACTAGATGCAGTAGGTTAGGGAGGAGGTGACCCCTGCAGGCTACAGGAACTCTGATATCACTGAAGGCAGGAATATTAAGGGGCAAAAAGAGCCAGAATCATAGAATGGTTTGGCTTGGAAGGAACCTTAAAGCTCATGCTGTTCCACAAAAGAAAATAAAAATCACAAAGTACCTTTCACCACGAGGTTCCCCGAACTTCTGGCAGCTCCAAACTGGTTTGTTGCTACACAAGTGAACACTCCAGCATCTGACCTGGTGATGTTGGAGAGCCTGAGGCTGCCATCCTCCAGGAACAGCACCCTGGGGAGAACAGACAACACAGAGCAGAGAATCACAGCACGGCTTGGGTTGGAGGGACCTCAAAGCCCATCCAGTGCCACCCCTACCATGGGCAGGGACACCTTCCACCAGCCCAGGGTGCTCCAAGCCCTGTCCTTGGACACTTCCAGGGATGGGACAGCCACAGCTTCTCTGGGCAACAATAAAAAACTAGACTTCTGTTAGATGGAAATGCAACACTGCTTTTAATATTTAAATGTTTCCATGACACTTTTCCCCTTCTCCAGCGAGCTGAATATGTATCAACCAATTTTCACCTCTGCTTATTATTGATTTCCCTGTTAGGAACGTTATGTTGATGTGCTGGAGCTGATCATTAACTTGTCCAGCTGACTTTTCTTGCAGCCAAATCTGGAGGCTCAAAAGAAGGAAGGAAGACTCAACTTATTAGATCATTTTTTTCAGATCCCAGAGCTCCTGAGCCTTCCTAAAGTTGTGTCTGAGCGCACTTGTCAGGATCATTCTTAAAGGTTATTGGCAGACTGGCTGAGATGCTGAATTGCCTTGTCACCAGCCAAGGAGCCAAATCAGATACACCACTGCCTTGTAGGGTCCCCAAACCACCTTATTAGTCACCAAGTGGTTTGCAGGGTATTCGGTAAAATGCATTTATTAGTAATTTCAGGATCACTCCTTTGGGTTTTATGGACAGAATTAAGCTTTTGGCTTGTCCATGTGGTTCTTTATGGCAATGAGATGGCATGTGATTGCCTGGGATAAGCTGTCAATGCGTGCCTGGCACCTTCCTGCTCTTACACACTAGGAGAGCCCTTCAGGAATTTGGAATCTTCTCCAGAAACACCCAGAACTCATTGAAAGCAGAGAATTTGAAAAGGAAAACTGAATTAGGCAAAGAGTGAACTTTTCCACAGAAAGTATTACCCTGTAATGGTTTGTTATTTTTTCCTCTCAGTTCTTCATCTGCTTGTTGCATCTGGCAGATGTGGAAGTTCTCAACCAAACTTCTTCTGAGTTTAGAAGAAATTTAAGACATGAAGCCCCTGGGAGTTTTATAAAAATGGGCTCAGGCTCTCTGGGCATAGTAATTCTTGTCAGTAAACACCTTAGTTGGCATCAAAGAACCTGCTCCCAGCCACAGAAGGGCTGCCCTCCAATGCCACACTTCCTTAACTATGTCAAAATGCAGCCACAAATCCCCAGGAAACCAGGCTTCATTCATTTCATGCCAGTGCTCACAGCAGCACTGCATCATTTTTGTATTCCTCTTCTAATTGACTTTTAACTCTAATGCAAGAATGCTTTTATAAAATAGAAAATCTCTAATTCGTGCATCACAGCGTGGGTGTTTAATATTTATCCCTAACAACACAAGATTGGGTGATGTCATAAATTATTGAAGGAAATGAGCAATCACCAGAGCACAAGTTGGAGATGGCAGTAGCACCAGAACCATTAAATACCCAAAAACCCACCCCAGTGTCTCCTGTTTTCCACTCTGGTATTTCTACACTTGCAGCCACATGTGGAACACACATCACACCTTGCCCTGTATCCCGTTGCACATCCCAGCCTCTCAGCTGGAGAAGAGAAGCACTAGACATGGATTTCTGGTGATCTTTTTGCTCAGACGCCCCCAGTTTCACCTGCCCCACACTCATCAGACCTCTCCCTGCTGAAAGATGTGCCTCTGAGCAGGACAGGGTGGGTTTAGGAAGGAGAGGAGCTGAGATGTCCCCGTGGTTCCAGGCACGCTGTGACCGAGCAGGGTGTGGAGCTGAGAGGGGAAGGGATTGAGGCTTCAGTGGAAAATCTTTGTTTCCTTGGCAATAATCAGCAGGTACTGCAGAGCTGTTAGTTTAACATTTGGAGAACGGGGAGGAAATAAGCTCGGGTTTAAAAACCCATCGGAGGAAAATAGGAAGCAACAAAGCACACTCTTCAATCTAGTGATGTATCAACTAAATGACATTTCTTGGATAAGGAGGGATGAATGAAGCTGTGTCAGGGCAGGGTGAGGCTGGATCTCAGCAAAAGGTCCTTCCCCCAGAGGGTGGTGGGCACTGACCAGGCTCCCCAGGGCAGTGGGCATGGTCAAGAAGAGCTCCAGGAGGGTTTGGATGATGCTCTGGGGCACAGGGTGGGATTGTTGGGGTGTCTGTGCAGGGCCAGGGGTTGGATTGATGGTCCTTGTGGGTCCCTTCCAGCTCAGGGTGGTCTGTGATCCTGTGATCTATAACCTGAACCCTTCTGCTGGGTGACACCTCTGCATCACGACAGGATATGTGGGTGCCCCTCCCTCTTGGCAGGGGACACACCTGGTGACAGTTTCAAAGGCAAATTTAAACATGAAGAAACATTTTTAAGTGTCCCACTTGTGCCTCTGCCATATTTTTTTTGCATTAATGATGCATTTCTTCACATCAGTTTGCACCAGCCCCCAGCAAACACCATCATTAGAAACTGCTGGTGATAAAATAGGGGATGCAACTGAGTGGTGAGGTAACATATGGTGTTCATCAAGCTGCATCCAAAGAGATTCAAGTGTGAATCAGCAACTGCTCATAAACTGGGTACCTGAATCATAAGTTATAACAAGCCACTGTAGTGTCTTTCTCTCCATCAAATATTGATGACCTGTTATTTTTACTGCACCTAAAAGCTCTTGGGTGCAAATTAGTATCCAAAAGCAAGCACGAGGCAAAAAGAAAAGAGAATCTCAGTCCCCACAAGCTTCAATGTAGGTGAATACAGAGGAAAACAGGCTGTAAAATACAGAATAACAAAGGGCAGAAGCTTTGAAGGCACGGGCTCTGCCTACAGCTTTTCCACTGAAGTTTAGTCATGTCTCACTCAGATTTCCCCCCTGTATTCTTCATGAGTTGAGCCCTGAATAATTCCCATCTCTCTAATTTATCCACTAAGAGGGGTTTGTACCCACTCAGGAGCTGACAAAGGTAATGTTTGATGTGGAGAAATGCTGTTGTGAAACAATACTTCAGTGGTGGGGCAGGCTGAGGGTGAAATGGCTCTTCCAATGGATCAAAGCAGAGCTTAGCGGAGAAACCACGTGCTCAGGAAAGCTCCAGAGCTGTCTGAGACAGGTCATGCCACCCAAGGGCAATTAGTAAATCAGGCAGAATTTATCTAAGAGCACAAAGGACTCCAGAGGAATTAGTTTGGTGGGGAAGAGAATTAAAGAAACCTCCAGCTGTCCTGAGGTCTGTGTCAGGAGAGGGGTGAGAAAGGCAGAAATCAAGATGATGCTTTTTACACGCGAGACAAAAAAAAAAAGCCATGTGAAAAACTGCCCCAGTTGCCACAAACAACAAAGTTGTCATAAACTCTCTCAGGGCCATGACTTTGCACCGTGGGTGGGTTCAGAGGGGCTGCACTTTGTCCTCTTCCATTTATCTTTCAAATAAAGGAACTGGGATGCAGAAGGCAATGGGAATATTTCCTTTAATGGGCTTTGGATCAAGCCCTAACAAATGGTTTAAAAAGAAGCTGTGAAATTCACATCTCACCTGCTGAAAGGCTTGCTGAAAACCATCACTTTTCACAACATTTTAGACTGTGTGAAGGCTACAGATAATAATTCTTAGCAGCTGCATCAAAAGACAAGGTAATTCCAAGCACTGTGACAAGAGGGAAAAGTTGAACTTGTCCAATACAATCCAAGCTGAGTATTTTGTCTGCCAGCGAAACTGGACTTCTCTCAATAAATAAATAGGTGCTTTTGGAGGGACAAAAAGCACAAGGTCAAAGCAGATCTAATAAATGCATCCCTGTGAAAGAAGGAGAAGGAAGAAGGGAGAGCTCAGGACACAGCTGTTCATAAAGCCCCGCTGCAGCAAGGCTTTGCTTTAAGCATAAGCCTAACTCTAGACCGGCATCTCTGCCTTCCAAAGTGTTTAAACTCCTCTGCAAGTCGTGCTGGTGTCTGTGCTCCTGCCCCAGGCACACAGGGTTGCCTCTGGGTAAACAGCTCAGTAAGACCAAGCTGCTGGGGGGAAAGAAGAGATAAAAACCCAGTTCTGCAAAGTCATGGAAAGTGCCTGCCCACAAGGGCAAATTAGTAATGCCCAGAAATATTGTTCCATTAGAATCCCAGAATGGGTTGGGTTGGAAGGGACCTTAAAACCTTCCACTAGCCCAGGTAACTCCAAGCCCCATCCGACCTGACCTTGGACATTTCCAGGGATGGAGCAGCCACAGCTGCTCTGAGCAACCTGTGCCAGCGTTTTGTCACTCTCCTTGTAAAAAATTTCTTCCTCATATCTAATCTAAATCGACCCTCTTTCAGTTTAAAGCCATTACATGGAAGTGTTGAAGGTCCCCTCTGAGGGAGCCCATCGGCAGGTTGGCTGAACATCACGGGGGAACACAAAGAGCCTCCCCAGGATGTGCTGGAGTCAGAGCTCCGGGTGATGTTCAAAAAGAAGACTTTGCAAAGTTCGTGCAGAAGCCACGAGGCCGGGAAGAAGTGAGAGCTCATTAAAATTGTCACACATGCTTTTTAAGCAAAGAACTTGAGAAATCAAGCAGGGATGATAGGTACAGCTTTAATTAACCAGGCCAAACAAGCCAGCTCCCAAAGTGTTGTCTCCTGTGAACAAAAGATTGTTGATGGCTATTTGCTTTGATCGTAAGAGGATGAAAGAATAGTATGTATTTAACAAGGCTGATAGAAAAATAAAATCTGAAGCAAGAAAGAGGTGTCAAGTTATTAGATTTGAAAGTGCAGCAGGGTAGATTGGGCACTGCTGTATTGTTGAGCCAAGCTGGTTTTGGGAGGGGTGGGATGTTAATTCATGGATATGAAGTGCATGGATCCAGCACAGGAAAAGTCTTTGAAATCTCCATCCAAACTGGTTGAGGTGGGTTGGTGTAAAACTGGGGGTGAGTGGAGCCTGGTTCTGCAGATTCCAGCACCGATCCCTTCAAGGGCACAATTCCTTCCCAAATGAAGGAGCCCTGAGACACTTCATGGAAAGATCCCCTTTCCTTGTCTCCTGTCTGCCTCTAATATGTGACACCTCCTCAGGTTATTGCAGCCATCAGCATGGTACTGTGCAGATAAAAGGGGAAGAATCTGGACCTGATGAAATCAGAGGCAAAGTCATTTTTATTATCTGAGAAATCCTATTGGAAGTCGTGCCTTCTCATCCTCCCTTTGCTGCTCAAGAGCAAAACCACTCTCGCTTTACAGGCTGTGCAAAGATATATTGTTTATAAATTTCTCCAGACGTGCCAGCAGACCCTGAGACAATATCTGACTTCTCGGATTTTACAGAGCTTGAGAAGCAGCAGAGAGGCTGAATGAAACACTACAGAGGGAGCAGAGCGAGGGGCAGAAGCAGCCCAGCTCCCAGGGCGCTCAGAATTCCTGGTGATTTATGCAGATGGAATGTGAGTAAAGTTTGGCTGAGTGAATGGCTTGTCCCTGCTGATGACAGCCCTGGTATTTCTGCAAAGGTCCCACCGAGTCCCATCTGAGATCTGACTGTCTGTATCATATGTTAATGATCCTTGTACCTGTTTATTCTGTTCTGGGGGTAATTTGTATGCTAATAGTATTGCCATTTAATAAACTATGCTTAAAAGATTTTCCTTATCTGCATGCTGATATAAATGAGCTTCAGGGTTGACTGACAATTAACTGGGAATAAAATAAATGCCATTATAATCTTTTAGCTATTTGGATCAAAACAACGTTACACAATCTTGCTGAATCGTCTGATTAAAATATTTTAGAAAAGACTACTACTAGAAATTGTGGAAGGTGACACTATAACACTGTTCCTTCCTGTTTTTTTTAAAAAATTCCCCTCTCTTCCTAAAAATAGAATGAGTTTTGCATCAAATCTCTGCAGTTTGGGGCCACAAATATTTATTTATGTAAATATATACAGACATCTGAACTGAGCTATACTCCATCACAAGGCTCCCAGAGAAAACACACTGCTTTTAGGAGCTGGGAGTGTCTTTACCATAAAATAACAAACCATGTTTTGCCCTGTCTTTAACGTACTCAAGGATGAAATGCAAGCCAGATGGTTTTATGTGATGACCACAGAAAAAAAGTGACAAAACCACCATGTCAGGAGAGATGTGCCTGAATCTCTTGTAGTAACACCTCTCAGAACTTGCAGCCAGGCAACACTGGGCAACAGCACCTCTGTGTGTGTGGGAAAGAAAAGTGGAAAATCAACTGAATTGCCAGATAAAACACTTGCCAATTTTGCGGTCTTCCAACAAGTTCTGCTGGTTTGATGAAATCTTTGTAACTCCACTACATCAGAGAGAAGTTCTTTGAGCACAGGATGGTGTGGCCACACCACCACTGTCCTAATCCCCCATTAATCATCGTTTGGATGATCCAGACGCTATTAGGAGTTCAGACACAGCCATTCATACAGCCAAATTCACTCCAGATGTAAAACTAAGCCCTTAATGTGGGACTTAAGTAGAATTTAAACAGTACATAAGGCCCCGAATTACCCTCTGCAGGGGAGTTTAATTCACTTACAGGAAGCTCCTTCCCTATCTGCTTGTCAGAACGTGTTTCAGAAGGAAAAGTACAATAAAACCTGCTGTGGACTTTAAAGGATTGTGTGCAAACCAGGAACTGGCACCAGTGTGGTACTGGCTGGCTTTCAGAAACCCTGGAAACTCACCCACCAAACAGGGCTGGAGAATCCCAGGAGGGTTTGGGTTGGAAAGGACCTTAAAGCTCATCTCATCCCGCCCCCCGCCATGGGCTGGGGTACCTTTCACTAATCCAGGTTCTCCAAGCCCTGTCCCACCAGCTCTCATCACCTCTATGTTGTTCTGCCTGTTGGTTGGGCTACCTGGGGGCTTGCAGAAAACCCTCCCTGGGCTAGTGAATTTATACCTAATTTCAGACACAATTATAGGGACTGCATATAGTTCCCTTAGACCCACACCATTGCTCAAAATAGCACACAAATCTTGTCTTCTTAATGTGAGTCACATTCTCCCACTTGTGTGCGTCCCTTGAGCTTCTTCTTTTCTTTTTCAGATTTCCCTTTCACTGAAATTCTGAAAAGAGTTTTAGTTCTCACAGCAAAGAAGCAATGAAAGTCTTTGTGAGAGAAGCCCATGGCTAAAGCAGAGGTGTCAGTGTCCTCCTACAAACCTCCTGGCTCTGTGGCTGCTGCTTGGCTTCGTTTTGGCCAAACGTCAGCCACTTTTCCAAGGTGCTGTTTCTGTGCTGTCACTTCACACTCAAAATGATCCCAGAAACTCTTCCCTGGAAGACTTTTTGTTCATCATGCCCAGCCACCACATGCCCATCACATTTTTCCTATGCAGGGCTAGGAATTGGACTTTGATGATCCTTGTGGGTCCCATCCAACTCAGGATATTGATCCTATGTGAATCAATACCTCATTTTGTATCCCCTCCTCAGCATACCCTGCTCTTTTACCTCTGTGTTACACTTTGTTTGAAAACTTTGGGGATCAGACTCATTTATTTGGTGCCTGTGCAGCACGTTTTCCATGCAGTGCTGGTGGTTTTTCTGCTGCAGCAATACCTCCCAGAAGAGTGCAGCAGCGATGATGTGCACGGCAGCACAACTTGGACGGGAAGAGAAGCACAGAAGGTTGCATTCTCTCATTATTTTTTTTGTGCAAGCTCCTAATTAGGAACCTTGATTCCCAGCCTGCTGAAGTCAATGGAAAAGCTCCAATGAGATTAGCTGCTTTTGGATGAAGTCCTGGACATCAATCAGAACATTTGCATGAGGCATGGCCAGGACACAACTCCAAGGGAGAGGGCACAGCCCCGACACTCACTGGGGTTGGGTTTACTGCAGCTCCACATGACATGGAGGAGTGACAGATTGCTTGGGACATCCTGGCATGCAGGACAGCCCCTTGGAAAGGCTCCCCTCAACAAGGTTCCCAGGAATGGAGTGGGAACAGTTTAAGCTTGCATTAGAGGGGAGCTGTAACAAGGCCAGTCTCACACAGTTGTCACTCCTTGTCACACGTGAGAACATTTGGTTCAGCTGCTTCCCCCATGCTCACGCTCTCTCATGTGCTGAACACTGCTCTGAGTAGTCAGCAATACACCAAGAAATCAGGTTTATTGGCTTGTTCCACTGTGAGACTCTCCAAGGAGAGAGAACAGAAAGGAAAAGCCCTTTCCTTATGTCTTGCACTGCACTAATACCCTCTCTCTGCTGCCTGTTGGGTCAGGTAGCAATGGGGGTCCCCTCCTGCCTGCTTGTTTCTCTGCAGTGGGTGGACTTCGAATGCAAAGGGAACAGAGAAAGAAGAAAGGGGGGAAACAAAGGAAAATAAGCTAAAGTAGGAAAAATAAAATATTGTCTATTTCCCTCCTCATTTGCGCTCATTCCTCCTTCTCCTTATGCCTCCCTCCTCAGGTTTCACTCATGTTTTCCATTGCTCTGCCTTCACCCTCAGCGTGGGGGGGACAGAAATAACCAGGGAAATGCAGAAGGTACTTCAGGACAAGCTGAGGTATTTTCTGCCAACCTTTTGGTTGTAAAACTTTTCTTACACCAGCATCACTGGTTTTGCTGGATCACCAAGCACTCCTGTGAGTGCTGCCATGTGTGCTGTTCCTCCTGTACATTCAGGGACATTATTCCAAAGGAAGCACAGGCAAATGCCCACAAATGCCAAACCCAGAAAAACACCCCTGCTGACAGCAAATAACCACTCAATAACTACATTATAGCTGCCTCCACTGGTGTTTTGCAATACATTTTCTGCTGCCTCTGAAACTGAGACCACTGTAATCTGCGTTTAGGGTATTTTTAGCCAGAACACAAAATACGCCTTGCGGCTCTCATCATTCCCTCAGGAAATGGTGGGGTTTGGCTGCTTAGCACCAAATATGTCACAGCAGAGTGGCCTGGGAGATGCAAACCAATTCTGAGCAGCAATCTCAGGTTCTGGAGGAGTTGCCACGTTCTAACATGGAAGTTCAGACCAAGCCCTGAGAACAGGCAGGTGAATCCGTGCTTTTGAGTTCTGTCCATCTAGTTGTCAGTAAGGAAGGGAGCTGAAGTGATTAATCAAATTTAGCCAATTCCATTGGCTCCCTAAGCAAAAGCAGAATTTCATCAAGAGATAAGCTTAATTTGTATTCATGTTGACTTTCAGCAGTGGTGTCTGAGATAGCTGGAATTGCTCTGATTGCTGATGCCCACACTTCAAGTGCTCTATTTAAAAACTAAAATAGGAAATGAACTTCTTTACAAGCACCCAGACACTGATAAGACAGAAGGGTTAAGGCAGCTCATCAAAGCTATGCAAAGCTTCTCGTGGTAGGAAAGCAAGAGGGATAAAAACAGAGACACACTTAATCCACGCCTCGAAAACCAGACTTAAAAAATAAAATAATTGCCAAATTAATATCCCATTGCTATTCACCTGGCTGCACTGCTGTGGAAAGCTGGGAATAGAATGGCAAATGCTGGAATAGCAGGAGAAAAAGATATTCTACATGAAACTTGCTCCCAGCATACAAATATCTATAGGATTTTCTGTGCATAAAGCAGGGTGGTTTGTGGCACTGAAGAGCCTGACAAGTTAAGCTTCTCTTTGCCTGTGCTGCTCCCCTGTTTGACTTCAGTGCAGGCAGAGGGTTTTCTCAGACACCGGGGATGGGTTTCATTCCCTCAGCTTTGCTCAGCTAAAACTTGGGTGTCTCATTTGAGATGGAGGCACCTGCCAAGGAAAAGCAACTAACTCCCTTAGGCTGCATATTGACTGCAGCTAAAGAGAAGTTAAGTGCCATCAATCTCCCCCTTTGGTAGCAGACTAGTGCAAAGCTTGGAATTCTCCATCCATTTTGTCTTGATTCCTCCCCAAGCGGATTTTTATTTTTTTTTTAATTTCTTTTTAAAGATAACTGATATTCTGGAAGCTGAACCAACAGCACTGACATTCTGGTAATTGAAATGTTTCACTGGAGTTTGCTGGACTGCCCTGACACATTTCTGCTCAAATTGGCTCCAGCTGAAATGCTGTTTCACAGACAATGTATTTTGTGTGTGGTATTTGATCAGTGGATTGAGGACTTCTCCTGTCCAAATAGATATTTATATGTATTTACTAAATCATTATAGAATCACAGAATATCCTGAGCTGGAAGGGACCCCCAAGGATCATCAAATCCAGCTCCTGGCCATGCACAGACACCCCAATGATCCCACCCTGTGCCCCAGAGCATCATCCAACCCCTCCTGGAGCTCTGGCAGCCTTGGGGCTGTGCCCACTGCCCTGGGGAGCCTGGTCAGTGCCCACCACCCTCTGGGGGACGAGCCTTTCCTGAGATCCAACCTGAGCCTGCCCTGACACAGCTCCAGCCCTTCCCTGGGTGCTGTCCCTGGTCACACAGAGCAGAGATTGGAGCTGCCCCTCACAAGGAAGCTCCAGACCCCAAGGAATTCTCTCCTCAATCTCCTCCAGTTTAAACTACCTTTATTTTTTAACTCCCTATTTGTCTAATTCCATCCACAGACACAAGACCTTTTTTCCCAAACAACAAGAAAATTTCAATGTGTTAAGACCATCCCTGGTTTTGGAATCTGGCTGTGACAGTGGAGCAGCAGCAGAAAGGCAGAAGCAGATGGTGGCCAAGAGTGCTCAGAAGGTGGAAGGGGAAAGGTCCTGCCCAGAAGACTGTGAAAGCCCCAAAGAGCTCAGCAAGAGCCAGGTAATTGCCCCAGCCAGCCCCAACATCTGCTCAGCTCTCCCTGCAGAAGATTGGTTGCAGAACCATTCTTTTCTGCAGGAGGTTGTTGGAAGACAGCGTTTCATTTTGGTGCTCAATCACTCTGCCCTGTTTCCTCTGAGTAATGGCAATAAGAGGAGTGCTAAAGCACCAGAACCAACTGTGCCATAGGAAAGAGAATTCACCACACAGAGCAGGCTTATTTATGGCACAGAATCCATAAGCATCCTTCACAGAGATGGGACTGAACTGTGTCCTACAAGCAAGTCTTGGAGCCAACAAGTAGTGAGCATATTTTATTGATTCCCTAAACATCCTCCTTGCCCAGTCCCCCCAAAAAAACAATTTAAATTATGAATATTTGCTTATTACTGATTATTAATGCATGGAAAGTGCTGTATATGACTAATGCATTCTTTCAACCTACCTCATTTCTCAGCTTTCCCTCAGCTCTTCTCATTTAAATTCCGAGTGAAGTGAATCACATATGTTGATGTGCATTCACCGCAGAGCTTGGGGAGCCCATGCTGAGGGAATAGCACCTCTCCCTGGCAAAGCAAAACCAGGCCCAATTCCCATTTATTAAAATGCTTCAATCAAAAAGAATGTTTGCAAAAGAACTTTTCCACGAGGGTCCTGGTGCTGAATGCACTGAAGGCGCTAAGACAGGCGCTGGTGATGAGAGCACTGTCTAGACTTGGAAATTTGTTTTATTTAATATATGAATGGTTTCTTTCTCCTCTTTCTTTTCCTCAGTGGAGCCCAGATGAGAGGAGTGAGCAGTGAGATGAAGAAAGCTCCCTTTGCACGCACTGAGAATATGACATCCATGGAAATAGCTGCTGTCTGTGCCAGACTCCACAGGGAGGGAGTTCGGAGCGCCGAGCTCCTTCTTTGTTGCGTTTTATTTCTGCATTGAGCTAAAACCCACAGCCCAGACCAGGAAAAGTCATTTATCCTGCAAAGGGCAAACAAATTGTTGTCCATTGAAGAAGTGCTGTTGCTCACAGACCCCCATTTCTCAAGACTTTGACCCAGGGAAAGAGGTTAATTGCCCAAAAGAGCACCCGAAACTGTCCTGCCAGATGATCCAGATGAGCTGATTGGGGATCACGTGGAGAGGGAGCAGGTAAAGCCAGCCAGGATTAGCCAGCTGTGCGATTTCTTTTTGATTCCTGCAGCTGATAACCTTGAATTCCCTCTCTAAGGAGGCCAGCAGGGTGGACCAGAGAGAAATCCCAGTACTCAGGGATGAAGCCATATCAACAAGGGTGAGATGAAGCTGTTTCTGAAAATTTTAAACTAAAATACCCAGTGGAAAGGGGACAATAGGCAGGCCTGGTACTGGTATAGTCAGGCTTTGTTTCACCATCTAATGTAAAAAATTATTTATTTTGTCCTTTTGTGGAGGACTCTCATGCTTCAAATGCAACCAAGTGCTTTACAGAAAGCAGAGCAAACAAGATGTTGAAGACGTGGGCAATGATGTGGCTACAGAGAAGAAGAGACAAGTGGGACAGGAGGAAAGTCCCTGTGGCCCAAAAAGGGGACTGAGGGCTGAGGAGCTTCACTGCTGGAGCCTGGGAAAGGGAGAAGGTGTAAAAGAAAGAACATTCTTCCCCTTTCAGGGGGAATAGCTGGAGTTGCACTATTTCTGTAACAAAAGATTGAATTTGTCTAAATCATTCCAAAGGTTACTTGATGTGACTTATTTAGCAGTGTGTCCACCACAGTCTGCCTCTCAGAGCTGTAAGGGATTGGTATTTCCCTTTCTAGCATCTATAGCCCAACCAAATATGAAAAAAAGGCTACTAAAGGATTCCATAAAGGTGATAATTGCTGCACAATAAAATGGGAGCAGAAATAGAGAGAGCTTTAGTTAAAATAGTTAATGTGTGTGTGACATGTCAGGGTTTAATCTTATTTATGGAGAAAGGCAGAGCAGGTTCCTTCTCTTTTTTTATGACCAAAGATCCATGTAAATCCAGCACTTTAATTAGCCTTGTATTTACAGCCACAGAAACCCTTATTTCATTGTGGTTTCTGTCACAGATCCCTGGAATAACAGTGCACAGATGATTTATTTCCCTTCCCTTTCAACCACAGCATTAGCTGTTTTGTCATTTCATAATCAAAAAAGCCTCATAAATTCCACTTTGCACCAGTGGACACCCTGGTAATAATGTTTTGCATGCAGAGAGTTTAAACACTGTCTCCCTTTGTAAATCCTGCTCCTGTTGTTTACTCCTGCAGAGCAGCAGGAGCCTTCTGGGATGCTCAGAAATTACAGTGTGCTTAGAATTATTGGTAGGAAATTAATACAGAGGCACAAGTAAATACTGTGAGTAGTGTGTAAATATTTTTTTTATAAGTAAATCAGATGGGGAATATCAGAGTACTGGAACCTCAAGATCCAGGCTTAGTTCAGCCTGTTGAATAGACCATTCAACCAAAATATAAATAAAGATTTGACTAAACATTAGTCAGAAAAATATTTTTCATCATGAGTAGTTAGAATGAAAATAAATTGCCACTGAAAGGAGAAAAAAACCATTGGGAAGTTTTCTATGCCCATGGCATGGGTTGATCATCCAAGTTTTTGTGTTTCACTGCCTGTAAAATTCTGTTCAGATTTTCAGATTTACACTTCCTTTCATAAATACTCCTCTGATTTACCTCTCTCTGTATTGTAGTTTATGCAGCATGGCATGGTGGAAGAGTTCTTTGTGTCACGCTTTTGGATAATGTTTTAGTGAATTATAAGCATTTTAAGTCTTATGTGACCCAAACTGGCCTCGTTGAGCCACTGGTCCTGCGTGTAAAAGCTGGTGTTCAGTTCCCAGGACTTTCTCAATTACTGAGTATGCTCTTCAAAGGCTGCCAACTGGATGTGACAAGAGAGCATTGCTGTTATATTGGGGATGTGGAGGAGATGCTGAGAAGGTTCTCAGATATTCTCAGCAGTTCTCAGACACTGCTGCCCATTTCATCCATCTGCCCACCTTTGTGTGTGGAAATATCCTCAGGGTGGTATATTGTGTGTAACACTCACAACTTCTGTCAGTAAATACTCTGATTTTAATGTTTTACCATGGAATCACAGAATCCCAGAACCTCCTGAGCTGGGAGGGACCCACAGAGATCCTCGATCCCACTCCTGGACACCCCACAATCCCACCAGGTGCCTGGGAGTGTTGTCCAAACACTCCTTGAAATATAATAACGTAGGAGGTGCTGGCAGCTCTGAAATAAGCTGTGGGTCATTGCTGAAGACCAGAAGACCTCAAACCAGTTGGTGAGGAGGGTACCACTCTGCTGGGCCAGTGGCTAAGCCCTGCCTCCAGGGGACCACAGCACATGGAGGAGGATTTATCTGTGGGTTCTTGTACAACCTGCACGCCTCCACAGCACTTATCCCACAGCCTGGGGGCATTTCTGCTTCCCTGAAACCTCCACTGGGGCCTCTGTGTGTGGGAAGCCCTCAGCTCTGCTGGGTTGTCCAAAGCTTCAACAAGCTTTGAATGGTGTTAGGAAAAGAGAGAAGGTCCAACAGCCCTGGAGTGGGGGGTGACAGTACCTTTTGCTCGGCTGCAGAACCTCTGAGCCCTTTCTCCAGGTGACAGCAGCTCTGGGAGAAGCACTGGGTTTACAACTGATGGTGACTTCACCTCCAACTTGAACCACAGATGTTTTTTTCACGGGATTTTTGGCAAAATCAGGGGCTGCAGCTGAAAAAAGAGAAGCAAGAGGAAAGAAGGGCAGAGCAGTGTTGAGCTCATGAGGTACTAACAGAGCTTGCTGAATTCTTGTCTTTGAGTTACACAGTGGGTGAACTCAATACTTGTATGTTATTTAATATCTTTATTTATGCTGTTTCTAAACTCTATGCCTAGAAACTGGCTGACAATCTTTCCTGTGGAGATTGGGAGAACAGGTCTGTGATGAAGAACAAGGGTCCTGAGCAGAGCAGGATAAACATCCCACTCCTCATCCAGACACCTTCATCCATCTGCAGAAGATATCCCCTTGCAAACACACCTTTACTATGGCTTGCCTTTCAGGAGAGTACAGTGTTTTCTGAAAATATGTTTATTTTCCCAGTAGTTTCTGTGAGGATTCACTCTTGGAGAAGGAGAAAACACAAGACCCGTGCAACAGTTGGGTTAAAGTCTGTGTTTTACTGGTTTCACTAATATTGGGCTGCTGAGCAAACTTTGTATTTGGACATCTAGAACAGAGTACTTTTAGGAGAACAAATCCCATCTCATGTGCTTGTCTGGCAAACATTAATGAGATTCCTTGTTGGCTGTTATTTGTTTATACACATATTTGCCATATGCTCTTTGTTTATAGCTCAAACTATCCCCCCCACTTTTGAAAATGACTTTTAAACCTGCAGAATAACTATTAATAACTCAAAACAAGCAAGAAGAGGCATTCCTTAAACTTGCGTGCGTATGATATAAAAAGACCACATATGAATTAGATTCTCCCCCCAAAATGAGTCATGAAATTAAACTATAAAACCCCCCCCATTTACAAGTGGGTGAAGAGCAAACAGCAAAGAAATATCGACAGGCTTGAGCTGCCAGGTGGAATCTCATCTGCTCTTCAATTCCCAGTTTTTCCCCAGTGTCCTTTAGACTGGGTACCTGCTCCTGTTGGTGACATTTACTCACCCATCACCCGCAGCTCGGCGCTGGCATAAATCGTATCGTACTTGTTCTCTGCCACACACTGATAGAGGCCAGAGTCTGACATGTTCAGCACGGGGATGATAAGAGTCCCATTCTCGATTTGAATTCTTCCCTGACAAAAGGAAAACAAGGGCAAACATTGACAGAGTCAAGAGGTGCACAAACCAAAGCTTTCTTACTATCATGATCGTAATTCAGGAGCGGGAATGTTGTTTTCTTGGAAGGAATGTGGATGGATGCACCAGAGATATGATGTACACCTCTCTGTGTGGTGGTGGTGGTTGTGTTTTCAATCTTCTTAGCTCTTCAAACTCCTCAAGAAATCCAGGCACACGTTGCAGGAATCACTTTGGGCAGGTTTGCCCAGATGTTCCAGCTGTTCGTGTGTTTCTCTGCACTGCTGAGCTGTGAATCCAGGGTTGTGCTTCACCATGAAGATGACACAGAAGGAGCTACCTCAGGGCAGGCACAGCTGCTCCTCACTGGGATCCTGGAGCATTTTCCACAGGGCTCCCAACACTGCATCCCACTCAGGGGCCCAGTGGAGCATCACCACCCCCTCATCCCACAGATGGATCTGATAATGATGATCTAAGATGGTCAGAAAAGCTCCCCAGGAGGCAGAGGTGCTCCAACAATGGGGACATTTCAAATGTCTCCAGACCACAAGTCACAGAAATATGAGCCATTGGAAAAGCTCTCCTGAAAGCCAACCCTGAAATTCCAGTTGGAATCCCACAGGGAGCTCCTCAGAGCAGAGAGGGAGCGTTCTCCTCGAGGCCTGGATTTCTGTACACACATTGACTTTCCTGAAACGGAGGGAACTGCACAGCAGGTAAATTTGGAGCAGAGCTTGGAGTTTGGTGTATTAAAAGAAGTTTTATTTGCTCTGTTTTGGGAAACAGGAGAAAGCCTGTTTCACGCTACAATCGTAACTTAAAGCTAAATATTTTGCGATTTTACAATTACTACCCTCTAGGGACAATAATAGTTCTGCAGAAAGTGTAGCACTGAGAGAGAGAAGAAAACCAACATTCCCCAAAACAGATGACTCTAGAAGAAACCCACAGGGAATATAAATTCCATCACCAAGTGCAAGCCTGAACAACAGATACTACTGGAATGATTATGCTGCTCCCTGAGAGTGGCTCTTCTGCCTCGGAAGCAGGAATGGAGAAGCACTGAGCACCTTTGTAAAGTCTTTGATGAGCAGCTCCAGGAATCCCAAATGTGTTTGTGAACTGCCAAACATATATCATAGAAACATGGAATGGCCTGGATGGGAAGGGACCTTAAAGACCATCCAGTTCTACTCCCTGCCATGGGAAAGGACATTTGCTCAGAGCTCCATCCAACCTGGCCTTGGACATTTCCAGGGCTGGGGCAGCCACAGCTTCTCTGGGCACCCTGTGCCAGGGCCTGCCCACCCTCCCAGCCAAGAATTCCTTCCTCACATCCAATCTAAACCCACTCTCTGGCAGTTTGAAGCCATTCCCCTTTCCTGTCCCTCCATCCCTTGTCAACAGTCTCTCTCCATCTCTCCTGTTGGCTCCTCCAGGCACTGCAAGGCCACAGTGAAGTCCCCCCAAAGCTTCTCTTCTCCAGGCTGGACAATCCCAGATCTCCCTTTCTTTCCACCCAGCAGAGCTGCTCCAGCCCTCTGACCATCCTGATGCCACCTCTGGACTCTCCAGCAGCTCCATGTCCTCCCTGTGCTGGTCCCCAGGGCTGGAGCAGCTCTGCAGGTGGAGTCTCACCTGGGGGGGCAGAGGGGCACAATCCCCCCTGCCCTGCTGCCCACGCTGGGCTGGGTCATGTCCATCCTCTGCCCCACCAGCACCCACAGTCCTTGTCCCCAGGGCTGTTCCATCTGCTCATCCTCAGCCTGTGGAGCAGCCACGGATATGGCAGTTCCACAACCCCAGAGAGGGCAATGCCACATATCGAGCCCTGGAGCTCTATTTTCCAACACTGCAGCTTTTTCTTGGAGGTCTCCCAACCACGAAGTGACCCAGCCCAACCTTGTTCAGCTCGGGAATGTGATGAGAGCACAGCCTGGGGCTGCGTGGCTGGTGTGTGGCAAACTAATTAACAACATTACATTACTTATCCACTGATAATGGGTTTTTGAGCCTCTCACTCCAGATATCTTCTGCACACTTAGTTTTACCTCCAGGCTGTTTGCTATCC
Source organism: Margarornis squamiger (assembly GCA_035222235.1). Taxonomy (NCBI): domain Eukaryota; kingdom Metazoa; phylum Chordata; class Aves; order Passeriformes; family Furnariidae; genus Margarornis; species Margarornis squamiger. The sequence continues at coordinate 2,487,723 of JAWWTY010000022.1, forward strand.
TCTCCATGCATTCTATTTTTACAAACAGCCTTTGAATATAAAACCCCCCTCTGAAGCAACACTCGTGTTGCATCCGTATCCCAAATTCCCCACTGTTCTCTGCTGGCTCCTTTGAGCTCTGCATTTAAAGAGAAGAATAAAGCCAGCCTGTGTACACAAGCAGGAATAATGCTGGCCTGGCCAGCCAGGTTGGGGGACAGAAAGGGTGCACAAAGGGGGAACAACATGCTCAGAATCAGCCCCAAGGTGCAAAGCATCGGGAGTCATTCTTCCTGTGAGGATTCCAACAAGCAGGTGCTGAGATGAACTGAATATTTCATTACATCTCCCTCGTCCTTTCACCTCCAAACTGTCCATTTTGGCCACTGAGCAGTTACACCCAGGATTTTATTGCCTGAAGTACTGTATTTGCAGCACTCTGTAAGTATTGGGAAAATGGTGCTTGGAAAAAGTGTCCACAGAGCATTTTATTCTGTTTTATCGAAACTATGCAATTGAAGAGTGACAGGTTCTAAATATTGCTCCCTTCAAAGAGAGGGAAAGCAGAGGATCTTGGTGACAATGAGCAGAACGATCAGACTCGGGAAAACTGCAATCCAAGTAAAATCTGGCTGTTTTCCTCAGATGCAGGTTGGGTCTGTTTAGGACTAATCCAGCAGAAAATCATACGGAAGGTTGGCCCCCACTCCAGCTTCTTCAAAGAAGTGCTACCAAATCCAATAAGTGCTGGTTCTGCAACCCAGCAGGTGTTAATTCCCCCCATATGTTTTGGAAATTATTCTCTATCTGTTCTTGCTGGCCAGAAATTCAACACAGGATTGTTTTTTCCAACCAAGTGAAAATGCATTACTGGTAAGTCCTGCCATTTTATGCCCCAGAGATGCTGGATGGAAACTTAATAAAGCAAGGCAAACTTGGCCCCAGCAGAGAGCAAAGCCAGCAACTGCCACAGAAGTCCATGAGGATGCCAACAACTGAGGTCTGGAGGGTGGATGTGCCAAAGCTTGGCCACCACAGATACAGAATTATTCTGCCTGGAAGCTGGGCTCTCAAAGACCTGGCTAATTAGGGATCTGATTGAGTTTCTTAAGTGTTTGAGCTCCAGTTGACTGCCCCTCTCCTCCTGCACTTTTACCACTCCACTGATTCCATTTCCACTTAGTCCTTGTTTTGTTTTTCAGTGAGATTTTGGACTTAGTCACCTTTTCCTTACAGCTTTATATGGCTTTCTTTAGTCTATTATCCCTCTGGGTAGCACCAGCAAAAAAAATATTACCCTCAATATTCACTGATTTGCAGAGCTGACTGATTAATTAAGTGTAAGGATTAGCACAGCACGAGAGCAGCCATACTGCAGGAGACCAAAGGTCCACCCAGCTACAGATTCAGAACAGAAACAGAAGAAAAGTGCAATTTAGTGCTGATCATTTTGCAATTCCAGCTCTGAAACGCTCTTCCAGTCCGTTGGCATCCTCCCAGTTCCCCAAATTACAGATTAAGTCTACAAATGTATTTAGTGTTTCTTCAGCCCTTCTTGCACCAACTCTAACTGATATTTTTAACCTACTGCCGCATCTTGTGGCAATCAGATGCCCTTTAAGACAAATGACACCAAGAAATTGGGGGGTTCTCTCTCTCTAAACTACAACATCAAACACTTTCAAGTAAAGATGAACTCCAGGAACAAGCGAGGCTTTGCGTTGCAGACTTTGTGCTATTATATTTATTTTGATATATGAATCCTCACCTAATTTTGGAAACTTAATTAACGTACCGTGAAATGAATGTTATGACTAAATCATGGGGAAAAAAAAAAAAATCCCCACAGATGAGGAAGAAAGCAAAGCAGCCAACAGGAACCTTACCTGTGACACCAGGGGCTGGCCGTTCTTTAACCAGCTGTACGAAGGGCTTGGTTTCCCTTTTGCCTTACATTCCCAAAATAAACTGTCATAGAGAGACAGAAAGGCATTTTGGATTGTTTTATCCCATTCAGGGGGGGCTGAAAAGAATATGCAAAGCATTTTAAGCAGGAGAAAAGTGATGTTGCTTGAGGTATGTTGCCATTAATTAACGTACTGAGCAAGGCTAATTAATATCTGTTGAACACATCCTTATTATGCTGTAAGTGAATTCTGCACAACAGTTCCCCAGCATTAAATCTCAGGAGAAGCTTGGGAAAATGCTAGAGCTCAAGTGACCAGTGGGAAGGGGGTTTGGTTAAGACAGTCTCTATTTTTATGGCCAAAATTCACAGAAGCAATGATTTTAGATGCCTGCAATTCAGGACATGCACGTTGAAAGCACCGGGACCCCTAATTTCTGAAAAACAGCCTTTCTTTAAAGGTACTTGAATATTTGTACCCAAAATACATCAAAATCTTCAGTCAGTGCAAAAACATCTCATGCAAAAGCTTCATGAGTCCTGTTTATATATTTCATAATGAGCAGCTATTAATTAATGTACAAAGCACATTTAATAAGCACATTATGTTTGATTGAATTAACTGATGATAATTTTGCAATCTCCTGTGCTGTTATCAATCACGTCCAGGTAATAATCTACTGAACTTCATTTTAATGGAACTGCTTGATGGGTGTTGGGAAAAAATTAGTGTGCAATGAGAGCAAAAATAACCCCTGCAAACCAAAGAAATAATGAAATATTCCCACCAGCAGCAGACTGTTCTATTCCTGCCAGATATCTTGATATTAGCCATGGCTGCAGGAGGCTGGTGGCTGATCAGCAAAGCTGCATCTCTTCATTAGAAGAGATTTACTTAAAAAAAAGCCCCAGAAAAATCTTTGCCAAAGTCTTCTCAACAGATGTTAATTGTAGGCTCAGTCTCTCTTTCTGTGAGGTTTCCTTCACTGTTACGCGTAATTTTTTTTTCTTTCATCTTTGAAAGATTTATGAGGTAAAGGAAAAAACCTCTGCTCTTATTGCTGTCAAAATATGTTGCTTTCCCTGGGTATTAACAATGAGACTAAAGAACACATAATTTACCTTGGCCATGAGGGACCACCATGAGTGATGGGGACCACCACGAGTGATGGGGCCCACAGGAAATTCAGGCACGTGGGAAGGGGAAAAGGGGAGGAGAAGAGTTTCCCAGAGGTAATTCTCTGTTTTTGAAGGGAGAACAATTTCCCAAATCTCTTCTGAACCTTCCCAGCTCCATCGTGGCACAGCCCACATTTCCAATGGGAGTTTTAATGCCAAATATCTTCATTTGCTGAGGCTGCAATTCAGTGAAGGTCACTCCCATCAGTTTTTAATCAGCTTAACCTGACCTGCATTTCATACCTCCAGCGAGGGGCTAAGAGACTTCATCTGCCAGACACAACTCAGCACCAGCCAGCTCTTTGAAAGGAATAAAGCCCAAATGAATCTGCTCACCATAGACAAATAATTGACCTCTTGCGATGTTGATTCCCCTTCTGTTTCCTGCAATGCACTCATAAGGACCTTCATCTTCTTGCTGAACATCAGGGATTTCAAGAACTCCTTTGGTTTTGTTGGGTTCGATTTTCTTTGACAAGGAGTTTCCATCAGACCTCTTCCAGCTAATACTTGGGACAGGGCTAAAGAATTGTAGATCATTAGGGAAAAAACAGAGAACATTTGTTACAGCAGAGAAAAAAGAATCTGAAATCCTTTTGTAAGAGTAATAATATTTTTTAAAAAAACAAACAGCATAATTTCTGGTTTTACCCATCATTCATAAGGCCAAGATTTTCTAACCTGTCCAATTTATTTAGGAGCACAAGTCCAACTGTGGGATGAAATCCTCAGCCAGTTCTATGATTTCTTCTTAGGCCAATCTGCATTTCTCCCTTAAGTAACTCTTACTTGGGCCTCAAACCTTCTTTTAAACATTGCGACACTGAAGGAACAATTTTGCAATTCAAACAAACACAGAAGCCCTGAATTATTGACTGGTTCTCACAGCAAACAAATTCCCTGTAGCATTAGAGTATTTTCACGCCCCAAAATAGGAAGTATTGGCCAAGAATTCAAAGGATCTAAAAATACCCATAGATCTAAATATAAAATATGGGAGCCAGGGTGGAGGAGAGCAGAGAATTGAGTGAGAAGAGGAAAGCATGAGACCCTGAGGCTGAAAGGAGATAGAGACAAAAGGGAATATTTCTCTTTTTTCCTGGTTTTGTAGCTTTCTATCCTTTTCATTTATATTCAGATCAATGTATCCTACACAACAAAACCACCAGTGAAGTGGGAAGGCAGCTCTAAAGACTTCTTGGATTTCTGGGAATAGCCCAAACCATACAAACCCCACTTTCATCATCATGTTACGCCACCAAACCCCTTCCAAATATTAATTGTCCTGCATTTCACAGTTGCTGTTTCTGCAAACTGAAGTAAGTTCCTTTTTCTAACAATTTCAGTTTTGCACAGCTTTTTCCAGAGGCTTTGGCTAAATGCTGACTTCTTTTCCACTGGAAGTAACATCCACAGCAATTGAAAACACAACTGGCATGGAAATGAGAAGTCCTTGATCCCAGTCTCCACGGGCTCTGCCTGCAGTGCTGACTTACAAAGCACTTACTCCTTTTAGCAGAGACTGTAACTGCTCACACCTCAAATTATTGAAGTCCAACTCCTTGTTTATTGAGCAAAGAAATCGAGTCACAAACACAGAATAGATTAATTTCTTAACAATTCAGTAAGTTTGGGCCTAATTTCTGCATTTTGGGTCAGTGTGGCTGTTTAACCCAAAGCAAGAACTAGAATTTGGGGGAAAGGTGAGGACTCTTCCCCATTTTGGTTCAAGACCGGAATAGTTGTTTAAATTTCATCCTGATTTTCATCACTGCCTTTATTAATCATCCTTTAAGACCAAAAGCTATTTCAGATGCAAACTTTTTCAATACTATTCCCCTACTAGGAACTTTAGAAGGGTTTGTTTGTCCCAAGTACCCTGGGAAAAAACCCTGTTAAAAGGTGTTGTGTCCTCCAGAAATCTCATCCCAGAACCACAGAATCATCAGGGTTGGAAAAGACCTCCAAGATCACCAAGTCCAACCTTTGACTGGTGCCCACTAAACCGTACCAAGAAGTGCCACATCTACTTATTTTTTGACCATTACCAGGGATGGCAACTCCACCATGCCCTGGGCAGGCTGTGCCAGTGCTTAACCCTCTTTTAGTGGTAAAATATGCCCTGATATCCAACCCTGGTTGTCCTGTCACGTTGCCTGGGAGAAGAGACTGACTCAGCCCTGGCTCCAACCTCCTCTCAGGTACCTGGAGAGAGTGAGAAGGTCTCCCCTGAGCCTCCTTTCCTCCAGACTAATCTGGCATGACATTATTCATGCAGAATCTCTGTAAAGCACGTTAGTTATTTACAAAGCACGATACCTTTAGTTATTTAAAAGGAGCACAGCTCCACACTTGGTCTGTCTCATGACTATCATGCTCCAGGCAGGGAAACAGCCAGAGGAGCTTTGCAGCCTTGTGTTGGGTTGAGACAGAGTGGTGGTGACACGGAGAGGAGCATGGCTGGCTTTACAGCCCCTGCTGCATATTAAACAGTGGTGAGCAGCTCCTGGAGAACAGCAGCCTGCAGAGTGCCACAAGCATTTCACTCCTTCCTTTAAAGGCACCTCTTCAGGATTTTAATTCTAGTTTGCATGCAACAAAGAGATTGAACGAAAGCAGCAGCCATATGGGAGAAGAAAACAACAATTAGATGTATCCATACATGTTCTGTTACCTGAAAGTGCCTGATGTCCATATCTGCTGTTTGTTTTCTCTCTACACTGACTATTCATGGCGGGGGGAAGGCTGTGCTGACACCAAGGCCAGAGGCAGGGCTCGGTGGGAAAAGGCCCCTTCTGTCAACTTGTCAAGTCAGGTTTACCAAGGTCTGAGCTGAAGACACTGTCCTGTTTTCCCTTACCCACGCCACAGACTTATAATGACATCCTTGGGGATGTTTCAAGGCAAGCTCAGCTCATTTTTGGCCGAACACGAGGGCGTTTGGAACGCGCTCCCTCTGAATTTCAGCTGGAGGAGAGGAGGAGGACAGAAACCCCTCAGAGTCTGGCTCATCAACCTCGCTGTGTCTGAAGGCACAATTGCAAGCAATAGTTACCAGCTCCTTGTTCTCCTGCCAGGGAGTCTTGCACAGAGTGCCCCAGGTTCAGGAGGAGGAGGAATTCACTTGTCAGGGCAGCAGCTCCTCCTCCACCTGAGCTCCAGGGTGAGGAGAAGGTGTGGGAGGATCCCCAGCTCAGCCACCATCCTTGGGAAGGACCTTCTCTAGAGAAGATCCTCTCTTCTTCCTCGATACCACACTATCACAGAATTCCCAGCATCTGCAGCCACTGTATTTTGCAGAAAGCAGGGGGTTTGGGCTGCTTTCAGCTTTTTCTGATGTTACTTTACATCCTTATTAACCAAATCTCAGTAACATTTCTTACTACAGGCCACGTGAAACCTTTCGAGGTAAAACCAAAACAAACCCTGAACTTGAATTTAAAATTTACTTTTGTTACACTGAGGTTTGGAAGAAATTATCTATTTAGAAGTTGATGCTTTAAGAAGTGAAACTGTCCTTTATAGGTAAATATTTACAAAACCTAGTTCAAGAAAGACAGCCTTGGGATTTTTTGTGGGATTTTTTTGCATGTTCATATCGTTTTGAGGGTCAGTATCTGACATTGCGACACAGACCGGTGTCTTCCCGTGCACTTTTGGGGTGGTCCTGCCACTTCTTGGGTCTGTTTTTGTTTAGTCACTGCCAATAACCAGATTAAACCAAAGAACTGCTTGGGGCTAGAAAGTTTTAGGATATATAAAGAAACAATGAGCGCACTTCTCAAATTTATTACACTTCATAGCCAAAGTCTGGCTCGCACCTGAGTAAATAAGAAAACAGTGCATAAATATGAGAGTGTCTTTGTACATAAATCTGTACTTTATTTGCAACCTTCAGAGCATCTCGGAGTACTAATTTAATTTATATTCCACCATACAGGCAGCAGAATCACAAACCCATAAGTTACTAACTCGGAGACAAAAGGAGATGGAAAATGTTTTGTGGTTGATGACAAGTGTTGTCAGAGCGAACACGAAATTAATTTGTCTGCAGCATCAGGGCCCACACCGTGATGAAGGTGCCACCTTTGGCAGCCACAGGAGGCTGTGCCTCATCCTTTGTCCTGTGCATCTGGGGGCCCTCCAAAATGAAATGAGAGCTACAGCTTCAGGAATGAAGCCCATGGTTGGTCAACCAAATGAGACCAAGCTGAGCCTTGGGAGCTGCTCTCGTGTCTGCATCGCTGCTGACACCGGGCAGGACTGGGAGCCAAGGAGCACTGTGATTAAAACACTCCCTTGTGGAGCATGCCAAGGTATTGCCTGGGACACAGCAGAGTTTTCTGAGCCCTGGTGGGGTCAGGAGGCACAAGGCACTCCCCCTAACCAGGTAAGGAGGGATCTGCTCAGCCCTGCAAGCACAAATCCTCAGTTTTTAGCAGGAATGGGGGATGAAAGCAGCAAACTTCACTCGTGGTGGCAAAAGTTCTTCACATATTTATGATTTTAGAATCCTGTAATAGATCCTTTTATAGCCTCCTACATAAAGAATCCATGAGCACACTGGAGGTGAAGCCTGGCATTTTATATAAATTTAGTAGAGATGGTTATTGGAAGCCCCTTGTGTGATTATCTCCTCATACCAACAGCCCCCTTCCACAGATATATTTAGAGAAATAGGTGGGGTCTTCCCATGCAAAAAACTACTCTGGGTGGAAAGAAGTCTTGTTTTATGTTATTCACATATGCTTTTTACAACCTCAGCTGGCAACAGCCCGTCTGCAGGGATTTTGAACAGATTATTTCCCCACCTTGGAGAAGGGAATGAAGAAAAACATAAACCACGGGCACAGTTTAATAAATATGTGCAGCAGACACGGAAACTACTGTGCTTATTTTCATTTCAGGACCTATTCTTATGTATATGCAACAGAAAAAGAAAAGTTATTTTGGGAGAAATCTACTGATGGAAGCACAGGAACTCAAGTGAACATAATTCTTTCCGTGGTGCTCCATCCCCTGAAAGACACAGGGAACAATAATTTGGATATATGGCATGATTAATGCAGCTTGATCCAAAGCAGGACTTTTAATACTGGCAGAATATTAAACACTGTCAACATAATGAATATTGGTGCAGAACACAAAGTCTCATCTCTTCTATTAAACTGCCACAGGCTGCAGGATTTGAAATAGTGAAGCCACTATTTCATATTTCAGTTTCCCCTCTTTTAAAGAATTAACTACAAGGGGCATTATTTCACTTGTTTAGGTCAGCAGATAGTTGCACTCTAATTAGAACTTTTTAGCCAATTATATTTCCATCCCAGGGAGGACTAATTTACCTCTCAAAATCTTCTCTGCTATTTGTGGTGTTTGTTCCACAAAATAAAGTTCAGAGGCAAGAAGTGTCCCAAGCACATCTATCCTTGTGGGATCCACCCCTCCAAACTCTCTGCCCAGGGATAAATACTGACTCCCTGGCCTTTTTCTACTTATTTTCCTCAAAACCAGAGTTTATGGGCCATTGGCAAAAATCAGTAATGATATTCTAATGCAAAATGCAAAAAGAGCTTTGCAGCAGCAGAGCTACCCCAGCCTGGCTGAAGGAGCACTTTGAGTTCCCCCAGGTAAAAAAAGGTACCCTTAAGGTGTTTGAAACCGAGTTTTAAACTCACCCATAAGTCTGGCCTCTTGTCCCTGCATTTTAAACGTGGAAGTGCCTTTTTGAGCAAAGCCCGATTGGTATGATTTGCTGTTCCATAGAGAAAAGAGATGCTATTTCTCTAAATACCATAAAACTACTTTCATTTAAGACTTTTGGAGACCAAAACCACAGCAGGTTGTCTATAATCTGCCTTTGATGTGAAAGATTTCTGTTATTCAGAGAACACAGGTAGCAGCAGCCACAGCATTGTCTGAACCACTGGACTAACAGTATGAATATAGAAAATTATGGATAATGGGAAAGCAGTTCTGAAATCCAAGCGAGATAATAACCCTCAGTGCTTGTGGCAGATCAGAGGTACAGCTCAACAAGTGCTGGGCTGAATTGATTTTAACATAAACAGACAAAAGTAGGGGCCAGTTTTAGTGGAATTTCAGCAGCCAGAGGTGCTGCTGCATTTAAGTGTGTCTGCCTGCAATTGCAACCAGCTGGAGGCAGGAAACTTCCAGCTTTCCACAATACCACTAATCACCTACATACCTTTAGAAAGCTGGCCTATCTAATAAGTGAAGGGTATTTCACCTGCAATCTCTTTCTCTTGCTTTAGTCACACAGAAAAATGCCAGCTCTGAAGTAAAGCTTGTGCACTGACTGACAGGGGGGTGCAAATGTGGCTCAGGGCTCTGCTCAGAGGGAGGAAAGCTGAAAAAGAGAGAACATGAGTTCCTGTAGGACACATCTAACCTATCAAAAATAAAATCCATGAGGAGAAGTCCTCCAGCAGTGCCACCAAAGAGCCTCTGCTCCCAAACACCACCTCCAGCACACGGTGCACATCCCATGGTATAAAAGAGTTTGTGGGGAATGGGATGTGGCCTGGGGATCACTGGTATTGGGGCGGGAGAACTCCAGGGCAGTAAGGCAGCATTGCTAGCAGCAGTGAAGAAGGGAAATATATATATGAAGAAGATAAAGTATCTTAAAGCTGCATTAACCCTCTCAGCCATTCCATTTCTGAGCACTGCACAGAGGGCACTGTGCTCTCCGAGGGATCTCATTGTCTGTTTGTCCTTTAAATCCACTTTTTTGTCCTTAAGATGTTCTTAAAATGGTAGAATCGGTGCATCAGATGAACATGAGCCATTTTTACCCCTTCAATAAGGCGTCACTCTTTTCTACATCTCTTTACTCTGTTTTTAATCACTTTTCTGCAGCCAAGGCATCATTGTTCTATGCTTTGCATGCAACAGATGGAAATGTGAAATGACAACTTGAAATGTAAAGCCTGCATGGACTAACACACAATTAGGGAGGTATTTAAAGAGAAGTAGCTCCACAATATTTGGAAAAGGAAATCAGCTATAGCATGAGTGCTCCAGCCTGGTCCTTGCTTTGGGCCAAAAAATGCATACACCTTTAATAAAAATTAGCTCGAAAATTAGTTTATATAGAAATCTCATCTGAAAGGCAAGGCCATTTCAATCTTATTAACTTTTTATTTGCTTTATTTTTCTCCTTCCCAGCGCAGGTTCCAGAGGAACATTTGATTAATTTGTGCTGTCTGCAAGTCAGGCTTTTAACCTCTGGGAAAGCTCTAAACACTTTAAAAGCTTACAGCCTTAAAAGGGATTGCCAAAGTGAACTTAAACTAAATAGAGGTCAACCATCTAAGGGTTAGTTTGGCTTTTCCAGGGAAAACTGGTGCTCCTTGGAAAGACTGGTGGGCTGGTGACACCGACTCAGTTCAACACCTGCTCTGTGAATACAGAGCAGCCCTTGCAGCTGGGAATGGGGGCAACAGCACAAGGAAACCTGGGAAAATCCAGGCTCCTGCAGGGAAAATGGATTTGCAGAAGGCAAAGCTGCTGCTTGGGTTTCCCAGGGCTCCTCAGCATCCCCCTGGAGACAAGAGTGCCAGGAGGATCTGGGAGATCCATCCTACAGGGTCCACATCTCTTCCCCTCATTTAATTCTTGGCAATGAGCGAGTCCAGAGGAGGCACCAGGATGGTCAGAGGGCTGGAGCAGCTCTGCTGGGAGGAAAGGCTGGGACAGCTGGGATTGTCCAGCCTGGAGAAGAGAAGCTTTGGGATGACTTGATTGTGGCCTTGCAGTGCCTGAAGGAGCTACAAGCAAGATGGAGAGAGACAATTTCCAAGGGTCTGGAGTGACAGGACAAAGGGAATGGCTTCAAACTGACAGTAAGTTTAGGTAGGATATCGGGAAGAAATTGTTCCCTGTGAGGGTGGGCAGGCCCTGGCACAGGTTGAATCCCAGAGAAGCTGTGGTTGCCCCATCCCTGGAAGTGTCCAAGGCCAGGTTGGACGGGGCTTGGAGCAACCTGGGCTGGTGGAAGGTGTCCCACCCATGGCAGAGGTGGAATGAAATGATCTTTAGGTTCCCTTCCAACCCAAACCATTCTATGATTCTAGAGTTCCCAGAACCTTCTCCTGCCTATCCCCAGTTGATGCCACTTGCTCTGTCCTTCCACAGAGTCAGCACCCACTGGATCTGGGACACAGTTTCCCAAAGCTGGGCTGCTGAGTGCTCTGCCTGCTAAAGTTTGACATCAACCTCACCAGGACCTCTCCCTCCAGTTGTGCCGCGTGCGCTCGACTTCTTGGAAGTGCACAAAGAAAATCCAAGCCTTCTCCAGGAAAAGGAATGTGCTCTCATGGATATGTATAAAATTGGCCAAGTCTGTGTGTTTCCTCCTCTTTGGACTTGCTCCTTCCTCTTCTTAACACGTGGAACAAATGTCTCCTTTGGACCGTGATGGGGGAACTTGGAGAGCTCGGCAGAATTGCTGCAGACAGACCCTGGGCTGGGTTTATTTTTCTATTGAGCCTTGATGGAAACGCATGCACAGCAAGTCAGGGCCTGTCCCTTTTCCTTTCTCCTTTCTCTCTCTCTCTCTCTCTCTCTCTTTTTTTTTTTTTTATTTCTTCCAGGAGTGCTGATGATAAGAAAAGCAATGTCTAAATCTTCTTAATGGTGTTTATGCAAGCAGTTTTGCTTAGCTGCAGTCCCTGGCACCCCCTCCCCCGTCCACCCTCCCCTCCCATCTCCCTGCTAATATCGCTGCTTCATTCCTTTCCCTGTTGGCTATTACTATGGACTACAGTGAATCTAAAACTAAATAATCCCCTTAGTGTCAAGTTTTCTGGGCTGAGCAAATAAATCTAACCAAATGCATTATCTAGGTAGAGGAGGCTGTTGTAAGGGGGGAAAAAAGATAAAAGCTATTTTACTTTAAGGCAAAGAGTAAAACCATCATTTTTCATTCGCATTGTACTTTTAAAGTTGTGGGGGTTTTCTAATTTTATTTTAACTTTCCTGTTCAATCCCTTTCTCTCTCCATTGTAATTAAAATAGAAAAAATAAAGAAATGCAGCAAAGCCTCTGATTTCAAGCATTAAATAGAGGGAGAAAGACCTCAGATAAGGTGCCATTCAAATCCCCCTCTCAGACGGGTAATTCTGATCAGGCAGCAAAGTGGCTGAAATAAATAAACCATTCCCCACTTCCCCTTCCCTGGGGAGGGGGCACAAAGATATTAGAAAACTCATTTACAGGAGGAAGAGCACGTGGAAGACCTGCATGTGGCAGGACCAAGTGGAGAGGTCTGGGTGGGTCTGCCCTGCCGGGACTTCCCAAGCCAGCGGCTCCCAGGAGCAGGACTGGCTCTGTCTGTGGGTGTGGTGGCAAAGAGGTCCAGTTTTGGGGTGTTTCAGCCTGTGCTTACAGATTCACAGAATCACAGATTCACAGATTCACTGAGGTTAGAAAAGACATCCAAGACCATCAAGTCCAACCTGTCACCCAACACCACCTTATCCCCCAGCCCAGAGCACTCAGTGCCACATCCAGTCATTCCTTGGGCACCTCCAAGGCTGGGCACTCCAAACCTCCCTGGGCAGCCCCTTCCTAGGCCTGGCCACCCTTTCCAGGCACAAATTCCTCCCCATGTCCCCCCTGCCCCTGCCCTGGCCCAGCCTGAGGCTGTTCCCTCTGCTCCTGTCCCTGTTCCCTGGGAGCAGAGCCCGACCCGCCCTGGATCCCTCAGGGACTTGCAGAGCCAGAAGGTCCCCCCTGAGCCTCCTTTTCTCCAGGCTGAGCCCCCCCAGCTCCCCCAGCTTTCCCTCATAGGCCTGACCCTTTAGACCCTTCAGAGGCAGGGCTAACCCAAACCTGGGGACAAAATGCTCTCAGCTTTCAGAACCCTGTTCTTAACTCCCATTTTCACCTGACAGGGGTTTGAAAGCACATCAAAGCCACTCAGCTGGTACCCAGCTCTTCTCTCCTGCAAACCCAGGGCCAGTACCAGCCAAGAGGGCTCTGTTAGATTTGCACCAGCCTATAATCTGACTGACATTGTCTCCATTGCTGCTGGAATCCACATATGAAGCAGGTTTGGTCAGCTCTGCCTTCCCTCTTTCCTGATGTCAATACCCCATGGGATGTGGGGAAAGGGTAGGAGCAACCTCCACCCAGCAATGCCACCAGAGCAACCTCAGGACTTGCTTGCATGATTAAACAGCATAAATGACCCAACACCAGCAGCATTATCTGAATTAATCCTTTCTCATACTGGCAGTTTTTGAATGCAGACCCGTTTAAGAACCACAGATCATTCTGAGTTGGAAGGGAACCACACGGACCAGAGTCCAGCCCTTCAGTGAATGGCCCATGTGGGGATTGAACCCACAAATTTGGGATTATTAAGGTTGGGATTATTAAGGTAACCAGCTGAGCTGATCTCAGAGGCATCAAAAAGATGCCTGATGTGGCTTTTAGAAAAGCAGAACCTGACACGCACATTTCTGTCAAATAAAGGCTCTTGCCTTTTGGCCAACATCAACCACTGGCAAACACCATCACTCCCACTGGCCCCTCCTTCTTCCTTTCTCTCCCAGCTTTGCCCACTGAGAACAACAAATACAGCCCCATCCCAGCTACTCCGCAGAGAACCAAATCTCTTCCAGCCCAAACCAGCACAAGGAAGTGAAAAACCCAACGGGTGGCTGATTTTGCCTCCACAGGATCAGGGAAGAGCAGAAAGGGCTCGAATTTTTGGAGCTGGATGGACCAACAGTGTGAGAAGCTGCTCCCTTCACATACCTCACCCAGCCAAATTCTGCTCCTGTCCAGTTCCATGGTTTTTTCCACTTGAACATCAGTTTGAGAATAATTAAGTCAACAAGGTTTTCTCTGCCTTTGATTTAATCCCTTTGTATATGTTTTGGGTTCCCCAGCTCTGTAGCCAGCCTACTCTTAAGATCCATTAATCTTTAAATTTCTTCTGTTGCGGATGGGCAGATATTACTGTTTGAAACTGATTCATTGCTTCTTTCTTCCCCCCCCGCCTTTTTCTTTTTTTAATTGAACAACTCTTGTCATTTTTAGACCCCTCCATGTTAGAGCTAAAGCCCCAGGAAGAAGAATACAGGGTTTGTTCGAGCAGTGGTTTTTATAAACCTTCTCAAAGGAAATAAAATCTCAGATAGTGCTCACATTGGACAAAAATGGTAGACCATTGCATTGTATTTTAGGGATCAGGATCCACGACAGACGTCACAAGTAATCACGGACCATCTCTTGACCTGCTCCTGGTTGGCACAGCAAGGACACCAGATGAGGACCAGGCTCAACTAATTTTCAATACAATGCACAAGCATCTTGCTCATTTTAATCAAATATTCTTTGAAACATCTGCACAAAAATACCTGCCTGGCTATGGATGAACTGCAAAAATTGAGGAAAACTTTGCTCATCAAGCTGAAGTAAATTGAAGGAGAAGATCATGGTGGATTAATGGAGAGCAGCCCCGGGAGAAGGACCTGGGGGGGCTGGTAGGGGAGAGGCTGGACATGGCCCAGCCCAGAAACCCCCCGTGCCCTGGGCTGGTCCCACAGTGTGGGCAGCAGGACAGGGGGGGATTGTGCCCCTCTGCCCCCCAGGTGAGACCCCACCTGCAGAGCTGCCTCCAGCCCTGGGGCCAGCACAGCAAGGACAGGGAGCTGCTGGAGAGGCCAGAGGAGGCACCAGGATGGTCAGAGGATGGAGCAGCTCTGCTGGGAGGAAAGGCTGGGAGGGCTGGGATTGTTCAGCAGCTTTGGGATGACCAGGACCTGAAGGCATCCTGAAAGAAAGATGGAGAGAGAGACAATTTCCAAGTGCCTGGAGTGACAGGACAAAAGGGAAAATGGCTTCCCACTGCCAGAGGGCAGGGTTAGATGGGATATTGGAAAGAAATTCCCAGAGAAGCTGTGGCTGCCCCATCCCTGGAAGTGTCCAAGGCCAGGTTGGAGGGGGCTTGGAGCAACCTGGGCTAGTGGAAGGTGTCCTTGCCCATGGCAGGGGGTGGCACTGGATGATCTTTAAGGTTCCTTCCAACTCAAACAATCTGTGATTCTACAGAAATGGAAAACTGAGCCCTTATCAACAAGAACAGCAAGAGTAGCCCATAACTGTGCTATTGTTCTGCACAATGTGACCTCCAATGGTGGGCCAAGAGACATCATCATTTGTGTCCAGTTCCTGACCAAGGTATGAACACTCTCCTCGGTGACTGGCTTTTGAATTTCAGGACGTTTGTCTTTGTTGTTTTCTGCTGGCCCAGGAGGGGCTGGCAATGAATTGATTCCCTGTGGCCACAGAGCTCTCCTGGGCCATCATTAGGTGTGATTTTCAGCAAGGGCAATAATCACTATGTCACTTCTTCCAAGACAGGCTTTGCTATCTTTGTACTGGCTCCCTTTCATCTCCAGCCCCCCAACAGGCAGATGCTGGAGGTCAGAGGGTTTTGCTGGCTCTGTAGTGACAGCTAATACCTGAAGTCTAAGATGTCATGGAAGGATTGCACTGCAAGCCCCTCTCCAGTAAGGAGCAGTAGCACAGAAACATCTCTTCCTGCCTTTTCTGCCTCTTGCAACACTGACAGCAGGCAGAAAACTCATGGGAGCAGGCAGAACCCAGCCTTGGCTTTCCTGCTCTGGGAAAGGGGCAGCTCTCCTTCCCATTACCCTGGAAAATAGGAGGAGTTGCTAAGGAAAGCTGCCTCCATGCAGCAAAGACACAGTGGCTGAAACACTCCTCCAGCCCTGCTCTCTGGATTAAGGAAGGCTGAAGGATAATTTTTTTTTGCTTGCTTGCTTGCCTTTTTTTTTTATTTTTTTTTAATCAGTTCGATGTTTTACAGCTCAAATTCAAATAGGAGCTTAAGAGCTTAAACAATGAAACATAAGGATGTGCTGGCATGGATGGGCTGCCTTTCCTTTCCCATTCACAGCTCTGCTCGGCATCAGCCTGGGGAGTGAAATACCTGTCTCACCACCACAAGCTGAGCAGCATTCCCAGGCTCTCCAGTGCCTTTCTGGGAGGTGACACAGGTGTGCAGACCTTTGGGAAAGCCAGAGAGTGACTTTGGACAAGGGCTTGGAGTGACAGGACAAGTGGGAATGGCTTCCCACTGCCAGAGGGCAGGGTTAGATGGGATATTGGGAAGGAATTGTTCCCTGGGAGGGTGGGCAGGCCCTGGCACAGGTTGGGCAGAGAAGCTGTGGCTGCCCCATCCCTGGAAGTGTCCAAGGCCAGGTTGGACAGGGCTTGGAGCAGCCTCAGCTAGTGGGAGCTGTCCCTGCCCATGGCAGGGGATGGAACAGGATGATCTTTAAGGTCCCTTCCAACCCAAATAACTCTATGAGGATTTCATGATTCTAATGGAGTTGTCCCACTTAGACCCTCTGATCCAATGTGCCCTGCAGCCCTTGGCATGGCTCCTCCCTCTCCCCTGATGCCAGCAGCTGTGGCTTTGTGGGATGTTGGGGTCCCCGAGGTGTTCTGGGAAGGTCCTGTTGTAGGGCATGTCCAGAGGGGGGAAATAACAGGCAGGGTTTGAGCTCTAGACAAGATGGTGTGCATTGGGTTTCTGAAGAGCCACCCAGATTCCTTTCCCAACCTGGTTCCAGATGGATGGAGCTGCCTGAAAATAATTGCAGAGATCTGCCAGGGCAGCTTGTTGCTGTTCAGCTTCAGTGGTCAGCCCTGTCTGCTCTTCCACGTGGACACCTCTGAATCCCAGTGAAGCCTCACCACCCATTGCCTCCAGCCTGGTTGCTCTTGTTCCATCTCCTCCACTCCTCACTGCCCCTCAGCCTCCTGTCCCCCCTCCCCGCCCCATCCCTGCGTGCCCAGCTCATGTCACAGATCAGAACTTCACCTCCTTCATCACCTCAAAGGTACTGTGAGAAGCATCCATTGCCCAAGAAGCCAAATGAAGCCCAAGAAACAGATCACAAATCATAAAAAGGGGGTTTTCTGCCTACCAAAATGTGTCCTATAGAAACACAACTGCATCCAGGTTGTTGTGTTATAAGGTCAGAGGACACACCATGTCTGGATTCTGGATGGAAATAAAAATAAATAAAAAATAAATAAATAAATTTAAAAAAAAAAAAGCCAAAGAAAAGATGCGTCACATGGGGAAGGGAGAATCCTCCCAGGCTTCTGGACCAGATGCCCAGCTGGAGTAAATAAAAGAGTGCCAGACTGGTTTACTCAAGCTGCAGCTGCTGGAAAAATGTTTTTCCAAAAAATTTTCCTGCCTGGCTTGGTTTTCTTTTTCTGTCTTCCTCCAGCTTCAAATGTCATCACTAAAATCCAGATGTGAAGCCTGTCCCACGTTGTCCCTTGCCCAGCTGGGGAGCAGGAGGCAGTGGGATGGCTGAGGAACATCAGAGCTGGGGGGGAATTCAGAGCCAGGAGCTCAGTGCTTCCCTCCCCTTGCCAGCACCCTCAGCGTGACAGAATCCCAGAATCCGCTGAGCTGGAAGGGACCCACAAGGATCAGCCAGTCCAACCCTCAGCCCTGCACAGGACCAGCCCCAAGAGTCACCCC
>JAWWTY010000022.1:2505452-2525730 GCA_035222235.1 Margarornis squamiger
TGAGAGGGTGGGCAGGCCCTGGCCCAGGTTGGGCAGAGAAGCTGTGGCTGCCCCTGGATCCCTGGGAGTGTCCAAGGTCAGGTTGGAGCACCCTGGGCTGGTGGAAGGTGTCCCTGCCCATGGCAGGGGGTGGAAGGAGATCATCTTTAAGGTCCCTTCCAACCCAAACCACTCTGTCGGTATGTGATGTCACACAGACAGAATGTGCAGCTCCACTTGGAGTCAGGTCTCATCTCAGAGCTAAAACTGCTCTCGAGGAATACAATCTTTGGTCTGGTTTTCCCTCCCCTTCCCACACCTCCTCCCCCTCCTTCAAGCCGGAACCAAGTGAGCTTTAGTCAAAGTGTCATTTTCTTCCTCATTTCCTTGGGAACACATTGCACAGAAACCATCAAATCACAGTTAAAAGATGAAATTTCACAGATTCCCATTCTGACCCAAAAATCCTAATGTGCAAAAACACTTCTCACCGTGGAACAGTGTTAGAACCCACATTTCAATAAGAGACAAAAATCTTACTTTCCAAGGGCAAAGCACTCCAGTCGAACCACCGAGCCCTTCGCTGCGTACGTTGTTTCTGGGAAATGGACTTCAATCTTTGGCTCATACTCCCCCATCACACCTGTTGAACACCAAAACAGCTCACTCCAGTGGAGCCCCACACCTGCCTAGCCCAACAGAGTTTCAGGGTAAAAGAAAGGGTGGCATTAACCACGTTAGAGCCTTCTGTGCCCCCCGTGGCAATCAGCACGTGACGGAGCAGATTGAACCTCCTGGGTGGAATTTGAGCCCGTGCTGGAAACTTCTGGGGAAATCTGTAAGTTCCCTACACGTAGGAGTTGAAGAATGTGACTTTGTACAAGTTCTGCATGTCAAAAAAATTATGTGATTAGGGTTTTAGAGATAATTTAGGGTTCCAGAGATAACTTAGGGTTCACACCTCTTGCTAAGAGGTGTTCACAAGCAATGTCTTTAACATTAGTCACTTCTCAGGGCAATAAATAGATTCTGGGTGCAAGAGAATTCGAAAATTCCAGCTCCAAAATACTTGCAAAACACTTCAGACTTCTTTAAAACACCCAAATGTGAGCTGCAGGCTTGAGAAAGGCTGTAGTTAGAGGGAATTATCATATTTCAAAGTCTGGCTGAGCAACTGATAAATCCCAGATAATCCAGTATCAATTGGGGGCATTTAATTTTGCAGCAGATTTGGGATTGATTTTGGAAACTAAACTTTGAGCTCAACTTCTTGTATGTCTTTTGTTGGTCTTGCAGTGAGATTCGTGGCAGGAGTAGGGGTGAATATAAATCAGGTGGGTTTGCCCAGATCCCACACTGGAGATGGAGCAGTTCTGATTTTATATTTAACAGGGATCTGGGTAATATTGTACATACAATTTCCACTTAGAAACTGCCAGCTTTGGACCCAATCCAGAGGCCACCAAAGTGAGTGGGAGAAGAGAAAGGGACTGATAAAATGAGTCTGAGAAAAGGAATAGGGAAATGAAAAGGGAAAGTAAAAAACCAGTCAGAAAAGATCTTAAGCATTTACAATCACAATTTGTACCAAATTATTAACTTTTGAGCTGGGGAATTCCAACGTTGCTTTGTGGGATCTGATTGTTATAGAACAGCAGAGCCTCGTAGTGAAAGTATTATCCTATAATGCACAGCTGAGTGTTATTTACCCTGGAAATCCAACGCCACACAGACTCTTGTTACTGATTGTCACCACTGCTTTGCAAACAGTCCAAGTATATTGAAATTTAGGTGGGCAAACTCCCAGAACAAACTTTGGCTAAAGATCTCCCAGGTCTGTATTGCTCCCTGTGAACATTTAATTACAAGTGTTGCCAGGGAGGTATGTGTACATGTGCAGGTGAGGTTCTCACCTCAGTGACTCATGTGGAAGCAGCTTGCTGGATTTGCTATCTGAGCTATAGTTAGATTATAAATTTAGAAAGCTTTGTCGGATTTAAACCTCGACACAGGCCCGAGATGAGAAATATTACTGTGCCATGTGACATCCTCTTGCTGGTTTGCAGTGACATTGAGCACTGCTTTCTTTGCAGGTGTTTGTCTCATCAGCCCTGGCCTGACAGCTCAGATGTCGCTCCAGTCCAGCTGTGGGATCGTGTCCTGCTGCACAACCTTTCCATGGGATCTCCAGGGGTGTGAATTCCCACCAGCTAGAGAAGGACCAGTTGGTTTTGTGCTGCTGCTGCCTTAAAACAGGAGCAATCATTCTCTGGACTATTTTTGGGTATTGAAAGGGAAAAAGCACCGAAGGGTGCACAGGAATATTTTGCACACCCTGAGTTGTACAGGCTTTACGACTTTCTATTATCACCTAATTCCAATATTCAGATTCTAATGACAATATTTGGACAGTGCCTCATCTCTTTCACCTACTTCCAACACACCATCCCTCCCACTTTACACCTCCTGAATTTGAGTCAGAGGTGCCAAAAAGACCCCATCTTCCTCTTCCTCCTCTCCTTGGATGCAGTGCCACGCCTTCTGGGATGGTTCCCAGGCTCCTGAGTGCCTTTGACTGCTCAGATCAAGTGTTACACCTCTTTCCCAGAACGTTTTTACAGACAGAAAACCCTTTCCCTCATCCTGTTGAAGCTCTTAAGAATCACACCGCTGCGTTTTCGGGATTTTCTCCAAAGGCACTACCAATCCACAGGGACTGGCAGCTCTCCTAGAACTTGGAGGAGCCAAAGCCCCGGTGCCTTACCGTCGCTGCGGAGGGTGAGTGGGGTGGGAGGTCCCCAGGCGCTCTGCTGTGCCTCCCCGTTGCTCACCACGCACGTGTAAGTGCCCACATCCCACGGCTCCACCTTGGCCAGGTACAGGTTGCCCGTCTCCTGGGACACAAAGCGGCGGCCGTCGTCCCGCAGAGACAAGGTGTCATTGTTGAAGACCCATGTGTAGGACAGGCCTAGGAAAGAGCAGACATGTGTCACACACCCCTTGCAGTGTCACCGCTGCCCTCCGGGGCCAGCCTGAAGAAGGAGACACTGAGACAAACCACTGGGGATGGACCAATTAGCAAAGGCAAGGGAAGCGTCGCTTTAGTTCTAAACTCATTTGTTTTTGTCCCCTGCTCCTTTTCATCTCCCTGCTAGGAGTGTTTCCAAGCAGGGATGGCAGAGCTGCAATGGCAGGAGAAAGCTGCTTTGGGCAGTAATTGCTGCTTATAACACTTGCCTCTGAGAATCCAGAGGGCAAGTTGCTGGTCGGGGCTGCAGCTCCTTTCTTCACTCCCAATATGGACAAAGGAAACTGGGAAAATGGAGCTTTAGCACTGGGTTTTCATGAAGGGGAGCTCAGCTGCACACAAGTGTTTTGGAGGTTACTTAAGGTTTGATCCTATTGCACATTTGATAATTGCACACCTCCTTATCTTCCATACTTAACTCTGCTCCACAATTCTTGTCCTCTTCTCACTATCTGGCCCTTTTCTACCACCTTTTTCCATACAATGTTTCACAATGCAAACATTAATAATGTATATCAATGATCCAGGCGACTCCAAACTGATTTCTTTGATTATCCTACCCTGGAAAGACACATATCCCTGTGAGCTTGCCATACAAGGACTCTGCTTTTGGGAAAGACTTTTTGGCCAGGGCTTGGGCACTGAGGAGTAGGTTCAGAGCTCATCCTGCAGCTCTGCAGTGTGGGAACATCCAAGGTGTCCTGCCAGCCCTGCCCTGCTGCTGCTCCACGTCACTGCAACATCCACCAGCAGGAGCAGGGCTGGAATCCTGCCTTTTATAAGCCACAATAAATCAGAAGTTTCAAAATCTACCAGTTTAGCTTTCCTTAATTAAATGCATAATTCATAAGCCAACAGTGTTCTGCCAACAGCTTCATTTTTCCACGTTTCTCCCCCCAAACAACCCCACTCAGAAAGGATTATTTACGTTCCTTTCCCCCCTCAGTTCCAGCATGGGAACGCTCTGGTAATAAGTCTGCAAACTCCAGTAGTTCTGTGGAGTTTTATGTTATCAGCTTCCAACATTTTAGGACTCTCATTAGAAATGATGCATCTCCAGAGAGCAATCAATGACACTTTCTATACTTGGCTAAATCCTGCAATAGGCTCTGTTTTATTACAGCTTAATGCTAAACATTTTTGTGGTCTACAGTAAAGCTGGCAGATGCAACAATTAATTCCCAGTGGAACACAACTTGTGTGCACTTGTACATGTGCTCACACCCAAGATAACCCCCCATTTTCACAGGTACCCATGTCCTTTCAGGGACCTGGTTAAAGCATCTCTTCCCAGAAGCGAATCTGGGGATGGGTTTTCCCACAGGGAGGCTCAGCCATGACCTGGTATGTCTTCCAGAGACACCCAGACTATGTTCCTGTCTCAGGCACAAAGTTTGCTGACTGCTGGACAAACAGACCAGAGGGCCTGGGGTGGGCAGAACTCTGACCTCAGCTCAGTTTTTGAAGGTCTCTAACCTGCGAGTTGGGGACTCTACAGAAGATCTGCAAGTCAAATAATTCAATGCATGGTGAGTTAAACAGCATGTTGTTCCCTTGGATTTGTGTGGAAGGAATATCTTGGATCTGCCACCTCCTCAGCTTTCACAAGAGGGCTGATAACCTTCCCTGCCAGCTGGAGCCCTTGTTTTCCTCCTCACCCAGACCTACCCCAGGGCAATAAATGGGCAATGAAAGCACTCTGCCCAGCTCTATGCCCAGGGAGTTTTGTGGCCAGACTTCCTCGACAGGATGATGCATCTAATGAGAAACTGGAGGGAATTTAAACAGTGAGATAATGGGGAAAAGCTCTTTGGAGGTGCCAAAATTCTGGTGGTGACAATTCCAGGGCTGAAGAAAGCCCCGACCCACTCTAACAGGGTATCACTGTAGCTGCCAAGACACCAAGTGGATTCCCAGGAAGGATCTTTAAACCACCTCATTTCATGGAACCAAAAACCAGGACCCTGCTGCAGGACCTGGTGATGCAGCTGAATTCTCTGTGCAGGACCGGGCATAATAAAACTTTATTAAACCCAACTTTATGCCATGCAGACATTCCTCAGGAGGTCAGTCTGTGAATTAATTAAGCACCAAAGGAGAACCAGACCTTTTCTGTCCTGATTGCAGCTCTTAGGGGGTTCCAGTTGACTCCATTTTCCGAAGTTTCTGTGTCTCTCCCTGCCTGTGCTCCACCGTTGCTTTAGGGCCTATTGATGAATTTTCCCAGTACCTGGGGAGGAGCAGAGGCCCCTCCTTCTCATCTTTAAATCCCTTTTCCCCCCAGGGCAAGGGATATAAACACTGCCCCTCTCCTACCTGCAGGTTCATCCTCACCCATCCCTAGGCCATGCTTGCCTAGAGCCTAATTCAGCTCCACCAAAGTCTGCAGAAACCCTGATTTTAATTGACTTCAGTGGGAGCTGGATGAAATCTCAAGAGAAAGGAACGAAACTTTGGAGATGGAACATTTTTTCCAATCTTTTAAGGCATAATACCAGCAATCCCTTTCACAGCATCTTCTCTTAGAAAGTTAAGTGACTGCATCAACAGGTAATAGAGTAGAAAATCCAATGCTGCACTATAAAAAGAATTACTATAACTTAAACTTTTCCATTTGGGGGTCTATTTGAATAATTCAGATTGTAGCAGATCCATCGAATGAGCAAAAGAATGGAGAAAAAGCCCCATGTTATCACTTTTAGGGTGGTATTGGTTCTTTGAGGTTCTTGGTGGGCACAGAACTGCCTTTAGGGGCTCCATGGCAGGGGAGGGATCATTAATCACAGCATCCCAGACTTTGGCAGGGTTGTGCCAGAGCAGAAGGTACTTTCTGGTGCTGCAATATTGGAGTGTGTTTGGGAGGCTTGTGATTGGGGTGTCAGCCTCCCTTGTGACCCCAGAGACCCCCAAAAGCAGGTGAACACCTTCCAGGTGGGCAAGGAGAGCATCTCCCAATCAGCCCTGAGTCTTTCCAGCAGAGGGAAGGCTCTTTCTAACTGTTTCTGCTGGCAAAGAGGAGCAGCTCAGACTCACTCCAGATACCCTGGCGTGGGGAATAGAACATTGCAGTGCTTCCCTCAGCCCAGGCAATTGCAGTCAGTACAGCTCCAGGCTGGGCCCAGGGAGGAGACTCTCCCTGCCTCCCTCCGGAGCTGGGGGAAAGCTGGATTCAAGATTCACAGGAGCAGGGAGAAGGGGACTCTCAGCCCATGACTAAGGCACTCTGGTTATAAAGGGAGACACTTCAAACCTGCTCAGATGAGGCATTTTCTCAAGTGCAGTGTTTAATATAAAATGCAGAAATCAAAGACCTTTTCACACACCACCCCATCCTCTCCACACACCCAATTTCACCTGCACCTCCTTCCCCAGCCTTGGCTGGCTGAGCATTTGGAACATCCTCCCCCCCAAGCAGGTCCACAGGGCTCCTACTTCCTTAGGAGTGTTTTATTTTTTTAATACAGCCTCAATAGAGTCGTGTCAGCAGAGAGAAATCCCCCAGCCTCAGCTTCGCAGCTCCCAGCCCTGGCAGCTCTTCCTCACAAATAAATGCAAATGCAGGAGTGATCCTGCTGCTCCTAACAAGATTAGCAACTTCCTTAAAGCTCTGCAGGGAGCCAGCTTGGAGGGAACAGGCTTTAGATCAGCCTTCACTTCCAAGGAAATAAATGAACAACAGTCCACCCCATAGTCTGGTGTCAAGTATTCCCATTTAGGCAGCAGCTTCTTAATCAGAGGCAGGTCAAGCTCGTGTGTGGCTGCAGAAATTAAGGCTTTTTCCAGCTTCCTCCCCTCTCAGCTCTAGATCAACCAGGCTTTTCCAACAGGAAAATATCACTGTAAGTTGATTACACAGGGAAAAAGAGCTGACTTAAAGAACTTAAGCCAGGGGAGGGAGATGTTGGAGGCAAAGGGAGCAGCCCTGCACTCTGAGCCTGCCTAACAAGCAGAGGGCTGGCAGGGCTGGGCTCTGCAAGGTGTGTTAATGAGCCTGGCAAAGAACCCCAAAATAACGGGCTGGAGGTTCAGCCTGGAGCAGGAGACTTGGGGCACCTTCACTCTGCCTTTCAGAAGTTAATTACAGGCTCTGGGGTTTTAATTCATTAACTGGAACTAATTTTTAGTGTCTTAATTGGGCTAAGCCCTTTTGGGGTTTTTCCCCTTGTTTTGGGTTTTCCCCGCCTTGTTTTGTTTTATTCCCATTGTTTTGTTTTATTCCCCTTGTTTTGTTTTATTCCCCCCCCCATTTTTTCCCCTTGTTTTGGTTTTTTCCCTTTTTTTGTTTTTTTTCCCCCCTTGTTTTATTTTGGTTTTAACTTGTTTTGGTTTTTTCCCCCTTGTTTTCATTTTCCCACGTTTTGCCTTTTTTTTTTCTTGTTTTATTTTTTCTTTTTAAATATTATTTTATAGCTGACTAATACATTCTTTACCCCCTCTTTAATCGAAATAACTCATTTCTCATCTATAATCAAAACTAAGTTCTTCATGCAGTCTCAGTTAAGGAGCACGTCCAAAAAAGAAACAGCACATCTTTCCTTGTCAACTGTATTGGAAAGCTACGTTTAATTACACACAAGCTTTAAATATCTTAAATATTTTTGATCGTGGAAAGTACTTAAACAGCTGAGTGACCCAATACTTGCTGAGCTTTCCTGTGAACTCAGCAGGCAGTTTAAGTCCAGACTAGATAAGCCTGCTCTCTGCAGTGAGGGGTGGAAAGAGAAGGCAAACATTTCTCCAGACACCACAGAGAGCAGAAATACCTCCTGAGCTCTCATTGCACCTGCCTATTCCTGCTTCTTGATGTGATGTGGGAGGAAACTTCAATTAATCCCTTGGTTTTTTGGCTCCTGCCTTCCTGTCTCTTCTAAAGTTAGAGGGAGCAGGTACAGATTTTTTTAGCCTGGCAGGAGGTTTCACTCAGTGGATCTGATTTCAAAATAACTGTATTAATAACAGCTGCTGTACAGAGGTTTTCTCTCTTCCTTCGAGTCATTACATTACAGCCAAGGCAACTCTTTTGCTGCTGCTGGGGTTTATCTTCCAGCCTCCCTGACATCTAATCCCTGCCACGTTTAAAGTGCAGCACAGAACGCTTGCATGGGAGCTGTAAGCACAGCCAGTGATCCTTTCTCCTGCAGGTATTGGCAGGCAGAGGCAAGGCTTTCAATTAAGAAAAAAAGACCTAAATAGACAATCCCTTTCCATAAAAACTATTTGCCCAGCATCCTGAGATGGCATATGACTTATTGGAGTTTACACCAGCTACTTCCTCCCCGTGGCATATAATTTTAGATCCTAACCACAGTGTTTATGGATGACAAAGGAGCTCAGTTTCTGTTCTCTGGAGACTTGTTATTTCAGGGAATGCATTCCCAGGCCTCGTGGGCAGCAGCTCACACCCCCAGCTGAAGGAACACTGTGCTCCAGGTTTGCCCATGGACAGCACTTTGTCAGCTCAGTTAGTGTGGGCTGAACCCACCTGTTTACTCTTTATTTGTTCAGAGTGTTTGCTTCTACTCCTTCCTATTTGTCAAATCATAATTTTACCCCACAGCAAGAGGAAAATATGTAGTTCACTGGCTCGAGGATGGATGTGTTGTCTTTCTGTCTGTCTGATACATGTCAGGAACTCTTTCAAGCTTTCTGTGCCCTTGAGGGCCAGGTTTCACTTCATCTCCTTGATTATATACTCCTTTCATATGGCTGTAAACACCCAGTGAACTGGCAGTTCCTCTCCCCGCAGGACTTGAGGGCTTTACATTGATGGATGGGCTTCTCTCCCTCTCTGATATCCTGCATCCTCTTTAGAGATCACTATTTACCTTCTCCTGGGAATTTGTCTTAGAACTGTTTCCTTAAGGAGAGCTGAGGATTGCTGAGAGCAGGATTTTGGCACATGGAAAAGCGCAGGTCCCGTGGGGGTCTGCTCACTGCCAAAAGCAGGACATAAGGCATCCAAAAAACTGGGGATTCCTTAAATACTGGGCAAGGTAATTTGGGAACTATGGTATTGATATTTCCTCTTTTTTGATATACATTTGCTATTCCAAATTTTCAATCCTCTTCAGCTACTTAATGTGAGGAAATCAGAGTTCTCCCTCCAGACTTCCAAAGATTTGAAACAGTTTTATTCTGGGTTCTAACACCCCATAAGGAGGTTTGTGAATGTATGTGGCTCAAACCTTGTGGAAGTCAGTGTTAGGAGGGGAAAAAATTAAGTCTCAAAAGATCACTCAGGAGCTTCTGCCTTCTTGTAGGGGCATAAAATGTTAAGAAAAAAGCACACCAGCAGTTTGCAGGCATGTTCAAGCCTTTGTACTGCCCTCAAATGCGGAGCTTGGAGGTGGTAATAGAGCTACAAAAAGGGAGAGAAGGACATTTCCACCCCATGCTTGGGGTTGTCTTAGGTGGAAACCCTGGAATGGTGTGCTCGGTGGTTCATGGTGTGTCACCTGAGCTTTACCTCACCCAGAAAGGAGGAGCTCAAAGGCCCTTTGGTGAGGAAGGAGCAGGAGGCAATGGTGAGAGATGCAAGGCACCCCCAAACCAATTCCTCAGAAAACTCCTTTTCATTCTCCATCTGAAGCACTGAAAAATACCAAGAAACCTGATCTAATCAGCCCTCCTTTGATCAGGCAGTTTAACTTCCAGGAGCCCCTTCCAAGCTGAAGTTTTCTGTGATTATCAGGAAGGAGAAAATCGGGTATTCAAGAGCAGGACACAAATCCCCACGACCAATCTAATGTGTCTAACACAGGATTGAAATGAGAGCGCTGAAGTAGCAAGCACTAAAAGGTAGGAGAGCCTTTCCATTCACACCTGAAGTGGCTCTGATGCAGAAGGAATTGCTGATGGCTCCTCTGCTGCCATTCCACAGGGGGAAGGAGCTGAGATGACTTCATGCTTTCCTTGCCATGTCACAGCCAAACAACGATGACACCCTCTAGTCACTCAAGCAACCATGGAATAATAGAAAAGGACCCCTTAGAGAAATGAAACCCAAATTTGTAGCCAACCCAGACACTTCATGCACAAACAAATTCCAGTGCTACTCGGGCAGGGCTGCTCCTCCTGGGGAAGAGCAGTTGATGGTCCAGTTGAACACGATGTAGAGTTTCCATCATACCTCCATGATGGGGGGGAGGCCCACAGAGCAGCACCACTCCTTGTCCTTCCCTCACTGACACTGTGCTTCTGGTCCTCGTTTCAAAGCTTTCCAGATCTCGAGAGAGAAGCAGAGAACAAGAACTGGTTAGTAGCCATGAGATTTATCCCTGACTGCATCCCAGTCTAGCCAACAAAGTGACAGATTCACATGTTCTGTGGCATAATATAATATCAGTATGTGAATTGAAATATTATATAGAAAAACAGCTCATCTAAATGCTTATCATGGAATTAAGGCTGGAAAAGACCTCCAAGATCATCCAGTCCAACCATTACCCAGTTCTTTGGCATTCCCAAGACACTTTTCATAAAGCAGTTCTCCTCTAACCCCAGGAGTCTGGATTTACAATTTCTCCTTTCCAAGCCAGAGCATAATTCCATGACTTTTTTTTTTAACTCATAAGACTCTTCACCTTCAGGAGCTGGAAAAAAACCCCCTGTATTTTGTGGGGTTTCCTTTTCTATAGAATAAAAAGCAGGTGTTTTCTTCTATATATACAAGTGATAATAAAACATCCTCAGGACTCCCACCGAGTGGATGTTTAAGTGAGGACAAAACATGTTGTCTTCTTAATGAGTCTGTTCTGTCCTAAACTGGCTGCAGCAGCTGGAGAGGTTTTAATTGACTTGAAATTTAGCACTGGTTTTCAAAGGGAGAAAGAGGGTCCTTCCAGTAGGAAATTATGTGATGGTTTAGTGAAAAATCCTATACAATCATGTCCATCTCCCATAGGTGATTTTTTATGGCCAGTAATGTCTATTTTTCAATATTACACACAATCTCTTCTTTCTCACATTTCACTGAAATGTTGTAGAATTATTGGTCTGATTCCCTTTAACTAATTAAATCACAAAACGTGACACAAGAGATGTACTTAAAAAAAGATTATTTGCTTTTTGATCCAGTTCTCATCCTAATGGGAAGCCTTCCCATTTTTGCTCAGAGTCCTTTGGGAAACGATTGCTTGAAATGCATTCACAAAATGCTTTAATGCAATAAATATCAGCTTCCCCTTAAATCTCTGCATACCACAGTGGCATAAACTGCTTGCCCTAAGCTTATTTTCTTTACCTGCCTGCAGATCCTTGTTTCAAACAATTGTTCCATTTTTCATCAGCTGAACAACACCCAGACCCAGAGTTCAATGGAGAGAAACAGCTCTCCTGGTCAAAGCAATAACGATTACTACCTGTACAGGCTCAGCTATTTATGTCAATATATCAATTTTCTCCCCCTTAGCTGAACTTTACAAAGTTAATTTTTCTTTCTCTGCTCTTCATCTCCTGCCTATTGGTCTCCTATGAAGACTTTGTCTCCTCAGAGGGGGCTGAATTGAATTAAGCAGCTGTAGCCCCTCCTTGTGCTGTCATAGCCACAATAGATGGTTCCTGTCGATGCACTGGGAAAGGGCTGGAAACTCTGATGGTCTTTTAATTGCCTGCCCTGCACTCTGGGTAGTCAAAGGAGGGGAAAAAGACAAGACAGATCAAGAAAAATAGAAAAAAAATCATTTCTTTAGTTATCTTCCCTCCTGTAACACTAATTGAAAGAGAAAGCTGTAATATGGTTAATTAGAGTTTGGTTTCATACTTAGATGGAGCTTCCTGGTCCAGTCTCTGAACGTGAGGATTTATTTATCTGGTTTGAAAATTCATTCTGATAACATTTACTGTCTTTTTCTCTCCTTTCCTGGGGGTTAAGTGTTTTCTGGGAAGGAAAAGGCCAGCACAAAATATTGGTCCGCAGGACAGCTGCCAAAATCTTCAGTGGGGATGTGCTTGGGATGGCTGGTCTGAGGCTTTGTGCTCTGGGAGAAGGGGGAAAACCACCCTCAAATTCTCCTATTTTTTATATTAAATTAAAAAAAGATTGGAAAGCTGCAAAACATTCAGGTATTTTAGGATTCAGACACTAACAGAGATGGTCACGTGTCCCTTTCCTATCACTTTCCTTGAGCTGTTAATACACCACAAACTGATTTCTACTTAAAAATGAAGCAAAAAAACCCTGTTGGGCAGCATGGAAAATTGGTGCAGCCTAACTAGTGCTTTCCAATACTTTGCACTATGGAAAATCAGGACTATTTTTTGTTTGTTTTGCTGAGAACAAAATTTCATTTATGAGACACCCGAGAAATGAGGAGGGGCAGGACAAAAGTGCAGTGAAGCAGCGGGAGAAGGTTTTCATGACAATTGAGAATTAACTGCGTAATACTTGATTCTGAAATTGGAATAGATTTTGGAAAGTAATGAGTTGCTAGTAGCAATTTTTAGTTTAATGACACAATATGTCATGTTATCATTTTTACTCTCATTTTAGGTGGTGTCACCTGTCTGTGTTTCTCCATTAAAACCATGACAAGTGTCCCTGACTGGAAGAATTAAAAAGCAGTAGATCTCTTAGGGGATCCACTGTTTTATAGATAGCAGGACTACTTTTGGTTGTATCACAGAATCCCAGAATGGTTTGGGTTGGAAGGACCTCAAAGCCCAGCCAGTGCCACCCCCTGTCATGGGCAGGGACACCTTCCACCAGTTCAGGGTGCTCCAAGCCCCATCCAGCCTGGCCTGGGACACTCCCAGGGCTGGGGCAGCCACAGCTTCTCTGGGCACCCTGTGCCAGGGCCTGCCCACCCTCCCAGCCAGGAATTCCTTCCTAATATCCAACCTAATCCCACTCTCTTTTAGCTTAAAGCCATGGAGGGAAAAGGTTGGCTTTGTTTTTTGAATGTCCACTTTTCAACCTGGAGTACAAAAATCCCTGTGCAGGGGTTTGAGCTCTCTCGTAGCGTGTGTGTAGTTTGGGTCTGCAAGTCAACTTGGGTTTTCCGCTGCTGGAGAGAAGATTTTCATCCCTTAGTGCTCACTGGTGAATCACAGTTATAGGACAGGAGCTAGGGATGCACATAAATCATCATTTAATCTGTTCATCTCACCCATGGCAGGTACAACTCTGCAATGTCCTTATTTAACCCACTGTTAAAGACCTCTAGAGATAGAAATGTTCTTCAGACAATCCATTCCAGTGCTTGACTCCGAGATCTTCAGCTTCTACAAACTCTCACCTCCAAAATTTCATAGGCCTAAACAGAAATGATCTTTTTTTTTTCCTGTATGAAGCTGCTTTTGATAGGTAACTGTACAAAGTGAATTTATTCAGTGTCTATCTCTGCAATAAAGAATCACTGCAGAATAAAATTAACAGTAACACCCTCCAGAAGAGCAAAGAAAAGGGAAATAAAGTCAAAATAATGCATTAGTGGAGTCAGTGTTTCTTTGTCTTCATTCTGCAGGCAAGCAGCATGTCCCATGGATTACTATGACACCTCGTTCACGTGGGCTCAATAATGAGTTAGAAAATTGTCTACCTTTGTTAGGCAGGCCAGGGGGATAAGGAGAGGGGAGAGCTGGACCGTGAGAAATGATGTTTCTCTTTACTCCAAGGATTTCTCAAAGATTTTATGGGGTGTGTGTCTTTCCAGTGATTAACTGCGAGTTAAAATGTGTTAAGTATATATTACAAAATGACCTGAGGATGAACACAAATGTAGGTATTCTCTTTTTCTCTTGTTATTCTGAAACTCTGGCTGCTCTCAGACCCACTTCTCTTTGCCCTGGGTGGCAATTGGCACCAAGAGAGCACAACCACCCTTCTCCTGTTACCTAACACAGCTTTCGAACATGACATGACATAATGTAATAAAGCATAATGTTGCTTGTCAAGAGGAGTATCAAATAAGATCACCAAGATCAGGTGTTTGGCACACGTCTAGATTGCTAATATGCACTTAGGACTAGGCTGACTATTTAACAGATGGTGTATTTGCTAACTTCAGTGTTTCTGCAGAGATCTATAAATAAATTATCACCTCGTTCCTACATAATGCCTTTCATTCTTTGTCTGTGTTTATCTCACTTTAAGAACAACGAGTTCCCTCACACTCCCTTGCTTTCTCAGCTGCGAGTTTTAACAAAAAAACAACTTTTTTTTGCCTCCTTTCCTGCAGATCTGTGCATGTTGGCAGACTGTTGGCACAGCACAATTAATCACTTGGGTGTGATAATGAGGTCAGGCGGGCTGAGCGAAATGCTCAGATGAACAGGAGCCTTCCCAGAGAAAAGTGGGAACGTATGGACTCCTGTGTGGGGCAAGAATGGGATCTCTTGCAGGGCTAAGAGAGGAAAACTGTGCTCAGAACACCCCAAACACAGGGCACTTTGGGGGAATGGAGTTAGGGAATGGCAGGGCTTTTTCTCTCATGGAAGTGGGAATACTTTCAGCTCCTTGCCAGGAGGGAAGGGAGGAATGGGGAGCAGGAATGGACCAGAGGTTTTTTTGGACAGTGCAAGCCAATTGTCCCTCAGTGGGATCAAGGATGTAACGTGGAATCACAGCATGGTTTGGATTGGAAGGGACCTTAAAGACCATCTTGTTCCAGGGGCACCTTCCACTGGACCAGGTTGCTCCAAGCCCCATCCAACTGCTGACTGTACAATTAATATATTAATTCTAATTTCACCATCACCACAACTACCCACACATCTGGGGTTCTTTTTTAATTTTTAATTTTGTTTAGTATAAAATTACCTTTCAGGTGTTGGAGGGGCAGATTTAACTACACAACAGAGTGCTGAAGATCCAGTCAGTTTTTCTGGGATTAAGGAGCTACTTCCCAAATACGTCTGGTAGGAACAAAAACCTAACCATAAGTAGCAACTCGTTCATTTCAACATCCCAACCATTGTTTGGAATTCCTGGATTTGCTCAGGAGCACTTCCAAACCACGTTAAGAAGGAACATAGAACAGCTGTGTATTGCTGAGGAGCAAAACAAGGAAACTTGGGTGTTTAAACATATGAAATTGTCACAGACAATTAAAGAAACTCCAATTTATCACCTTGCATAATTACAACAGTTCATCTGAATTAATGCAATTTCATGCTTTCTTGAACTTTTGATTTTTTTTTCCCCCCCTCATAAACGTTTTGTCATTACATAATCCCAAATATTATAGTTGTAATTACTTGCTATTGAAATGTGCACTGAAGGTCAAGGCGCCAGGAGGAAGGGCTCTTTACAAATTAGCCTTTCTCCCGAGGCCAAAGCAATCACATGGCTCACACTGCCCTGTGCCCGTGGCAAACTGGCATCTGTCACATCTCTGCCAGCTTCTCCTGTGTCCCTTGTTGCCTGGGATGTATTGCAGTATGAGGAGGGTTCCTGCCAAGGATGCATTTTCTTCTTTTACATACAGGAAGCCCCCAAAATGTTGGGGTTAAAGCCCTTTTAGATGCACACTGTCCCTGTTCAGAGCATCCCAAAAAACCTCCTGGGCATCAAGCCCTGCCCCTTCCCTCTCCTCAGTATTGTTGGACTAAATTGCTTTGGAGGACACTTGTACCAACCTATTGCAGGGGGGCTGTTACAAGGAGTGTTATGGAAATATCCTTCTTTTCCCAAATATCTCCCCAAGGAATGGCTCAGCTCATCTCCCACGACTTTCCCTGCAAAGTAAACTCTCCTTTCCAGCTCTCAAAACTCACTAAACAAACCCTCTGACAGTTCCTTTGTCTGGATAATGCTGTCAATACATTAATCTTTTCCTGTTAGCATCTAATCTCAATTTTTTAAATGTTCTAATTGATTTTCCATGAATTCAATTCCGAGATTAAGAGCGGTGTTATCTCTAATTAAGGTGTCTGAAAGCTGCTTAGCATTTCCCATTTCCTCAGTTGGAAACACTTGGGCTTTGTCCTCAACACCTGCTGAGTTCTCCTGCTCCTTCCCCTCTTGGAGCCCTGTGACACCTCAGCTCTGGAAGATTTGAAGCTCAGGCAGCCTGGGCAATGCCTCGGAGTCTCTTTTCACCAGGACAGGCTAAAAATCAACCATAATTCCCAAGTTTGTTCCATTTTCCACCTTAGGTGAATGCTGCATCCCACCCTGGTTAAAAGAGAAAGCTGCCTTGTCCCCACCAAGCCCTGCTCCCCTCAACCTGGTGGAGCAGCTTTCCAAAACCAGAGGGAAAAGCACAATCGCTGGGTCTTGTCCTTCTCCAAAGCTGTGCAATCAACCCAGGGCCTTCCTCAGTGCTTCTTTATTTAGTTAAATTGCTTTGGGGCTTCTAAAGGACAGGACCTGTAATTTACACATTAGGATGCACACAGGCCCTGGGTCTTCAGTTCAGCCTAAATTATATGAATGGCCAATCCAGGCATTCATTTTCAAGGTGGGGAACAATAATTTCTACCACAGCCTGATTGTCTTTTTCAATTAAAGAGTGAAAATGCCCTTTGCAAAGTAATATCAAGCCTCTCTGGAGGAAAAAACGGAAGGTCACAATTAAATTAAACAGGGAGGGTGGTGTTGGGAAGGGGAATAACCTCAGCTGGCTTGATTTTTGCTCACACCCCAAGAATCTCAGAGCACCGAAACCTGTGCCGTGAAGAGCTGCTCTGCATCTGCTTTTTGTTACATTTGCTGCCCCTTTTACAGAGTTAGCAGCGTGAAATATTGAAGTTCTCCCGTGCACTGAGCACAGGACTTGCAGTGAGCAGCGAGTGTTGCCGCAGCCTTGGGGCTCTTGCTGCCAAGCCCATCTGCGGGCCAGAGGCACAGCCGAGGAGCTGCCCCTCTCCGAGAGAGGGGGAAGCAAGGAATAGAGCTGGAATATTTCATATTCCTGAACAGTTTTCTCACTTGTCACGGCACAGCTCATTTGTCACCTGTCATCACCAGAGCCACTTCGCCGTCTGAAGGAGTTTTCTCCAGATTGGAGTGCTCTTAAAAGCAGATTTCTCTTTCTGGGCTCAACCTCAAGGGCCAGATTTATCCCTGCCAGAACGACCCCAGTCTGGCTGACTTACACAGGAGATGGTCCTGGCTCCTTGACTGTTAATTCTTATCCAAAACCTTCTTTCCTTCACATTCCTCCTGCTCCCACCTGTTTTTGGGGCACATGCAGATGGTTCATGAACTCTTCCCTGCCCTTGGACCTTGAGCTTGTTGGCAGTGAGGAGCTGTCCCCTGGTGCTGCAGGAGGAACCTCTTGCCCCCATGTCCAGGGTTCTCATAGCCACAGTCTCGCTTCAGGCTACTAATTCTTTTTGTAACACTTGTACCAACAATATAACAATCAGCAATACATACAGTAAAAAAATTTCAAGGAAAGGAGGGCTCTCAACTACTGCTGAAAGAGTGCAACAAAAAACCCCCATCTTAGCTGGCTTGATTTTTGCTCATGCACCAAGAAACTCAAGAACACAGAAACCAGTGCTCTAAGAGCTGCTCTGCATCTGCTTTTTGCTATATTCCTGCCCTTCCCAAACTCCTGCCCAGCCCTTTGGAGATCTTGATCCAGCACAGAATTAACTTCTTGCACAATCACCCCGTGTTCCCTCCAGCCACCATGGCTTCACCTCCCTCCTTCCAGCTGCAAAGCCCTCAAGGAAACCCTTCCAGTGGGAGTGTCAAGATTTCCCCCGAGTGATGTGGAGGATTCTTGACTGTGAATCTTGTAAGTGGCATTTCAGGTGGAGTCTACATTGTTTGCTGCTGTTTCAGTAGCGTGTAGAAATGGATATTTACAGCTCAGGGCATTCTCTGGGCTAGGTCTGGGTTGCCTGCTGAGCAAAGCAATGCCTGTGACCTCATTCCCTCACTCCATGGGAAGTCCCAATGACACTGTTCCTCCTTCTCCAACATAAACTACAGGACAGAGAAGTTTATCTCGTACCTGAGAACTTTGACACAGGATCACCCTTCACTGCAAAAATAACTAATCAATTAATTTCATTAGTTTTATTCTAAAAATGCCCGTCATTTACTCCAAATAGCAAAATATTTTTCTCCCTTGTCGACCTCCACCATGACCTTTTTTAGTCATGCCAAAGAGTGCAGAAGTTCACGTGACCATCAGGGATATTTCCCTCAATCATTTCTTGGAATCTATGTCATATTGTCTGGGATGCAAGTAGAGCAGCTAAAAAAGAAAATCACCCAGACTGCAAATGCAGACTGGATTTATCCTTCCCAAATATTCCATTTTATCAACCAGGATGTAGCAGCTCCAGGACCTGGGGGTGCTTTGTTACCCACCATATCTCAATCACATATATTGCTTTTCCAATACGACCTGCAAGGCGTTGATTAAGGATAAACACTTTTAAAGGAACTACAGAAGGGTAAGTAATAGAGAACTCAGAAATAATCTTCAAATACTTACACGTTCCCTATTACTACTTATCTGTTCACTGTCTGTAATGCTCCTTACAGCATCTCTATAATGTATAGATACATTATTTATCTCCACAGATAAACCCCCTCCTTTTATTGTAAGTTTAAGCAACTAACCTATGGAATAAAGCAGCTTTAACCAAGTGTCCTGATACAGCACAGCCTTGAACACAGTGGTTCAATACCCTGAGAGAGATGTTTAAAGCATGTGAGAGTCAGAAAATTGGAGTTTCTGATGCTGCTTGGTCTGCTAGGACATAAAATAACTGGGGAATGTTGTCACCATGAGCTGCAGGTCGTGTGTTTATCAAGAGCCAGGAGGTCTGGCTGCATTTGGTGTCTGTGGACATCAGGTGGGCCCTGAGGATACAGACAGGACTCAAACCTTTCTGGAGTGATGGAAAAACCAAAACCTCCTCCTTATGCAGACATGCCCATATCCTCTGCTTTTAGGATCCCAGGCTGTTCTTTCAGTCTCAGGAATATCAGGGGATTTGCATAATCCTATTCTTGGCCTACCTGAGCTTTAAAATAGAAACTATTATCACCCTGCCTTGCCCTGTCAGCAAGAGGTGAAACCCTCCCAGCCTTCCAGCTTCACCTCTGGGGAGGGGTGGTGGTTGGATCCTGCTTTGCCTTGAGCCTGTGAGAGCCTCTCTGTGCACAGAATTCTGCAGAGAAATAAATACCAGGGAGCTCAACAGAGATACAGGATGATGAGCTAAGTGCAGTGAGGTCTTGCAGAGTTTGGGGTCTTGGAGTGATTGAAATGCATCGCTTTAATGGGTTCTCTGCAAATGTTCTGCTCCAAGTGGCCTTGAAGGACACAGAGTGTCCCAATTCAGAGTGGGCAGAGCAGTGCACAGACCCCTTCCAGCAATGCATGTCAGGTTCTCACCAAGTCTTTCCTGATTTTCTGAGGAAGAGGGGAAAAAAAGAGCAAATATGCCTGAGGCTGCTGGGTCTGCTCCACGGAGAGCATTCATTAAGCAAAGACCCTGATGTGGACTCCCACCACGGGAACTGCTGCAGAGAGAGCTGGAGCATGGGCACCAAGTGCCTGTAACAATCAGAGCTGACAAAGGGAAGTTCTCCTTCCTTTTACTCCTGGCAGAATTTTGTCAAAATACTGGCTTTATTTCCAAGGAACAAACCGAATGCCTGGTGTATTCCTGTAACTCATTCCCTTCAGGACCTTGGGCTCCACCTTCCCACAGCCAGGGAGAGTGGTGGTGCTGCTGCTGCTGCTGCACTTAGGTTGGATTCTCTACCTGTGCTCAGAAGCCCCAAAGGCACTTTTCATCTGTGAGCCTCTTTAGTGGCACATGGAGACAGGACAGCAGCATTTCCATGCTGCACACAGGATTGACCTGAGGTGCTGCCAGGAGCAGCAGGAGGGCTCTGCAGAGCCTGGCATGGAGACTTCATAGCTGATTCTCCACAGAGCTGCAAGCTGAGCTCTGTTGCTGCAGTAGTGGAAGGTGTCCCTGAAATGAGAAGAGCTTTAAGGTCCCTTCCAACCCAACCCATTCTGAGATATATAAGCAGCCCCTTCCAAACAGAGAGGTAGGGTTAGTGCATTATTTAGCATGTGTAGGGGACAGAATGATGTAAGAAAGAGTACAGAGGCTGAGAGCATTGGGATTGTTCAGCCTGGAGAAGAGAAGCTTTGGGGTAATCTCCTTGTGGCCTTTCAGTACCTGAAGGGGCTACAAGAAAAATGGGGCAGACTATTGACAAAGACAAGAGGGAATGGCTTCAGACTGACAGAGAGTAGGGTTAGATGGCATATTGGGAAGGAATTCCTCCCTGGGAGGGTGGGCAGGCCCTGGCACAGGGTGCCCAGAGAAGCTGTGGCTGCCCCT
>JAWWTY010000022.1:2525852-2539053 GCA_035222235.1 Margarornis squamiger
AGGTGTCCCTGCCCATGGCAGGGGGTGGAATGGGATGATCTTTAAGGTCCCTTCCAACCCAAACCATTCTGTGATTCAACGTGGATATAGATGCAAGTCTGTGGCTTTACCTGCTCTGTCCCTAAGGAGGACAAGGGACACTGGCACATGGTGTAAACCTGGGGGATGTGTCTTTGATCATGACCTGCTTCTGGCACTGCCAAGCCGAGCCTTTCCTCCTGTTCCTCCTCAGTTGCCTGCTGGCCACCCCTGGGTGCTGGTGGAGCACCGAACTGAGCAGTTTGTGCCTCCTTTTGGCTAAGAAAGATGCCTGCAGTGCTCCCTCTTGCCACAGCAGCTGCCAGGCTGATCAGTATGCCAGCCCTCACCCTGCTGACGAATTAACAATCAGCCTAAAGACCCGCAGAGCTTTACTCAGGGTGGTAGTTACAACAGCCAGCACACCTTTTAATCAAACACAATTGTTACACAGGGATTTCTGGTCACACACAGCACCACAACGCAACCAATGCCGAAGTGGAGGTGCCGTTTAGCCTAAAATTCATGCAGGTCCAGACTTTGCAAATTCAGCCTACCTGGTCTAAGTGCATTGATTTTTCCATTTTCTGTTTCAAAGCATATACTGCCAGTGAAAAGGGTTATGACATCTGGAGGCATTGCTGGAGTGCCTGGTGATGTTTCCGTAATTTGTGTGCACTGGCAGGTAAATAAGACGACGCAGTAATCAGATGAAAAGTGGCCTTTCATGCTGGGTGAGCATCTCAGACAGCCCCTCTAACAGGGCTCTGCCCATGCTCAGCCTGTCACCATCTAGCAAACACTAAATGGGTTTGACTGGGTTTCATATATTTTCCCCTAAAATGGTTAAATGCTGGCGATGGGCTATTATTTTGTGTTTCAGAATGGCAAAAACTCTGCCTGGGTGGAGTTATTGCCTCTAATTTGTTGTTTCAGCAAAACTGTCTCCTGTCTATGGCAAAGAGCACGTGAGAGCTTTTGGGAGCTGGAGATTTTATTCCAAGCGCTCCAGTACCCATGATCATCCCCACTGCTGTGAGCACCCCATCACTGGCCAAGGGGAGGGAGCACGTGAGGATCAGGAAAATGCTCTTGAGAATAAGCACCAAGCAAAACCATTTTAGCATCGCTTAGGAAAACATGAGAATGTGGTTGGAACCCCAAAATTCCAAGGAGGAATCCTCCCAGGTCTGCAGCACTGAGGGGAACTTTAAGACCCATGGTCTAGTGGCTCCACTGCGTGTCCTCCTGTGTGGTTTGGGGCAAAAGGACTAATTCTAGGCATGAATTTCAGATGTTGTCACTGTTTCTCAGAATTCATGGTTAACAATGGGGGCCTGAGGTCTGAGAAAGCCAGAATTGTGGCAACTTCCATCACTGATGGCAGGACAATGTGACTGAGAATGTAATTTAAGATCCCTGGGCAACAAGATGCTTTCAATTAATACTGAATTTTCTGGGTTTATGCCCTGTATAATGATGAATTAGGTTCACATGTGATTCTCTTCCACAGTGGAGCATTTTTTTCTTATTCTGGTTTGTTTCACTGTATTTCTTATTTCTCCTGCGTATGTTTTAATGTCTCTGTTATAGATGTGTATAAGAACTAAAAGAACAACTAACAGGCCTGGACAGGCTGTTTCACTGCAGCTCTTAGGGGGATTTCCCTCAAGACCAGTTGTTTGCACACAGTTATTTTTGCTTAAAACTGAGGAAATAATTAAAACAAATCCCCTGCGTGCCTTGGGAGAAAGTTCTGGTTGAAGCTGTATCGAAGGAGTTTTCTCTACCAGGCTTTGTGTTTGTCTCTTTTTAAGGCATAACATGCCTTAGGAAAAATGCCTTAGGAAAAAGTTCATCACTGAAGGAATGGACAAGCCAGTGGAACAGGCTGCCCAGGGCAGTGGTGGAGTCACCATCCCTGGAACTGTGCAAAAGATGAGTAGATGTGGCATTTTGTGGTAGGATTTGGTGGGAATGGCGGGATTGACCAAAGGCTGGTGGTCTTTTCCAACCTGAACGACTCTGGGAGTCTAAGATGGGGAAAAGCCGAAGGAAAACCTTCCACGTCCTCCTTTCTTTCTTCAAGGTGACTCTTGTGTGGTTCACAAACCCTCACATGGCTGTCTGAGATGTTCTGGGATGTCTACACTGAACCTGGAGCAGGGAAAGCAGCCCAAGAGGATGGATCACCCACCAGGATGAGGATCCCTGTTCCTCTGTCAGGCTCTGACTGCACAACCCGGGCTCTGACCCCGAAGCCTTTAACAAGTTCCAGAGGAGCAGCTGCAGCTCTTGCAGAACCCACTTGAGCTGCTCAGAACGTGCTGCTGGCTGGGTAGCAGGAGACGTGCAGGATTTAGAGGGAGCTTTCAAGTCTCTGTCTGACAAAGCAAAGCTTCTGGAGGAGACAGGGATGCCACGGGACTGCCAGCCCCTGGGTGCCACTAATGCGTTCGTGTGCTCTCGCTCTGCTCCCTCTCCCCGACGCTGCCTCTCATTTTCAGCTTGTAGCTTTAATAATCTCTGCCTCTGCTTTCTGTACAATATTCCTCCTGCAGCTTTCCTTT
The DNA here is from genome assembly GCA_035222235.1 of Margarornis squamiger. Classification (NCBI taxonomy): domain Eukaryota; kingdom Metazoa; phylum Chordata; class Aves; order Passeriformes; family Furnariidae; genus Margarornis; species Margarornis squamiger. The sequence continues at coordinate 2,528,441 of JAWWTY010000022.1, forward strand.
GACAGCTCTGTTTTTAATAGAGGATAAGCATGAAACTCCAGCTGAAGCTGAAGACATATTTCTAATCTCGTCCCGCATTTATTTTGCTTCGCGGAGAACTCCCTATCTTGAACAGAGGGGAAAAGTATTTCTCACATATTAAGTTGACAAGTACAATAGGTTTCTGGAGGTATCATTAATTCAGACTCAAACTCAGAGCTAGTTACCTTGTAGTAAAAAGACAAATAGGCATAAACCCTGTTACTTGCATAATAGGCTTGATTCAATTCTTTATCACGGAGTTTGCAATAATATGCCAAGTATTCCAGCCCAGGGAAGAGTCCCATTTTGCAGGTATTGAATGAAAGTGTCATAATAACAACATGCCTGCCTGCGTTTTAGGATACAGCCTGAAGTATGGGTTGAAACAAAGAAGTAAATTGGATGGCAACAGGAAAATAAGAAACAAGAAAATGTTAACTGTGAAATAAGTGTTTCAAGGTAATTTGTTCCACTACTCTCATCAGGTCATTATGACATTTTTCCATGTAGTGTGTCTTTTTTTTGTTGTTGTTTGTTTCTCTTGTAAGACAACTTAAAACTCACAGTTTCACAGTGATGCTGCTAAATTGAAGCATTTTCCTGCAAGTTTGTGTTTGTCACTGTAAATAACAGCCTTTGATTTGTCTGCCCTCTCTCTTCTCTGTGGGAAAGGATGTAAATATCTGTCAGCACTAATGAAAAAGTAGTGTACTGCTTGATTGTGGGATATATTTAGCACTGGATGGTTGATAAGAGCTGGGGGACTGAAGCTGTGGGTTGGCTGCTGTGGGCTGACCAGACACAGCTTGGTTGTGACCTGCTCCCTGCAGAGCTTTGGGAAGTGTCTTGGTGGGGTTTTGAAGCCTAAATAAAGGAACTGCTTGATATTAAGCCCATTTTGATTGTTTTATACAGGCACGAGCCTTCCAGCTATTAGTGAGTTAAGTGCTTCAGGGGGAAAGCTTCACCTGCACGGAGTAATATGAAAAAATGATGTTTCAACAGCTGAAAATACTTAATGACACCATAAAGTCCCTTTTTTGGGAACAGGCTGTTCAGCAGCCGAGTGGCATCAGCTGTGTCTGGTTGAGATGAGCTTTGCCTAAGACAGGCCAGAAATCCGAGATTCTTTCTGTCCCATTTGTCCAAGGGCAGAGCCTGGACCTGCAGCCCCCCTGGAATGGGGGATCAGCACAGGGAAGGATGCCAGCCCAGCTCAGATCCTTGGCAAACTCAGCCTCATACACAGCACTGGGCACTGTGGGGAACAGCTGCCCTTCCCTCCTAGGGGAACTTCCACATTCCCAAGCACTCCCCAAAAGCAAAGCGCTCCCAGGAACTGGGTCAGGGATAGGATTTTCCAGAAGGAGAGGAAATCATTGATTATGATGATATTCCTCTCACAGGTATTCCTGGTTTTCCTTCCCCTTCCCCCTTTTTTAAGGTATTTTATACCTCCTTTGTGCCTTCATTTAAGGAGATTCCTTTCCTTTAGGTCTTTTCCCAGTTCCATTCCTGTCCTGTCCTGGTTCCTTGGGGATTACAGACTCCACAGACAACTCTGAGGTGACCAACCTACCCTCGTCTCTCCCTAAAAATGGGATTTGTTCTGTCACTACACAATTTTCACCTCCATATATCAATTTCCAACACAGAAAAGACATTTCAGAAAAAAAAAAAAGTGGGAAAAATAATGAATCAATTTTTTTTTCTTTTTTTTTGGCGCATTTGACCAGCTCTTGGAAATCAAAGCACTTTGAGAAATTCAAGGTAAAACATTATTAAATGAGGTGCTACACATACACCCTTTGATCAACTCTGCTGTGAGAGAGTCTGTGAACCAGCCTGACCTCCAAAAGTCTCCTTTGGATAACCCCGTGACACGAGGTTTGCTGTGAGAAATGGAACAAGGTGAATAATTAATACCTTTGCTGGTGTCTGAAATAGCGACACCAGGTTGGCTTTAGACACGTGTTTTATTAATGAGCTTTGGAAACAATTGCTCTCTCCCAGCAAACACCTCTCAGAGCTTCACACTGGGGAAAAACAAAAAGGGATGCAGGGTCTTGGTGGGGTTTTTTGGATGCTCCCCCTCCTCCCCAGGGCACCCACAGCACTCGGTCACCGCGGAGAGAAATGCTGTGAAAAAGATGGTGAGGTTGTGAAAAACGGGGAACGAAGATACAATCAATTGAAAATCATCTGGAGGCACAACGGGCTCGACCTGATGGAGCTGAAGGATGAAAGATTCCCGAGCTGACTTTTCAGCTGCAATATGGAATATTTCAGAGCACAGCTCGGGGTTTTACACACTGGGTAAGGAAATTGGGTTGCTTTGTCAATATATAACAAAATATCCCTGGGGCAATTAGAGGGACAAGGGTTTGACCCCCCAGTCACACCTCATTAACTCAAAATAAACCTCCAAGCCTAATTTTTTTGCAGCATTTCCCCTCCCCAAGTTGTAACTACCTGCAGGAGAACACTGAAACCACTGTCCTAAAAGTGGAAACACCTTGATTAAGGGGCAATAATTGTGCTCATGTTCCTTGACCTCTCAATTTCCCCATTTTCACTCTTGTTCCATCAAATGGCTGGGTCTGTTATTAATATTTCCCAGGAACATTGTGGGGTTTTTAGGCATAAGCAGTGCCGAAGTGAAACCTTTCAAACAGAATCCCCGATGATACTTTAATTACCTCATAAATTACAGCCCATGTGCAGAATTAAGAGGAAAATAAGGCTCTAATAAATATGATCTTCCCAACTTACATGCAAATTGAAGCTTTGCCTTCCTGCTCAGAATTGTTCCAAATGAATTTGTGGCCAAACACTGGTATGTTCCAATATCCTGATTTTTATGTGGGTTATTGATTGCCAAGCTGCCTCCAACCAACCTGTAGTGATAACTCATGGTAAGATCAATATCTGTGCCATTTTGCTTCCACCTTTGAGGGGAAAAAAATCAAATTATGCTTATAATTTACAGAGCCTATTCATATTTATCTTAAATAGTGTGCTGTAGCATACCTGTAATGATAAAGATAGAGTTAAATATCACAAAATTATATCATTTTTCACACCAGACTGCTCCTTACATCAATCTTAGCAATGGCAATAATTGTACTCTTTGGAAAATCTTTACTGTTAGTCACCAGTGCTCACCCAAATGTCCACAAAAAGTAATTATAACTTATTCAGACAAACTAAGTTATCCTTCCAGTCGGGAGGGGGGTTCTGCCTTCCCTGCAGCCACATTATTTTTTATGATACAAATGTGCTTTGCAGTCCTTTGCAAAGGATAAATCATAAATTTGGCTCTGAACCCGAGTTGCAGATATAGATCAGGAAGGATTTCACTTCAGAAGGCAGAACAAAAGCTGAGAGAGAAGGTTTTATGATAATTTAATGATGAGAACGCTGCTATTTTAAAATCTAATTTTCCCTTTAGTCCACTAAGCAGAAAATGGATTGTGTCTGCAACATTACACAGCTGTTTACAGATGTCAAAATAAAATCTATATTTCAAAGCAAATAAATATTATATGTTTCCAGAAGGGGACTTTTGTGGCTTTACCATCAGTCACATTAGGGTTGAGTCTTTATTACCCACCAGAGGTCCAAAGGGAGAAAAAGGGACACAGCCACTGTGGACTTTGGGTTTTGTAGTGCACTTTTTGGGGTTGTTAATGCACTTTTTGGGGTCATTAATGCACTTTTTAGATCCTCAGCAATCCTAAAGCTACCCAGCCATGCCTTTTCTTCTCCTACTTTTATATCACAGCCGTCTGTATGTTTTTTGTGGGGGTGCTGCCAACCCCTCCCCAGGATGCCAAGGCCACCCAAGAGCTGTAGTGGCTCACTTTGGGTTCATGGCAGTGCCCAAACCAAGGGCAGTCAACTGCTTGTTAATTATCCGAGGGATCACAGCATAAAAAATGTCTCTTTTTTGCCATTTCCTGACAGTGGTGGCATTTCCCCAGCTAACAAACTGAAGGAAACTTGCTCTTGGACCCTGTTCCTGGAGGATGTGCCCTGGGTATACAGCCCAAAGCTGCAGCTCTGGGGTTTTGCTGTTGTTTTGGGGTATTTTGGTGGAATTTATTTCAGAGATGAGGCAAATCTTAGCAGGTGCCCAGCCCTGGGTCTGTTCTCTGTCCCAACATGAGGATTTTGCCCTATCTCAGGATTTCCATATGCTCCGTGCTGTCTAAAGCTTTCCATTTTCTAATCGCAGAGATTCTGGTATTTAGTTTGCCAGTTCTTTTTAATTTCGGAATCAATCACTGAAATAACTGCTGTCATCATTACATGGCTCCCAATTAAGATCTATAATTGTTTTTCCAAACAAATGCAGAGACATTGGCTTAGTTGCTGCAAATGAATTCTTCACAGTATCCCCATAATCATTCTAATCACCATGGTACAATGATTATTAAACTTTGCATATAGATCAGGGGTTCATCTCCTGGTGTGGGCTTTTTCCTAATTAATATGTTTACATCACTGAAGGAAGGGAATTAATGAATTCATGGGGTTGGCAGTGATTTAATGGCTTTGTGTGTTCTGCAGTTTACCAAGTCACAGAAATCTTGGAAGAATCATTTCAGGGAATTTTTAGCATAACCCTGTTAAAGCAGAGATCACCCACATATTTTCCTGAAATTCTCCACTGGAAAATACTTTCATCAATTACAGGAAATGCAACCAGATCAACTGTTTCAGACCCTAAACTCAAAAAAAAGATTGCTGTATTCTGATGGTGAATTCATAGTTCCCAAGGAACCCAAGGAATGTGAGAGCATATGTGCTTCCATGATTTAATAAATTATAGGTCCAGTTTACTCCTATAATACAAATATCTATGTTTTTAAGACTTCATTGTGTTCTGTGTTTCTTAGATTATTTGCATTCCAGTGGAATTGTCCTGCCAAGTCACCTGAGGCTGTCTTGTAATTGGGAAAAAGATTTGCAAACTCCCCCTTAATGTACAGCATTTCCACCGAGGAAGAAAATAGGAACTTTAAAAACTATTGACTGTGAACAAAACAACAGAGGCTGAAGGAGTTTTTAATTCCAGCCCATTTTTGAAGCAGACCCTGCAACAAGCCCAGGGATTTCAGGCACCTCAGAGCAGGGCTGCAATTTGGTTTTCAAGGGTAGGAATAAAACAACTGTATTTTGGAATTATTGGGAATCATTCCACAGTTTTGTGCAATGATTATGAACCTATTGGATACAATCATTGCAGACTTTGTGCTTCTCTTGCCCTCACTTTCATTTCTTATCTCTGTGGTGCTTTGATTTGGATGGAATTGGAATCTCTGCATCTTGTTTTTTAGTGCCTCCCTCCTCAGTTCTGCTGAAATATTAAAACATTGTTGTAATGAACACTGCTTGGGCTGCCCTTGGAGTTCTTCTTTATTGGTTCAATTGGCTGCTCTCTGAGAAGATTATTGAGGGGCAAACACCCTCATTTGCAAAGTGGCAGGAAAATGCAAGGCTGTGATTACTCTGGGTATTGAGTGTAAGTGCAGCAAAAGCCTTAGAGCACCTGAAATCAAGCAAAAAATGGCAAAATCCTGCTGAAAACACTGCAGAGTGTTCGTGGAGGGGCTGGGAGTAGGAAAAAGAAGGAGTAAAATTCAGTGCCTGACTTAGGTGGAGATAAACCCTCAACTGAGTGTAACAAAAGGGCTGGAGTGCAAACAATTATAAATCTAATTTGGAGCTCATGTTTATTTACCACACGGGGAAAACAGCTGGAATAATGTACCTGAGAGAAACAATTCTGACTTGCTAAAAGAGGCATAATAGATGAAATTGGATTTATCAGGAAATAGAGATGAATTTCCCCGCAGATGGGCTGATTTTAGAGCTGCTTCTATCCAGACTTTTGTTTGCACTGTAATCAGATCCTTGTTCTCTGTTACTTCCACCAGGAAATCAGAGTTTCTTGGGTTTTATTACTTATGGCTCCTTCAGCTCTACACAATTCTTGCACTGTGGTTGTCACACACACACACACAATTTTGAAAGAAAGCTCCAAAAAATTCCTACTGTATTCGAAGAGTCCATAAGAATAATATGGTACATGATAAAGTAAAACTTTCAGGGGATGCTAAGCATTCTTTTTGTTTAAAGAAAAGGCATTTATCAGCATATTTCTTTCTGTAAAAAAATGCTAAGTAGCAAATTAACTTGTTTCTAACTTTCTTCCTTCTCTGGTGGTTCGGTGTTTTGGAATCAAAGAGAAGGCTCGCAGCAGTTCCTTGCTGTTCTTTGCCATCACTCAACAAAAGATACGATTAAAATTTCATACTCTGCTGGATTTCTCTCAAATTGTTGGGACTTTGAATGGTTGGGCTCAATCCCTGTGTGACAAAAGTGTCAGGAGCTCCAGTGAAACCAAGGAAAAGTGCTGAGGACTCCCTGCTAAATCAAGTCATGGCTAAGAGCAGCAGTGATGGTCTGATGACCCTGATGGACCTCAAGACCCATCCCCAGATGTTGGTCTGGGCTTCCTGGAGAAACTGAGGCCTTGGAAAATGTCCTCATAGTGCAAAAAGTGATATCAATGAATCTAATTAATGGATGGGTAGAAAAGAATGTAAGGTAAAACATGAATCTCAGACTTCACAGCTCTCCTGCCTCGTGGAGCTGCTGCCTCTGGTGCCTGGGGGGGTGAGGAATCCAAGCTTGGAATGCAAGAGTTTAGGAATTTTCTAGGCCTGAGGAAAATGGATAAACAGGCATGGAGCAAATGCAGGGGTGAACTGGAAATTCATGGTGTGGACCAGTTGATGCTGGTGTTGGAAAGAGGCAGGATGGATGGGATGGGAAATGGGTGAGGATTCCTGTTCAGAGGAAGTGGCACTGGGAAAAGGACACGAAGGGCTCCTGTGGCAGCACAATGTTTGGGAACAAGTCACCCCAGGAGGGACAAGAGCCAAGTGCTTGTCAGAGCCAGGAGGCTCTTGTGTGAGCAGTTAAGAGCTGCTCAATAAATAGCCTCTGAGAATGTGGTAGGACACAATTTTCTTTCATATCTTGCATGAATGATTTCTTTTTTCTAGATCATTTTCCTTTCCCCAACCCATTACTTTGCCCATCGTTTTCTGAAGAAAGCACAGTGTCATTTTTTGTGCTGATTCCCAGCTTTTTCTCTTATCCAGCTTGGGTTTCCAGCTCCTTGGTACAATAAGTTGTGTTCTAAATGAGGAGTCCACAACTACTGAATAAAAAAACCAGCCCTATGTACCAAGGTTTTATTAAGTGAGTCTAGAGAGACTGTTACAAGGTGGACATTGAATCTATTTCTCTAAATAAGCACTATAAATATATACATTAAAAGTCCTAATTAGAAATGGGTAAGGATGTTCCTCCTCTGCTTTCCGAGCATTTACTGATGGATGGAAGGTTTGATAAATACAGATGTGCAGCACTTCCATTTCTCTCAGCTGCTCTGTGGATGCAGAATGAATTCTGGACATTTTAAAGTGCTTTGGGGATCATTTTCAATGATGTGCTTTCTTTTCTCAACAGCAGAGCAGCAAAAAGACTTTCCCTCCAATTTCCTCTGTCTACGGACACTCTTGCTGCGAGTGCTCCATACATTTCATGGGATGTAAACCTCTTTATTGCAAACTAAAACCCAGCTCAAAGATTTACAGTTGTCCAAAAGTGACTTCACCTGTAGTGTGGGGGTGGATATCCTTTAGCTGTGCAGTTCAGCAGGATCTCTGGATTTGCTGAGCCCATGGAATAAGTGATATCATATGGCTCTTGGATAAAAATAGGACCATGAAGGGTTTCTTCCCCTGCGAAAGAAAAACAATAATTTCAGATTAGATGTCTTTAGCATGTCCTTACACATAAAATTGTCCTTTGGAGTCCTTTGCTCTCAGGCAGAAGTTAAGGTCTGCTATTACATTCAGCTGAGAATCCACCTCCAGACATTTGACTATTAAGGAGGAAATATTTCAAGGCTGATTGATAATAAAATCACCGAGCCCTGGTGCTGGTGATTTATTTTGCAGGTGACAGTGAAGATTGGCTTCTCTGCACATTGCCCATGGAAGCTCTAAGGCCAACTCTTCAATGTCCCCACCACCTCATCCTTGTGCTTTAGACAACAACTGGCAGCAGGCAAGGATGGAAACCGTGGTTTCTGTGCTTGGGGTTCCCTGGTCACACCACAGGCTCAGGGATTCAGTCACCTCCTCCTGCTCCAACCCTCCCCATCCTCTGAAATATTATTTGGGAGACTTTAACTGGCCTGGTTTCAGGGCTTGGTTTGGGTTTGTTTGTGGAGTTTTTGTTTGCTTGGATTTTGGTTTGTTTATAGGTTTTAGGCTTCCTCCCCACACACCTCGTTTAGAGCCTTTTCAAACAGAAGTGGCATTAAATAATCATATTTTAAAAACGAAATGATTGATTGTAAAGCAAAGCAGAGCTAATTGTGTTTTCCATGCTGGTCTTTCCTGTTGTGGGGAGAAGACAATTTGTTCAGCAAAGCTTGGGGACAAGGCAGAGCAGCTCTCAGAGGTGGTGGCTGGGTATGGTGAAATAATCTTCTGGGGTTTTTTATCCTGCTCCTCTTCTAGTTTTAATCCCTTGACAAATTCGAAGACTTTCTTTTTCACTGATTTTACAACTGACCCTTTGACTTGTCTTTTCTTTGGGAGGAATTTTTTTCCCTTCTGGGTTAATTTCCTCAGTCCTTCTCGTTTCCTCCCCAGACCTGCCAGTGAAAAGCTTTTGTGAAGCACCAAAAGCCCCCAGAGATGGTTGTGCCACATTTTAAATCAATGCAGCTGGGTGGGCCAGGGGTGAGCTACCTGATGGCCCTAAAAATCCCTGCCTCATCTCATAAAAATGTAAATATTTTAGTAAATCTGGAATTAATTTCCCATCTTTTGTTCTAAATGGGCTGTAGGCTCATTTGTCATTTGCAGACTATTGAACATCTTAATTCTTGTATCCCCTTTCCATGTCCTTAATGCAGGAGGCCCTTCAAGGGTTGAATAAGGACACACAACATTTTACATGTGCTCCAAGAGCCCCTTTCACAAAAATACTCTCCAGGACTTTTAGTAAAGGCAACTTCTTGCTCTCAGTTTGTTTTCTCTTTAATATCCTTTTCTGGCTGCACAGAATAACCCCAAATTGGTGAGAAATGATGTGCACTTTCAGAGCCAATGGTGTCCTAGGAGTCCATCTCTTATTTATAGAAAAGGTCAGGCTGGTCATTTCTAATTTCCTGACACATCCTTTTGTGTTTCCTTTAGAGAATGGTCATATATTTCTCCCCCATTCTCCAGATTCAATAGAGTCCCCATGATTTCTCCAGAGATAAATGTGACAAATGAATCTTTGTGGGGCTGTTTATTTATTTATTTTTTTTTTGGGGAAGATTTAAATAATTCAGATTTTTTTGAGTCCATCGGACTATGAACGTTTGATTAAATGTATCATTTTTATACACAAAAAATCATGTGTGAGTCCTCAGCACGGTGCTGCAAAGCAAACATAAACCCCTGTTAGGAAATGTTTTAGGAGTTAAACTGTGTTTCTCTATGACACCAAACCAGTTGGCTCTCCAGAAAGACCATAATTATGGCAGTCTGAATTCCAATGGAAAGGATGGAAATGAATCAACGCTCCCACGTTCATTACAGGGTATTGTCTCCAGCCTCTGCAGAGATTAACAGAGTGCCAGGGCAAGAGCAGGATCCCTGGCTTTTCCATAATTATGCGCCAGCAGGGAAGGTCACAGTGCTTCCCTTCCACTGCTTTAGGGGCACTGGTGGGCTATATGGGGTTGGGAGATTCCTGTCAAATGTACTTAAAGAAGGGTTAGTTAGTCAAAAGAAATATTTAAATGTTCCTGCATCGTCTCCTCCAAATGAGGAGAAAGAAGCACAAACCCAGAATTCTTTTCCAGCCAAATCCTGCTCTCTGTTCTTTCCTGCTGTCTGACCCTGGTTGGCTTCAGGTTCAGCTCCTGCTGAGGTTTCTGCCCAGCTGGAGATGCAGAAACTCAGTGGGCCAATGTTGTAAACCAGCTGACTCATTCTTATCCCTTTCCTATCACAGATCTTCCTTTCCATCATGATTTTTTGCAAAGTGGAGCTGTGATTACCTTTATTCCAAACCGATCAGTAATATCAGACAGATCTGGTTTGGGTGTCCCAGAAACATCATCCTCCATTGGTGGAGAAAGGTTTTGGGTTTGCCTGGGGGAATCAGCTCCACGTGGCCAAAGTTTCTTTGCCCCAGGAGCAGAAGGGGACAGTCCTGCTGGGCTGAGAGATCTGCAGTGTTTGCAGCTTCTGGGACCATTTCTGTGTCCAGGAGAGTTTGAGGTGATGAGCCCTTGGTGGTGCAGGACAAGTAGCTTTAGGTCTTGCATCGAGGAATTCCAAATTAGGGCTGGGCTGGGCTGTTCTTTCCTCCCTGGGGCTCACCCAGAAGGCACGGAGGGGTCGTGCTGCTGCCTGGGCAGGTGGAGGTTGTGAGGGTGGGCAGGCCCTGGCACAGGGTGCCCAGAGAAGCTGGGGCTGCCCCAGCCCTGGAAGTGTCCAAGGCCA
>JAWWTY010000022.1:2539153-2558338 GCA_035222235.1 Margarornis squamiger
CTGCCCATGGCAGGGGGTGGGATGGGATGAGCTTTAAGGTCCCTTCCAACCAAACCATTCCATGATTCCATTTGTGCCATATCAGTGAATGCTCATGGAAGATCACAGGAATAAAGAGACCAGCATAACAGTAAGATCCAAACTCTACAAAGCTTCTAAATGCAAACTGCTATAACTCACATAAGCAAAGCAGATAAGGAGGAATTTATCCAGGCTATTAAGTTCCAGGAAGGCTGTAAATTCCAGGGGTAGTGAGTTTCTAATGAATCTTTCTTAATGTGCCTTAGATAGAGCTTCATATCTGATCCAAAACATTAATATGACTTTATGGGCCAAAGCTGACACCTGATTAAGAGGCCTCTTTTAAATCAGCTGGATAGTAAAACACTTGTCAGTTTTAGCAAAAAGGATGGGACAAGTGAGTGAGACACCTCCTCCTTCTAATGACAAATTATGGAAAATGATGAAAAATCCCAACTCTGTTTAATTTTCCACACAACTGAAGACATGGTAATTTTTTAATTGCAAGAGGGGGGACTTTGTAAGGTCCACGTCATGGAGTCTTTCCCTGCAAATAACAGTGAGGCTTTTTTGGGTTGAATCTTGTCAGAAGCAGAACAGAATGATTATTTCCCTCACCAAAGGCCTGGACCAGGGAGCTCAAGGTCTTTAAAAGGAGCACGAGAGTTGCAAAACCAGAGGTAATGGATGAGCCACTGTGTAAAGCAACACACAGCACTTCAAGAAATCAGGTAGTAAGGCTGAAAGAGAAGCTGGGAAAAGAAGGAGCAGCAAAGGGCATGGAAGTGTTCTGTGAAAAGGAAAACAACTTGTCAGTGGAAGAGGCAGCAGGAGACAGGCTCCCTCCTCCCCTCCCCGTGACATCCAGCTCAGAGAGTGAAGCAGGAGACACCCAAAGAGAGGAGATGAGATGTTAGAGGTTTGAGCAAAAGCAACCTAAAGCCTGTGGGATTTCCCCAAAGGGCCTTCAGCCTCGGTGTGTTTTCTCCCTGCAGACACTGATGTGCAGAGCTCCAGAGGCACAGGGCTCCTTTCAAACTGCAGCTTCTATTGCAGGATCAAATTGGGGGTGTAAATCCACATTGTCTCTGCTGTCAGACACCAAACCCAGGGAGACACTTCTCTGCCTGTGATGTGGGCAGAAGGGCAGGCACTCAGGGGGTGCAGGGAGTGAAGTCCTGGCACTGCTGAGGGCACAGAAACTCTCAGTAATGAGGTGAGGTTTGGTGCTCAAGCCCAGGGTTTCGATAGGGAGTGCCTAGGAAATGACAGCAAACGGTGCAAGGCATCCCTTTCAGAGAATCAGAGAATCAGAGAACATTAAGGTTGGAAAAGACTTTTAGATCATCAAATCCAACCATCCACCATGGCCTCAAGTGCCACGTTCACACATTTTTTGAGCACTTCCAACGACGGCAACATCCAATCCTTCACAACCCTTTCCACGACAAAATTCCTCCTAATATTTAATCTGAACCTCCCCTGGTGCAACTCAAGGCCATTTCATCTGTATCTCAGTACTCCTTCCTTGAGAACTAAAAATTAAGGAGACCACAATATTTAGGGCTCCTCCAGCCCTGGTAAATGGCACAGAAATTTTAAATGATTTCAATAAAAATGATTCTTCATGCCGTCAATTGTATTCCTTGAGAAATCAGTCAAATAGTCCCATATTTTTGCTGCTATTCAAACAGGACCTGTGTGGTGGTGCAGGATCCGTGGCAAACAACATGCTCAGGTTATGAACTGACTGCACAATTTCCTGAAGTGCCTGGATGCAAAAACAAACAATAAACCCATAAAATCTGGCTTTAATTACTTACAGAACCAGCCCTCATCAGAACCTAGCATGTAAAATTAGGGTGCAATATATCACAGGTAATAATTAAGGAAGTATTATGCAAAATGCTGCCATATTCTTGAGAATGATCAGCCTTTTGCAATTAAATATATTTAGTGACTAAAGATTTTGTCAAAATCTGATGCCTCCAACATATTTTAACAGTCCTCTTATGATAACCAGTATTGCTTCAACCCTTTGAGCTGATTTTCTGTGAGTATAATTGGGTATCGGGGAATTAATCACCCATCTAACACATACACACATTCTAATTCCAAAATAATTAATGAGAGATCTGGAAATGCCAAAAAAAGTGACGTTTCTCTTCGCATCAGCCTGAGTGTGTAAAGGTGCCAGAGCCTGAATCAGGACAGGGCTGGAAATACACCACTGTGCCCTCTGTGCTGATAATTTATCATCATTTATTTAAAAAGAAACATGTGGGTAACAATACTCTGATCTCTAACGCTTGCCTTTTGGGTTTTTTGGCTTTCTGAAAAGATTTCCTGAAGGTTTCGTCCCGTTGTGCACCATGTAAATGAGCCAAATAAAAGGTGAAAAATCACTAAATGAGTGGCTTTATGGCACGAGCTTGGCCATGCCCTTCAGTTTGAGAACTTTGTGGAGCCAACACCTGATTCTGGAGAGCCTGATGAAGTTGGAGGGCTGGTGTCCAGGAATCCTGCACGTGCCCCCTTCTCGATGCACTTTCCTTAGTTTTCTGTGTTACCGGGCAAGATGAATAAATAATAAGGAACCTTTTCCAACCTAGTGCACAAGCGTTTTGTTCGGTGCAATTTCAGCTGGGAGGGAGACCCAGATGCAGTGACAGATCCTGTTTGCTGCGTTGTGCTCTTGTAATATTCATTTGGCAGCCTGACTGAAGGCTTAATTCAATAATTTACACTACAGGAAAAGATAACAGCTCTATCGTTTAATATCCTGCCACGTAAATAAATGCAGCACTTTGTTTCTCCCTGGCTTTGCTTGGTGCAGGATCGTGCTTTACTGCCTTACAGGGTGGTGATTCATTAAGCTCACATCATTTTTGCTGCTGCTGCTGCTGCTGCTGGAGTTGATCAGCTCTGGGGTTTTGTGTGGTGACTCCAAAGTTTCCCTGTGATTACTGACAGATGATTTGTAGGGAGAGGGAGAGAGGGAAACACTGCCTGCAGTGGGCACATCGTGACCTGGCAAACCGCAGTTCTGCTTGTGCATAAAACCAGGCAAAATAAAGAAATTGGGGGGGGAATTAAGCTCCATTTCAGCCCCACCTTGATTTGCAGCCCATCCAGTGATTTTGGAGTCAGAAGGAGACAAATCTGCTCCATCCCCTCCTTCCTGGAGATCTTGAGGAAGGCAAAGGGTGGGAATGGCTCTGGCTCTCTTTTCTCCATTTTTCTGTGCTAAAATAAACCATCTGATGGTTTCAAGGAGTTAGAAATGCCTTTTTCCTCCTCCCCTCCATTCTGGGATATCCCTTTCCCCTTCAGGTCCATTCACCCAAATTTTTACATCATTCATGGCACTTCTCTCCCTGCCCTGTGGCAGAAAGACTTGGGGAATTAATCCGTAGGAGAAATACTGATCAGATACAAACTCACTCACTAGAACACCATTTTATTGTAATTTCCCCATAATTTCTGCATTAAAAATATGCAGCAGCCTGGTGACTGCTAAGTTTGGCTAACAATTTCAGTAGGTACAGTCTCATGCCACACCAATTTTATTTTTTAACTTTTTCCATGCAGAGGCTGAACCAAAGTGCTCTGAAATCAGTGAAAGCCTTTCCTAAACTTCAATGGATCAACTTCTCCTGAACCAAGTATAAGCAGCTGATACTCTGTTTTCCCTTAGACCTCTCTATGGGTTAAAGACTGGAAAACAGAACATATATTTACCCTATTCTGTACAGAAATGTACAGTGCAAATCCAGACAGTTCCACACTCGTTGTAGGGCAAGAGGGAAGAGCTCTGCTAATAATTTCCCTTTGCTTTCCCATTTATATTGACTGGACCTTGGAATGAATTATAATTGATGTTCTAAGTATGCTGGGTTTGGAAAACTGCCCCAATTCCATGCACAGCAGCTGCTGGCAGCTGCATGATCTTCAGGCAGGCATTGAGGAGCAAAGATTCAACCTCTTTGGAATGAAAAAGAAATGATGGGAAAAGGCTGGTTTGAATACATCCAAATAATGATTTCTCTGTTGGTTCCACACCTCAGAATTCCCATTTATGTTGAACTGGGTCATAATGTGAAGCAGTATTTTGATTTTTGCAGCATCGTGAGCCCCAGACCTTGGAGAAAGACAATCCCCATTATAGGGGACTAGAATTAAAGTGGATGTTTAAGCTATGATTTAAATATTGCTTATTTATTTTGACTAACTGGAACAAAGTGGCATGAATAAAATAGTCAGGCATTAGCTGCAAGAGCATGACATCAGAAATTATTTCATGTGTAGATAGAAAGATTTCTATTCTGGAATAACACTCTGGAATAATTGAGATCATGAAGATAATAGAAAGAAAAAAACAAACCATGTGGAGAAACATTTATTTTTGTAGCCCAAATTATTCCCCCAACAAAAAATCCTGAGGACACAGAACAATCTGATATAGAAATCTCAGGCTGCCACCTCCTTCTTGCTTTTGGGTGATTGATAACTTGGGAAGAAAATCTTGGGAAATAAATCATCTTAAGCAATGATCCAGGCAAGATTAAAAAGCTCTTTATTTTCTTACACATAATTGAAGAGGAATGCCAGGGGTATTTATAACAGTTTAAACCTAAGGCAGGTCCTGATTTAAATTAGATTATTCAGGCAGGATATTATCAAAATATTTATTGTATTGACTGACTGATTTGCATATATTTGTCATCCCACTATTGACATCCTTTTAATAGATTGAAACCAAATTTGGAACTTGGATTTAAGGAAAAAATGGTCTTTCTTAACAAAAAATTGGATACAGTCTACTGCAAAATTGAAGATCTACCCTTGATGTGGCTGTTTGGCTGGGATGAACTTTTCTGTCCAGCAGCACCTCAGACCTGCCTCACCCTGAGAATATTTCTATTCAATTATTATTTTGGCATCCTGGCAAAAAAATTCTCAGCTCCCTTAAGCAGCAGGAAGGGAAACAGTGATTTAAACAGCAAAATCTGGTTGGGGTTTCATGGAATCTTTACCACTGGACACTTGTTGCATTCCAGAAACCTGCTGGAAGCAGGGAGCTGCAAAACACCCCAGGAAAGGGCAGCACCCCCCCCTACTGTGGGAAATATTAAGCAAAGCAAATACAATTAGCACGGCCCATTTTTTTACTGTCTTGCACTGAAAGCTCCCAGAAAGGACCAAAGAGAGACGAACGAACCCAGAACTTTGTAAATGCTCATTTTATTTTGGGAAATGACTGCCGGCGATCGAGTTGCTCGGGCAATTTTTTGTCTCTGGGGTCTGTTTTAAAGGAGCTCCTATCAACATTTCTGATGTGCAGCAAGCTGGGAATGTCTCACTGTCAAAATTACTGTTCTTTTCCGTTCGAGTAAAAATGACCTTTATCTGGTGCAGTCACAAAAAAAAAGGAAATAAAATAAAAATGACAGCATAAACAGCAAAACAAAACCCAGCTGGAAGGAGGGGGGGAAATGACAAGGCTGCTCTGAAATGGTGCCTTGGGGCAGAGCTGGAAGGGGCAGGGAGCAGCAGGCAGGGCTGGGAGCCATGGCCACAGCAAGGGGAGACATTGCTGGGATGTCAGCAGGATGGGAAAAACAGGGAATATTGGAAGTTAGCCCTTTAGGGAAGTCCCTTCCCCTCCTGATGTGGATGGCTGACACCAGAAAGAGCAGCAAACCCAAACACAGGGGTCAAGGTGCCCCTCTTAGTCCTTGCTGAGGCTCCCAACCCAGGGAAGAGGCTGTGGAGCGTGGGGTGACAGGGGGGACCTGGCCTGGTTTGTCCTCTTGTATCTCCTGCGGGTGTTTCCAGAGGGAAACCAAAACCAGAAATGCTTTTCATGATCAGATATGAAAAATACCATAATTCTGGCACCTGTTCCATGGCCAGTGCCAGTTTAGCTCCTTCCTTTTGCCTCTGCTTTCATCCCTTGTTGCAATCTGGCAATTTTAAGAAACAGGAATGATTTATCTTCTATTTTCATCTATATTTTAAAAGCTGTACTGTGCAATCAAGCCTTTACTCATGATATCACCAGCATTCTTTTGCAAACCCATTTTTTCCAGCTGGGATTTACAGTGATCCCTCCACGCTATTGCACTGAGTGTTTAGGGCACACTTTGGCTTCTACCCTTGATTTCATTTGAACTGCCTGGTTTTTAAGAAGCTCAAAGAAACTAATCTAAGCTTTATGCCCTTTCCCCACCTGGAGGTCTTCAGAAAGGACAGGAGTGAAGGCAGAAGAGCCAAGTTCAGGTTTAGGACCTCTCAGTCCCTTGAGTTCTCTGGGATTTTTTACAATTTCACTGCTTGGGCTGGAAACAGAAACAGGGATCAGGCAACCCACATTTGGCACATTCTGCTGGGGGCATCAGCACCAGGCCAATAATGAAATGCAGGGAAAACCTTGCAGCTCTAGCACTTTGGGGTACTTTTTCTCTAATCCAAAAATGCCAAAACCTCTGTAATTCCGTGGAAATCTTGCATCCATGGATGGCATATTTTCCCCAGCTCTAGCAGGGACTGATAACAGGCTGCTGAATTACTGCTTAATAAACCACTAAATGAGTGCCATCCAAGATAAGGGGGCATTAAATGACAGCTATTCAGGGGAAAAGTAGAAGTGCAGAGAGAAATGCAGGAGGACTCTCTGCAAAGAGGGATATTGGATTAGTTGTCTCATCTGTGGCGCTGGTGAAATTCAAACTGAAGCAGTTTGAGGAAAAAAGGGAAAAACAGAAGTGTTTTCATCCCATGAAGTGGCAAAGGAAGGAGGACACTCGTGGCAGGAGCTGCTTCCCATCACTTGAGATGGGTAGAGAGTGTTTAATTATGGGGATAATGGGAGCAGTTGGATGTAATACATGCAAAGACAAAATCCAAAAAGCTAAAATAACCTCAAGATGATATTAGAAATCAAAATAAATCAAAAGAGGTAGAGGTGCTGGAGAATTGCAGGTTGTAAAGACAAAAGGCCAAGTGTTACTTCAATTCAGGCTCTTGATCACTGAGTCATTGAATCCCAGAATGGTTTGGGTTGGAGGGACACACAGACTGGGACATTACATCTTGATTTAAGTGAGATTTCCTAAAAAATTTCATGCACTTGTGTTGATTTTTCCAATCATGTGGTTTAGACTTTTTATCCCAAACCACAAAACCAAGGCACAAAATGTGAATCAGGATGGATTCTGCTCACAGCATTTCACTCTTTTCCACAGAAAAGACCTTCCAGATCTGTAAAACACAGTAGTATTTTTTAAAAATTAAGGGCTTGGGCATTTCTGTTGTGAGGGCTTAAATTCAAATCTTCCAAACTTTTAATCCGCAGCTCTCTGTCCCTGGCGGTGCAGAAATGCACCTTATTTGCAGGAAAAATTACCCAGCCCTTAAAGTTTCACTTCTGGCCATCTCCAGGAATTATCAATATAAACATTCCATCAGGAAAAGTCAGGAAAATAGACATGGAAGCGAAAATGACCCTGGGATCCAGAAAAACTTCATGTGGCTTTTCAGAGGGGCTGCTTGTTTATGGTTTGTTAGAAAAGGAAACTTCCAAGAGCAATTACAAATCACGTCACTTAATACCGTGTGATTTAATAATATTCCTGGTCTCTAAATCTCCCTGTTCCCTCTTAGTCCAAAGTGATTATTCTTAGAGTCTTTGAAGAGAAGACTTTGTTGTTCCCTGCAAGTCGGTGGCGTCACCGGCAATAAAAGTGATTTCAATTTGCAGTCAGACTGGGGGATCTTAATGAGATTTACCTTTCTTTAAGGCAAATTTGTGCAGCACATATGCAGCACCAATTTAATTGCAGCAGCACACACACTTTGGGTATCTCCTGGAGAGGCTGGGGGTTAATTGAGTGAATAAAATAAATGTAGACTAATTAAGAGATGACAAGTTATAGCTGATAAGGTCACTTGTCAGGCAAATATGAATTCAATATCTCTTACAGAAATGGCTACATTTTCGCTGGCCTAGAGCAAACTATTTGTGTTTTGCAAACCCACAAATGTTTACTAGAAAGCCACAGAGAAAACTCTTTGATTTCTGCTACATTCAGTGTAAATCAGAATAAATTGAAGGGAATTGGAGGTATCATGTTACATTCTGATTTAAGTTGCATTACACCATCAGTGATTTCAGCAGCTTTAGACTAATGAGTGAAATATGAATCTGATTAATGCTCAACAAGGAGTTCCCAGAGCTTAACCCCTCCAGGTTTGTTCTCCTTGCCTGCATTGATACCCAGCTTTTTATAAGCTGTAAGAAAAGCAATAAATCACCCCAAACTCTTTGGCATAAGTGTACGAAGGGAGACAATATTAGAGGATGAAGAAACTGCATTCCATCAATCACTTTGGGGTGGGGGGAAGGCCCTGTGAGCCCGGGAGTCAGAGTTTGGGGAGATTTTAGTCTGAACCACAAAGGCATTTTCCAGAAGAGCTCAGGGCACAGCCTGAGAGATGGAAACTGTCCCAACGTGTGGGAGGAGTTCACAAACACCAACACCAACACCAGCCTGGCCAAGGGCACCCAGCAGTTCCACTAAAGGAAGTCCAGCCCAAAGGACAATGTCCTCTGATTTGATAACAGGCTTCTGTTTTCCCAGACAATTCTCCCAATGATAACGAGCTTTGCACTCACTTTTAAGGAAATCCTTTGGCAAATATTATATTTATTGCACATAAATGCCCTGCCCTTGGCTTTGGAGGGATGCTGGAGTGCCTGAATCCCTGTGAGGGCATGCTGAGACCTTGGCATGGGGTGCCCAGAGAAGCTGTGGCTGCCCCATCCCTGGAAGTGTCCAAGGCCAGGTTGGATGGGGCTTGGAGCACCCTGGGCTGGTGGAAGGTGTCCCTGCCCTTGGCAGGGGTGACATGGGATGGGCTTTGAGGTCCCTTCCAACCCAACCCATTCCATCATTGCATGATTCTGCGACAAAGGGAAGGTGTGAAGAACAGCTCCAGCACGACTTCAGTACAAACACCCACCACCTTCTGACACCTTTCCACAGTGCACTGAGGTGACTCCAGGGAGAACTGCACAGCAGTGGTGTCTCTGATTTGGCTGCCTGTGTGCACGATGTCTGCAATGTACAGGACGTGGCAGTTGTCCTGTCTCTGGAACACAACCCTCTGCTCCACACACGCACCACGGAGCCCCCTGGCCATTCTTGTGAGCTTTCACTCCTGACTCGAGCATGACCTTTCTGTGCCTTGTTTGTTTGGCAGCCAGAGTGAATAATGTTCCCAGGCAAATAATGAAGTGATGTTGTTGCTTCTTCAGAGAAAATATTATCCCAAGAAAGAGTGTGACAGATCTGATCTTACAGAAGCTTTGTGGAGAGAAGGCAATTTAAAACCACGGTGACTTTCCTCGCTGATACCTTGAATAGTTGGATAACTTCAGTAATCTTTCACTTTTCCCTCAAAACCCTCCTCCTTCTACTGTGCCCAGTCTGCAACCATCAAATACTATTATTCTGCTTCTAAGGAGCTCCAGGGCTGCAGTGAAAGGTGCATTTGTCATTACAAATATCTTTGTCCATGAGAACTTTTCATTCCCACCAACAGCAGCTCCCACCACGGCAAGGCTTGATTAAAAGACCTGACTTATAAGTTGGAATGAATGAGTTACAAGTAATTAGAGCAGGCTGAAAAGCAGGGGCATGATGTTTGGAGCTAAGCAATGTCACAGATAGTGCCTTAATTAGCAGCAAAAGTGATTTAGCAAAGTAATATTCTAATACCAATCCAATTGCTACAAATTATTAATAGCAATAAGCACGGAATAACCAAGACCCACTAACAGTGAGATGCAATATCTGTCAGAGGGAAACAGAGTGCCCCTTTAATAATGAGATTGTAATTAGAATAGAACAATAAAGCATATATTAATATTGAACAAAGGACAAAATAATCTGGCATTATGCTATGCAAAAGGAAAAAAAAATCCTAAAATTCTAAAAGAGTCTGAAAATCAAATATAGCAAAATAAAGGCACAGAGATTATGATTAAAGTCTATAAATTTTGCCTCGTGCTGCAAACCTGGACTTTAAACAGTGCCCAAAGCTGCCCTCTTGTTCCTCTCTTAAGTCCTGCAGAAGCCTCAGAGAGCCTCAGCTCTGTTTGGTTGCTAATTATGATAACTGCGCCATCAGCCAGAGCAATTAGTAACATAAATCCTGACATGGGACCTGTGGGGTTTTCTCTCCAGTTCCTGGAACTGTGTAATTCCATGGGAATTAAACACTGCTTTTAATTTTTAATTTTTTAAAAGGGTTTAACCCCTAAATATCAGTGAAGGGGTGTCCTGGAGGGTGAAAACCAAATGCAAGGTAAATACAAAGAATCCATTTGCATTATTTTTTGCTGGTTCAGGGCTCTGAGCCGGTGTCCTGGAAAATGTGATTGTGATTGGAGCTGATAGAGCAGGAAAACTGTGGGATGTGACTGTACCAAGAGCAAGGAGAGGACTGTGGTACAAAGAGTAGCTCAGGGCTGGCTCAGGTATTTCCACCCAGCCACTCCCTACTCATGGCCCCACTAGACTGATCCATCCACATTTCTCCATCCATATTTTTCCCACATTGCAGGTGAGGATGTGTCTCAGAGCTGCCTTCCCATGCACAGCCCAGCACAATTCCAGTGGGAATCACCAGGGTTCCTCTTCCAGCCACTGATGAAAAAATGCCTCAGCCCTAAGAGGTTTATTTTTGCCATGCAGGCAGCACAACCACAGCCTAAAAGATACTGTGTGGTTTGAAATGGCTCTGGGAGCTCAAACTCTGGGACAACCACATTTGGTGTCTCAGGCAAGTGCCAACTGCAATAATAATATATATAAAAAAGGATTTTGTATATGAATCTTTTGGGTTTTTTGCTGCCAAGAGACTGGAGGAGAAAACAAATCAGATTTTTGACACCCCCCCCCTCCACCAGTCACAGTGATTGTGGTCCCAAGTTTTCCTCAGGAATGTCAAGCAGGTGTGAATGCAGTGAATTCCAAGAAGTTTTCAATGTTAATTCCTGCTCAGCAAGAAACACACACACATAAACAGCGATCAATGGGCTCTAAATGAAAAAGAAGTAGCAAATCAATAACTAGAGACGTTTTATTTTCAAGCTTCTGCAAACAATGGGAGGGATGATCAGCCTCTGATTATGTGGAAGTTGCAGATATTGTTGCAGCTCTTAAAAGTTTGTGGGCATGGTCTTCACCCATGGCAGGGTGTGCAGAGCTGCTGGATGGGAATATTAAGCAGCGTGGAAATTTGGGATGGCTTTCCATTTCTAAGGAAAGCAGGTTTATTTCTTTTTTATTCTTATTCTTTTTCCTTTGGGTTTCCGAGCTGTGTTTTCTGGAAACAAATGAAATCCTTCTTGTTCTTTCTGTCCACTGACATCACTTTTCTGCTAGTGGAAAATAACACACCAACAGCTGGGTTTGTCTCCATGTCATGCAGGAATGAGATGATCTTTAAGGTCCCTTCCAACCCAAGCCATTCTATGATTCTGTGATTCTATGCCCATCATTCTCTCCCAAATTAATTCTAAGGCTTGGGGAGTCAATTTTTCAATTGAGGCATCAGTTACAAAGATAAAATGTAATGGATTTGATTATGACACTCCAAGGCATTCCCTGTGGTAAGTCTTGGATTCCCACAGGTTGGATGGAGGTGGAGCAGCCTCAGCTCTCGAATGGGGAGTCTCAAAATCCAGCCCTGTGGTAACAGTTCAACATTCATAAACAGAGCTCTGCTCTGACAGTCACCACTCCAAAAATGTCCCAAAATTCAGCTGACAGGCTGAAGTGAGACATGAGACAGGCTGTGGGCTTCCCCCAAACAAGGAATGACAGCAGGGCCTGGAGAAGCTCTGTGCAACAGGGGAGGCAGCAGGACATGGGACTTTCAGCTTCTCTTGGGCTCATGTGTAACTGAGCTGGAGATGCAGAAACAGGAAAAACTATACTCAATTATATTTTCATGGAATCCCAGCATGGTTTGGGTGGGGAGGGACCTCAAATCCCATCCAGTGCCACCCCTGCCATGGGCAGGGACACCTTCCACCAGCCCAGGCTGCTCCAAGCCCCATCCAGCCTGGCCTTGGACACTCCCAGGGATCCAGGGGCAGCCACAGCTTCTCTGGGCACCCTGTGCCAGGGTCTGCCCACCCTCCCAGGGGACAATTCCTTCCCAATATTCAATCCAAACCTACTTTCTTTCAGTTTGAAGCCATTACCTAAAGCCAGCGATTTTACTTTAAAATTTTGTGCCTCCCCCACCTGTTTCAGTGATATATTATTGTGCTTTCTTAAGCTTATTTTTTTTATATACATAAATTTCCATTGCTGCCAATAGAAAATGCTCAAAATATTTGAAGTGCTTAATCACCTGCTAATTTCAACTCCTTGGCAGTGATAATAAAGTAAAATTGAATTATCTTTGAAGCTGTTGCAAACAAAAAGGAAAAAAGAAAAAAAAAAAAGGAAAAAAAATGAACGACTTCTAAAGTACCAGGATGTTATTTGACAAAGTTAATGAGCCTTTTGTAGAGGGAGATGAAATGGCTTGATATGAGACAGAACAAAATCATGTAAAATTTAAATAACAGGGAAAAAAAATTAATGTAAAGTAACTAATTGAAGAGATTAGAAAGCAATAATTATTTAAACCTGTGTAAAAATAGGTTAGGCCTTTCAGAATACAGAAGACACGTATACAGTGGAGCCATACAGGAAACATAAAAGTCTGGCAATGACTTCCATGGATTCCAGCATGCTCCACTGAAGTTCAGGAACTGGAAATAGCACTTCCTGACAGCGAAATCAATGTGAGCTCAAAGTTAAAGGGCACCCTCCAAGCAGCACCTGAGCTCTACCCTCTTTTCCACCACGTGTCTGGGCACTCAGGGAATTCAGAAAACATGTTTTTCTTCCAGGTGAAGGATAATGAGGAACCACCAGCCCAGGCTGCTCCAAGCCCCATCCAACCTGGCCTTGGACACTTCCAGGGATCCAGGGGCAGCCACAGCTTCTCTGGACAACTAATAAAACCCTCTGAAGTGAGCAGTGAAGGAAACAGTTATCTGCAACCCCCAGAGTGACATCCTCCTGCTCAAGTGGCCAGCAAGTGGCAGAGCCAGGGCTCCTGAGAGGCTTCCTGAGCACCAGCCCTGTGCCAGGAGACCAGTCCTTCTTGCTGCCTCCCTGCCCTGAGGTCAGAGATTCACATTCCTCTCACACTGCCTGGTTTTTTCTGGGTTTTGTCCTTGAGAGAGAACCAGGTCGTGGTTCTGACAAAAGGCAGCAAACACAAGCACTGAAATTGCTCCTTCTCATTCTTGCAATGAAATGCAGAGGGGCCAGTTCTGTGGGACACCTCCCAGAACTAAGAGGGACAAGCAGCTCCCCCTCTGCCACTCTCCAGACTGAGGCAACATTTGGGATGATATTTTCCAGCTGGGTGATGGATTAGACAAACACCTTAATCGCCCTTCCTGTCTGGGATGTGTTTTCCACCCTCTTGCACACATTCTTTTGGGTTTTTGGATAATAATGTTTTTCCTGGCAATTCCATAAGTATGAAGTCCTGGTTCTGAGCATGAGTATGGAAGCTCCTGGAAGGCTGGTTTTAAGCCAGGATGCTGCTGGTCCACGTCAGAGCCGGACAACTGATCTGTTCCCTGTAAGGTGAAAGCAAGTGAGGTACCAGAGGGAGATGAGTGTGGAGGTCACACCTGAGAGACCTTCTTTGCCTTCTCTCACTGCCCACATCAGTCTGTGCTGGGGCCTCCAGGAGCTGGAGAAGCAGCTTGTTCCTTAGGGAAGCACATCCCTGAGACAGTGCCCTCCCCCAGCACCCCTGGAGCATCCCAGCTGGGTGTGGAGGAGAGCAAAGCTGTGGTGCAATTAGAAACCTCTTTAGGAAGTCTTCCTAAGAACAGAAATCAGTAACTAAATAATTTCATAGCCCATCCTCTCCATAATACACTCACAGTCCCTCTTCCTGCATCTTCCCAAGAGCCATAAATTTGTCTCTGAGTGGCAGGGAAGAGCTGCTGCCTCTCTGGGGGCTGTCACTGCTCTCCTGCCCATCCCAGCAGTGCATCCTCAGGGGATGGGGTTCTGTCTTCTGCTGGCTTTGATGTACCAGAGCATGGTGGTTGCTCACTGATGTTGGGAAATGAGCTGAACCCGTGGCACCCCACAGACTGGAAACAAAGGCTGCTTTTAAATGTCACTCCTCACTCTCCTGAGAAGGTCATTGCAGAATCAGCCCCCTCCTGCCAGATGCTCGTGAGTCATTCACAGAAATACAACTTTCAGGGTCATCGTTTGCCTCAAATCAGGAAACCTCCCATGTTGTCCAAGGGAGACCTAATTATTACCATTCCCTGACTCATCAGCGGGTCTCTGAATGCCTCTGGTTCTTCAGAGAAGCCTTAACATTTCCAGGCTGGACTAGTTCATCTCCACAGTTTGCTGTGAGAAATAGCAAAGATGTCACTTGTCTTAAAATATATGGCGTGCTGTTCCCTTCCTAAAGGTGCTGTTATGCTAACAATAAATCTGCAAGAGACTGCAGGCAGAGAGTGGGATGTGATGGATTCAATATTCATCACGCTGTGACCCAAAGGAGGATCAGGACACTTTACATCAGGAAATTTCTCTCTCCAATTTAGCAGTTTCAAAACGATGGGCCAAAATACAACCTCGGTGGTTGCAGTTGCATCTTCAATTGGTTTGAAGGCACGAAGCCAAAGGGCTGTGTAAAAACACTGCCTCATTTCCAAACTGCAGGTCAGACTGGCTGGAGGGGCCTTGAATATTTATATTGTCTAGAACAAATTTTAAGGGCCTGATGGCATTTACTGACATTTTCCTTTTTCCTTATCTTTAACCCTGGAAAACCCATTTGCTTCCTTGATGGGGTCGAGGCCCTCAGCAGTGCAAAGGAGAGTTGCAAAGGCCACTTCTCTGTGCAATTATTTATTTAAAGGGCAGAAGCCACCAGGGATCAGGGCAAAGAGGTGTCATTTCCCTTTAGAAATGGGAGGAACACAGAAAATTTGGATAAGTTGCCCAGGAGGAAGACAAACTGCACGAGTAGTGAGGAGGTAACTCCTCCTCTTGCTGAGCAGCAAAGAGCCTTGGAGATTTGGAAGAAGGAAGCAGGGAAGCTCAGCTATTCACAGTGAAGCTGCTGTAAACTGGGATTTTACACACCCTGATAAGTAGGGAGCTACCAACAGACCTCTTTGTTCCCCCAGGACCTGGAAAAATCAAGCAGTGCCCGTGTCTCTCCTTATCTAAGCTCTGCAACTTGTATTTCTCCTCAATTCCTAAGCTGGATAATAGAAAAGGCTGGAAAAAAATGGCTTTTGCAATGTATTTATGATCAGATTATTCCTTGCATTACAACACTGGGCAAAATCCACAAACCTTTATTGACAGGGGAGAGAATGGAGGGACTGGAGGGGCAGAGGGATGAGGTGACTGAGCTGATGGAGAAGCACACCTGGAACCCACACCCAAGATGGGCATCTCAGGGATGTTTAAGACAGAAATAGGATATTAAAAACTAAACTGAAATCTTCCCTCAGCATGATATTTTGGCAACCCACCCTGTACAAGAGCTCCAGAGGGAGCAGCAGGAGCCAGGAGCAGCCACAGGGGGAAAACTCGAGACAGTTTTGGTGTGAAGAGACAATTGTTTGATTTTATTGAGCACTTTGGACAGTTCTGTTCATTTCAACTCCTCCAAATCTTGTCTAGATCTTTAGTCCAGAAAGTGAGTGCTCTTTCTTAACACATTCATATCAAATAATGTTTAAATTCCAGCAACAGCATCAGGAGCTGGTTTTCATACAGCCCTGTAGCAAGTACACAGAATTTAAAGTAATGATCTCTGAGTTTATCTTCATCACCCCTCTTGCCTCTGGTGTTCTGCTTAGATCAGATTATCTCATTTAAATAGCAATGGGTTATGGAAAGCAAAAAACTCTAATCTGTTGCCTTGCTGTGTCACTGTGAATGCTGTACTCTATTTTAGGTTGTCGCTTAAGGCACTTGCAAGA
The DNA here is from genome assembly GCA_035222235.1 of Margarornis squamiger. Classification (NCBI taxonomy): domain Eukaryota; kingdom Metazoa; phylum Chordata; class Aves; order Passeriformes; family Furnariidae; genus Margarornis; species Margarornis squamiger. Next base: position 2,555,289 of record JAWWTY010000022.1, read on the forward strand.
AAGCCCCAAAGCCCCTTGTTGAGTCACATAAAAAAGCTCTGCTGAAAAATAAGGGTTGCAGGGAATATTTCTCTTTCCATCTAAAGAGAATATAGAGGGTAGTTTGATTTCTGAGTGATTCAATTACCATTTTGGGGGGTAATAACATCCAGCTCTGCTGTACAGCACGTTTAATCCTTAGATTTAAAATTAATTTATAGGTTAAAATCATTTTCATTCTACGTGCCTGGTAGAACTGAGGCTGAAACAAGGAAGAAATGACTGACCAGTGTCATTTAACAACCGGAATTACCTTTCAAAGCCCAGCCCACAAAACTGCTCAGCTCAGCATCGTGACTAGTTCCTAATTTCCCCACTCAGTTCTATTACTCCTAAATTGATGTGAACCATCCATGTGATAAATCAAAGAAGTTTTGCCCATAACTGCAGTTTGACTGTTGCCATCAAGCATATTTCAGGATGTCATGTAGTGAAAATCAGCCGAGCTCCACTGAAATCAATGGAGTTAATTTATACCCAGGTATAAATTAACTTATCTCACTGAAGTCAGTGGGAGCTTTTGCTGTTCCTTTCACTGACAGCAGGAGCAGGACAAAAGGGCCGTTGTGATCTACTCCTGGTGCCTGGGAGATGGAATATTTAATTTTTTATCTATTTTTAAGTCTTCAAAACCCTGAACCTGTTCATATAAAAGTGAGCTCCGAGGATCTTTTAACTCAGCTGGCCCAGGACACTGGTCTTGTTAAAAGATGATCCTGCAGCAAGAATGATGAAGGTGACAAAAAGTTTGAAAAGTGGAAGCTTTGTGGCAAAAAAAAATGAAGGGAAAGGTTCTGTTTGGAGATCCAAAACATGGATGTAAAACTATCCTGTCTATCACCAGGCTGTGCTGCTCCTCCAGTGATTCATATTCTGGGATCACCACCCACTTCTACAACTGCTTAAAGCAATCAAGAAATTACAGGGGAATCCTGTACTCAAAAAGATTGGGAAATTGGGAAATTAAGGGAATATTGGGGTCCTAAAAGGGGGTTTGTTGTGTTTAGTTCAGCAAATCCGGCCTCAAAGGAGCCACTGCTTCCTTGAAATATTTTATACAATATTTTACTATGAAGCCCTTAAGATGTTGGTTGTTTGTTCCTGAAATAGGCCTTTAGTATTGATTTAACAGAGAGTCTGATCCTGAGATTTACATTTTTTATCCTGAGATTTACATTTCACATTGAGATAAAATGGCACGGAGTTTAATTTAAATTGTATTTTAATACACTACTGAAGTCTGCACTCTGCTCTGGTTCTTCATTTCAAACAGCTGCTGACTCATGCACTACATAATTAATTTAAGTATCATTTGAGGTTACTTTAATACAATTTCCTCCTAAGTACATGAGTAATATCCTGGCTATTTAGAGTTCAATACATTAATTGTAGACAAAAGTCAGTTGTCATGGTTTCTATCACAGCCAAGTGTGAAGGGTCACTTCATCCCCAAATTCATTAGAACCTCAAAGCGTTCAGCTCCCATTCTGTGCCTGTTTCCAGACGGGGCTGGAATGAGTCACAGGAGTTAATCCCATTTAGATGGTTTTATGAAGCAGCATTGTCAAGTTATATGCTTTTAATTACAAGAAAGGGTCCAAAAAGGAATGAACTCCGAATACCAAACCCTCGCTGTGAGCCATGCCCAGCCAGGCAGAAAGAACATTCTACCTCTCAATATGTTACAAACTGTTGATATTTTAATTAAGCACAGGGGATATCCAAGGGGGAGAAGGGGCAGCACAGCCACACTGTGCCCTCTGAGCCCAACCTGCCAGGGTGCCCAGCACTGGGGCACTGCCAGGGTGGGCTGGTGAGGGTCTATCATCACACCAACTGGAGGCAGAGCAAGAACCTTTGTGTTTCCTTTGGGCATTCAGCAAGATTTTCTCCCATTTTTGTGTATTTATGTTGTGCTAGTCCTTCAACACTCCCAAAGTGAGCTGGCTTTCAATCCAGCTCATCTGCTGGCTTGGGGCTTGGTGATGCTGTGGCCAAGAAATGTCTCTCCTGGATGTTGTTACCCAAGTAACAATTGTTGGGTTTTCCTCAGTGTTGCAGTTTAGACTGTTTTGTAAAGCTGTTCCCTGAATCCCACCTTTGTTATGACCCTGGAGTGTGTTGGTTCAAAGGCAGAACCATGTGTTGCTCAAAATTAAAGCATGTCCTAATGAAAAGCTCCTTAGTCACTTGTTCATACAAATCAGTCCCGTTCGTTTTGGTAATTGCGTCTCCGTTCTTGAAGAATTATGACACTGATATAGATTTATCAATCACAAACACCAAGAGTGGAACATTTTACCTGTGCTGCAGCTCATGAATGGCAGCAGGCTTATTAGTTTCCATAGCAACACCATCTCCACTTTCCAAGGTCAAAAATTCCTCCCATCCAATCAGTGGAAGAAAGTAAAGTGTGTCTTCCTGTGACTACCTTGATATTCTGTGAAAACAGGAAGAGAATTGGGTAATTAAAGTAGAGATTCCAAACAAAAACCCCCAAATTCCCCCGTGTAAAATCACGTCCTACTGCACCATTTGGAGACTCAGACACTAAAAACGCAATAAATAGTCTAGATAGGATCATACCAGCACCAAAATTATCCCAAACGGGCACAGAGGTGGCAAAGAGAGGAAAGAAAGTCCTAGGTGATGTGGAATTCCCTCCATCCCCTCCATGTGGGACAGGAGGGAGTTTCTCCAAGTAGGACAGGAAAATCTTCCTGTGGTTCCTCTGCCACACTTTGCTGGGGTAGAAGAAAAATGGGCAAAAATGGGCTCTTCTCAGCTCCTGAATGTTCCTCACACTTGATGATGCTTCTTAGGAGCATCATCATTCTTAGCATCATTCTTAGGATGCTTCATAGGAGCAGCTCTCCTATAGAGATGGGCTGAGAGAGCTGGGGATGAGAAGAGAAGCTCCAGGGAGACCTGGGTGCCCCTTCCAGTGCCTAAAGGGGCTCCAGGAGAGCTGGAGAGGGACTGGGGACAAGGGATGGAGGGACAGGACAAGG
>JAWWTY010000022.1:2559129-2577654 GCA_035222235.1 Margarornis squamiger
GTCCAAGGCCAGGTTGGATGGGGCTTGGAGCAACTTGGGCTGGTGGAAGGTGTCCCTGCCCATGGCAGGGGGTGGGACTGGGTGGACTTTAAGGTCCTTCCAACCCAAACCACCCTGTGATTCCATGATTCCATAGTGGTCTGGCTTCTGACCCCAGAAATGAGCTCTTGGTGAACGTGTTGCAAGGTGAGCAGATCCTGATGGACACTGTGACCTCGCATGGGAGCAGAGGGTGACACAAGTCCTCTGTAAACCGTGTGAAAAACCACCTTTCCTGTGCTAAGCTTTATTCTTCAGAAGTGACTCATCCCCCAGAAGGATTTACATAACAATTTCATTTAATTTCCTCTGACATTTCAGTCAACATATGATGAATTAAGGCAGGAAAAAGGATCTGTTTGGCCTATAGTCCCAAAGGGCAACCGAGTAATTTACTGATGGGAATCAGTTCATAAAGCAGCTGAAACCAGAAATCACTTAATCAAATGAGTTTACAAAATTGTGAAATCATTCCAAACCTTTTAAGTGCGGAGAATTTTCCGCTGAGAAATTACATTTATGGTCCACGTTTCCAGATCCATATTCTCTTCTCCCTTGTCTCATTTTTCATACCAGCGTGAAAAGCTCTTGCACGAGATTGCCCTGAACCCTGTGGCTGATGTGAGTGAGAGAGATGTTTCTTGGAAGGTTAAGGAACTCAACTCTTTTGGAAGTCCTCCCACTCCTACAAGGGACCTAATTCTGTTCATATTTTGTTATAAACTTCACCTGAAAATTGCAGGTGGTCTCAGGGGTGACACTTTTAATCTGAAAGCTGCCATTTCAGGGGAGGAATGATCAAACCTTGAGAAGCTTCTAAGTTTTTGGGGAAAAAAGATGGAAAAGCAGTTTCTTTAGCCTTTTGAGGTGTCCTGCTTCACGCCCATCTGGGGCCTACTGAACCACATTTACATCATTTATAGGCATTCGAAAGGAAAAGTATTTCAAAAGTACTAAATCCAAACTGTGTCCAAGCAGAATCAGAGAACAAGGAGCTGGAAGGCCCCTTTACACAGGAACCCTGCCCCAAGCAAGAGTAACTGCACTTAAAATAGCCTCAATAAATATTTAGTGTCCTTTGAATTCTTTTGGGTGGTTTTCTTTAATGCTTGCATTCCGTTCAGGTTCCACTCTAACCCCTTCTTTAAACCACCTGTCGATACTGAGGGTGGGCATTGATTATTCCTCCTTAAGTGTAAAACCTCGTGCTTTCCCTTATTGAATCCCATCATATTTATTTCACACCCTTTGTCTGGCTTGTCAATATTTGTCTCGAAGCTGCTGTGCACATCTCTGATATTAAAGACAAAAAAAATCCACTTTACCTTTTTTCCCCTTGTCCTTCCTGAACTGAACGTATCTCTTCAGATCAAAATTTTAATTATTTACTTAGGTGTTAATTCATCCTGTATTAATTTTTGTGATCTCCCAGACATGTCCTTTTTCTGATCATTCCTCATTTGGTGTGTGAATTATTTTGTGCACATCACCTGAAACCCTTTTTAAGAGTTTCTAAGGAAAATGATGGCTCAAAGGAAATTATTTACACCCTCCAGGGTTACTCACATAGTTCCTGAGGGCAATAATCTGGACAACAAAAGAGAACCAATAAAAGCCAATTGACTGGCTATATCCAGAGTTTTCCAAGATATTTTCACTCTCTTGCAGGGACAGATCCTTTGAAAACCTCCTTGTTTTCTATTCTGTTCCACTTGGGTTATACATGAGTCTTTTGAAACCAAGAAGCTTCTGCCAATATCCAGAAAATATAACCCCAAGCCTTTGTATTCATACAAGGTATTGATCAATCCTCAGAACTGTAATTCTCCTGCTTCTAGGACTGCAAACTATGGGGCATTACTGTAAATATATATATATACATATATATACACACACACATATTTCCTTTAAGTAACCCAACTGTTTTACTCCTTCCTCTCTGACAAGCACAAGGACCTAACTGGCAAGCAGGCACTTAATAATTTTTACAATGTCTTTCCAACAGCAGCTTCCATGGGATTATTTACTGTCAAACTAAATCAAGAATAAATGAAAAAACTGAAATATTTATAGCATAAGAAAAATCTGGTTCAGACCAGAAATCCCAGCCTGGCATTAAATCAAGAAATGTAACAAGATAAATTCTGCCATCATACCCTTTGTTTTCGGGATGTGCTGCTATCACTTATTCTAATTGTTGTGCCACAGTTTGAGCAGAGAGATGGATGGAAACCAAAATATGTTAAATGTGATCATGGGGGAAACAACACATTTTCCCCTAAAATTACTGATTGCACGTCCATTTGTCAACGGGATGTAATTTATACAAATATGTTCGTTACAGGAGGAGCCAACATCATTTTTTGTTGTTTTCCCATTAGAGAAAACAAGTCCAGAGGAAAGAAGTCAAGGCTCACATAGTTTACCCCTGTGCTTTTCCCTTCTTATCAGTGGGGGCAGGATGGATATCTGTTCCTGAGACATCCTGATGTGACGTGTGGGACACGCAGGGCTGTGCACGAGATGAAGTGATGGAAGCAAAGGGGCTGAAACACAGCATGGAGGGGTTGTGCAGCATCTGCTGCTCATTGCAAGCACTCTGGGTCGTGTTACTGCAAAGCAAGGACACAAAAGTATTGCTTTCCTCATATCTGGATATCTGGAATATTGAAAACCTCCATCTAAACATGGCATTTGAGTAGGTGTATTGACTTAGTGACTTTGCACTTAGCACAGAAAGGGAAAGGTTTCTCTCTGTGTGGCTGAAGTTTGCACTTGGGTTGCTGCTTTCCTTGCCAATGCAATCAGAAAGAGATATTTTATGGATTCATTTATTAATTAGAATGATCTGACATCTATTTAGTGCATTAACATAAGTGCCAATGCTTTGTTCTCTATCGAGCTGAGGCTAAACCTGCTTGGGTTAGGTTTTTCAAGACTTTTCCTCTCCACAACTGCTTATTTTTTGAGTAGCAAAACACTTCCAAGCTCAAATCTCCTGCAAAGGACAAAATGCTCTTGTGGTGTCATCTGAATTTTTGTGAAGATAAGACCCTGTTTGCCATTTCTGCCACAACTGTGCTGGCTTCGTGAGGCATCAGTTCAGGTGGTGATGTGACATCGAGCCGGGGTGGAACTTGTCAGCCATTGGGAGGGATGACATTTCCCTCTTAGCGAAATTCAAGCAAATTGACATTTTTACCCCTGGCAAAATGCAGCTGTGTTTGCAGAAACAGCAACTTTCTGAGCCGGTGGAAGGAACAATGTTTAGCAACAGGGATCTGGGGCTAAATTCCACGGTGGAGCTTCACTGCAGGGCTGGTGTATTAGTGTAGCCACCTCTAGAATAAGGTCTGTTGAATGTATGTAGGAGGAAAGGAATAAAAATGTGAAGAGAAGAGGCAAAATCCAGGCAATGCATGCACAGCTTTCCTATTCTGCAGCCTCAGCTCTCCCTCCTGCCTGCTTCCACACAACTATATTATCTTTTGCATTTGGCCTTCCACACTTTTGTATTCTTCATCTGCCAGGAAATAAGCTAAGTCTGTCCCAGCCAGGCTTGAATTCTTGGCACACCATTGCTCCTGATCTCTATATTGTCTCCTGAGCACCTGATTCGAAGGCATCTAATGTGAATTTTCTCATGAATGTCAATGATATACGGCCACATTTTTCTTTGCAAACTTTTTTTCATCCCTGAGGCGCTTTCTGCACTCAAACTCTTTTCCAGAGATCCATAACAGACGGAATAGCAAACACTTGCAGCTACCAGAGCAGGAGCACAAGTGCCCAGTTTGCCAGGCTGCAGCAAGATTTACGTGTGCTGCTGCAGTGTTTGCTGCTTATTTAGAATTATTGAACCATATTTCGAGGCAGAAAAGCACCCCGTGTTATTTAACAAAGCTTTCCGATACCGATCACTCCTGGTTTTCCTCTTTCACCAAAGGACTTGGCTTTTCATGTGGTTTTCACTCCTGGCTGCTGTTGCTTACTTTTCCGAGGGAAACACAAAATATTATTGCTTATTTGCAATTCAAATTCCGTACACGGAGCCTTCGGGGAGGGTTTAAATCTTGTGTTTTCAAAACGTTTTCCTAAAGCCAAACAAACAGCTCGTTGTGTTTCAGGTGACATTGAGGCTTGTCTGTGGTGGGACACTGGAGAGGTTTTTTGTTTCTGAAAGTCCCCAAATTAAGGATTCACTGGCATTGAGTGGCCCTGGCACAGGGTGCCCAGAGAAGCTGTGGCTGCCCCAGCCCTGGGAGTGTCCAAGGCCAGGTTGGATGGGGCTTGGAGCACCCTGGGCTGGTGGAAGGTGTCCCTGCCCATGGCAGGGGTGGCACTGGGTGGTTTTAAGGCCCTTTCCAACCCAAACCATGCTAAGGATCCTGCTGAGAAGTCCCACCTTCTCCTAACAGCCACAAGACACAAGGATTTAAGTATCTTAAAAATAATGTTGATTTTTTTCCCCCATGGTTTTATTTTCGTAGCAACAATTAGAGAGCTTAAAGTAGAAAGCCAGCATTGAGATAGGAAAGGTCTGACAAAAAGGCTTCAAAGCTTTGGCTGAAGAGTAAGTGTGGATCAATTTTCAGTTCAATACATTATCAAATACATTTTCTGAAGAGATCTGAAAGTGTTAAATTCACCAAACCTGCCAATATAACCTGTAAACTCATTATCACATTCCTTTTAACGTGTTCACAGACACTGAAGCTGCTTGTCTTGGTGGTACCCAAACACTGCGAGTAAAGAGCAGACATTATTCTTCACACATGAAAAGTTTAATATCTACTTCATACCTGTGAGTAAAAGCTTAAGAACTCTAGAAAACCTCCTTCCAAATATTATCAGTGTAATAATGATAAAGAAAATGGTCCTATTTCATCTGAAGTTAGTAGCAAAATTCCCATTTCTTCAGTAAAACAGGATCAAAATTAGAATGTCATCAAAAGATAGTGTGCAGGTTTCTTCAAGGATATGGATGTTCATAAAGGAACTGCTGATAAACCTTCACAATGGTATCTTGAAGACTCCATCTCTTTCAAGATCTCACGCAGCAGTTGTTTCAATATGAGCCTCATATCACAGCAGTGCTTTAATTTGGGCCACCCTAAAGTCTGCTATTCAGTGTTTTTACTTTAATCTTTCGCTTGCTCTGCATTTAATATCCCAGATCTTTTTATTAAATCCATATTAAAGGTATTGTGATCTCTTTATGGTCCTCTCCTTTCAAATGAAACAATATCCTTGGTAACAAAGCTCTTCCTCCTGCATCTCTTACACGTCTGCTCCTCCAGCTGCTGGCAATCAGAGCACGGAGGGTTTGGGGTCCCAGGTCACCTCCCCTGGTACCTTCAGTCCCAGCCAGGGTCAACCTGCTGTGCACCTGAAAAGCCTAATAATGAGCCTCTGTCCTTCTCAGCAAGAGACACCAGCTGATATTTTACCTGCCACCCAAAACTGCTTTACCTGGTACCCAGCTGATGCCTTTGCCTGGCACCCAAAACTGCTTTACCTGGCACCCAGCTGATGCCTTTGCCTGGCACCCAAAACTGCTTTACCTGGCACCCAACTGATGCCTTTGCCTGGCACCCACTCACTGAACTAATGGGCAAGGGCATTCCCTGCAATGCCTCACACGTCTCCTTGGGTGACTTTTCACCATTTCCTGAGAGACTTTTCATTGCTCTTTGCTTGCTGATAAATTATATATTTCACAACACAGAACCTCATTTGTGGTTTATTGCTCTAAACACCTGAAATGGTGGAATCCCAGCGTGGTTTGGGCTGAAGGAAGGATTTTTGCACAGAAAGGGTCATCAGATATTGGAAGGGGCTGCCCAGAGAGGTGGTGGAGTCCCCACCCCTGGAGGGGTTTAAGGCACAGCTGGACGTGGCACTTGGTGCCGAGATCTGGTTGACAAGATGTTGTTGGGTTGATTAGATTTGATGATCTCAGGGGTCTTTTCCAACCTAAATGGTTCTCTGACCTCAAAGACCATTCTGTTCCAGCCCTGCCTTCAGCCCCTCACTGGTGGAGTCCAGTTATGGAGAGCTGGAGAAATGCTCTTTTCAACCAGAGGGTTCAAATCTTGGAGAAACACCTTCAGAAGGGGACCAGGGTGTCCACCTGCCACTCCTGACTCAGAAATTCATGGATCAAAATTAACATTTGCTTACAAATAAACAAACAACAACAAAAAAAAGTGAAACCAAGGCTAATTTTTCAGGAGAACCTGGAAATCTGCCTAATTATTAACAACTGGGCTTCAGCCTGGCAGGAAATATTAACAGCACCGTGAAAGGAAATTATTAACTGCACATTTCCCCCAGGAAATATTTAGTTTTTTTAATAGCCACACATTGCTGAGCAGCAATAAATAAAGAGGCCAGGACTAGTTCTGGGCTGACCTAGGTGGATGTGGATTTAAACCATCTGGCAGTGAGATTAGGTTGAGTACTAACTAATAAAAGTAGGAACAAGCAGGACTGCAATGCCCGGGTGACTTTCAGATTAGCTGAACCCCATATGACCATTATTTTTGCCTGAGATGAAGTCTCTAATCATTTTATTTGCATATGTGCATGCATGGGTGTCATGAGGGAAAGTTAATTTCAAGGCTTATTGTTTAACAAGTAAATGATTCAGTGTGAAATGATGATCATTCCCTTCCTCCTTGGTGATGCTACTGCTGTTTATTGCTATCATTTAGAATCTCTTCGATAATGAGGAAAAGACGAAAATAATCAGTTGCTTTCTGGATGAAATTGGACTTAATTCAGCATAATCTATGTATTTTAGGAGAGGGGATATAGCCAAGTGGAATAATCAGTGCAGCAAACAGATTGCTTTAGTGTCTAGACAGGTTTCAAGATGATCTGGAGATGGGAGCAGGCATACCAATGATTTAGCTCCTCTGCTCCAGCTCCATGTCTGCATGCTGGTGGAGGGGAGAAGGAAGAAGTCCTTTAAAGAAAAGCCAAGGAGAAAAGGGCTGGAGTTCCTAAAGGCTTCACCAGCAAATCCCTTTGGTACAGGAGGGGTTTGGGTGGCACAAAAGAGAAGAGGTTTCCTTGGAGCACCTGGAGGAGAGTGATGCCACCTGAGGGCTGGGTGTGCCAAGCCAAACAGCAGGGAGAGCAAGGAGCTGCAATCTGGGGGGTGCTTCCCTGCCCAGGAGATCCTGAACAGAAGGATCCCAATTCCCACTAAAAGCTCTGATAAGAAATGATTTATTAGGGCATAATAAATAACCATGTCTGTCTTTAAGAACTTTAAAACCATTGAACACTGTTTTGATTTTTAGAGGATGATGGTATTTCAAGTCATAGAATAACTTATACTTTTTTCTATTTAAGTTGGTAATTTGAAAAGAAAACTTAATAGTGAGCTGTGTATTTGAATATATATGGAAAAGCACATTTTAATGGGGTCCAAATATAAGCATTACTTTAGAGATTTTGTTATTACAGAGAACAATTTGGCACATTTAGAAATATTTGTTTTCCTTTCCCTATAATTAACAGTGGTTTTATGTTCCCTAGGAACATCTGAGTTCCTTCAAAGTCACGTCAAAATCAGATCACAAAACATATATCAATTATGTCAAGTTGCTTGAAAATTATGGTGTAATTCCAGGCCTGAAATTAATTGGGTTTTGATTGTTTATTTGTTGTTTATTAATTTTTTTCCCTGCATTTCCTGCTGTTTCCCAGGATTTGTGTATGAGCTCTTTGCTCCTTCAGAAGTCAAACCTTTACCGATGGGCAAAAGAAAGATAAGCACTAATACATTTTATGCCATTAATTGCTGTTAGAACCCTGCTTTGCACATGGCAGAGGATTTGTTAGATGTTGATTTTATTTCTTGATAATCATCCTGATCTCCAGACAAGTCCCACATGCAAGTATTGATGCCTTTGCATCTGCTGGATATTGCAGCGGGACAATTTATAGAGACCCAGAATGGGTTAGAAAAGCCAAACGTTAGCTCGAATAATAATCAGTATTTATGGATGTTTTTCTCTTCCTGGGTTCACTACAGAGCTTTGAGCTCCAGCTTGCTATTCTGGGGGTGTTCTGGGTTTTTGGCAGGTGAACAGGTTGGTTGCCCCACTGCTGTGAGCAGGAAAATTTTCAGATTCATGGAGAAATGTTAATTCACACCAGCAAGCAACCAGGACCGAAGATGTTTGGGGGGGAAAGCCTTTAAATTTATCTATTTTACGATAAGAACAATAATTTTACTTGGGGGACAGATAATGTTTAGGCTGCCCTTATTTATGTATGCACTTATTTAAAATACATCAATTCTAAACTTTTAAAATGAGAAGGGCCACGAAAGGCCAGGGCTGGATATAAATATTTAGCGAGAGATTTTTACTGGCATTGCAATTTTATTTCCAGAGGCAGAACTTCCTTCTCATTTCTGCTTTGTTTTCTCACCCATTAGTCTGAACATTGCAAGCTAATAGGACTTTAACCTGGTTTTTTTGTAACATCAATGCTCTGCGAAGCCTCTTTTACCCCCTTCTATTCAGTACTTTCATTTAGACTCTCTTTATGCACCAAAATATGTTGTTGCAATGCCAGAGAATAATGAAGAGGAAATTGCACGAAGCCAAATGATGTGTTGTGATACAAAAAAGAAATGGGAGGGAACGAAGCCCTGCACTGTCTCACTCAAGGCCCTTTGGAGGAGCTCTTAGGTGGCAAAGCACTTCTGCAAAGGATTCTGCTGATTGAATCCCCCAAAATATAACTGGGTGCTGGGGAACTGTGCCCATCCCTCCCCACAGCTGGGCACCCAGGGCAGCTGCTCTGCCCTCACAGCTGACGAGAGAATGAGGCAACCCTGAGGGGTTTGATGTTGCTGCTGTGTCATTTAAAGGAAGGTGGTGAAAATCCACCGGCACGTTTAGATGTTATTGCCCCCTTTTCGCCCTCCTCATGTGTGTTTTCTAGTCCAAGAATTTCTGTGCATTCTCAAACAGTTCTGTGTCCTTAATCTGTCCATGGCTGTGGTTTTGGGGTGGTAGAATAAGTGAAAAGCTCTCTGGTTTCAGTCCTGCATCAAACTGCTGTGATTGTTGGTTTAACAGATTTTAGAATTTTCTACATCTCTCTTTCCATAGTAAAGGGGATGTTTTCTTATCCCCTTATCACTTCTTTGTCCCTTATCAAAAGCAACTTTTGCCTCTTGGAGTCACTAGTAAAGCACAGGATTTCCCCAGGCCTCTGAGAAAGGTTGTCCTTTGTTTTAAGCCAAAACAGCTCCATTTAGAACATGGACAAACGCTCTGTCACAACAAATCCGGGAGTGCATTTGTTAATAAGGACTCACAGTTACATTTTCCACATCAATAAAAGCGAAACAAGGCAACAGCCCAAATTTGCCCTACGTTTTGTACAAAGGTACCTGAGACAAATCGCCTTCCAAACTGGAGGCTGGCTCTTTCACGTTGCTAATATTTATTTCCAGCCAGAGGACATCGAGAGGAACAGAAGGAATTGCTCAAGGGAAACATTGAATTTAAGGGGTTTTCAGACTGTTCAGGGTCTGTCTAATGCCAGGTTTGTGGAATGGTTGCTCCATGGCATCAGTAGTTACTAATTAGCATATTTTCAGGCACATTCTTTGCTGTAGTTGTGGGATCACTCTCATTTTAACTGCAAAATAGGTATTTAGGTGTTTTGCTGAACTGGGACTACTTCTTAAAATAAAATTCCTTTGAAATAGTAGTTTGATTGGTAAACCTGAACAGTCAATGCCTTGTGGTTATACACCTCCTCCTTTGGGGAGTCTTTCCATGGGACAGGGATCCAAAATGTTCAAATAATATTTCCATTTGAAGTCTTTCCATGTCCTTTCCTGAAGGCTCAGGAGACTTTACTGGTTGTGCCACCTTTAAGGAAGACTCAGACCAGTTCAGCTTCCACTGGTACCAGTCCCAGCCTGCCTTGGGAGGGAGTTCTATCTTTGCCAACCCCAACCTGACGCTTTCTCAGGACTGTCAAATCCCTCCCAGTGACTGCAGAATAAATACTGCATGAGCACCATTTTCAGTCTCACATACCTGCAAAGCTGCTCTATCAACAAGTTTTGACACATTTCCCTGGAATTGCATCAGTAAAACCTCAAAATAGAGTCTGGGCTCTAATGGGCTTGAAAGTGCTTCTTGTTTTGAAGCAGGAGGATCTCCAAGTGAAGCATCTGCAGTTCTGCAAGCTCATCATGCCTTCACGGGAGTTATGTCCTTAATAATGCAGATTGTTTCCCGGGATACTGCAGCTCTTCCCAGGCTTCTTGTCATCCCTGTGTCTGCTTGAGCTCCCAAATTGCCCGTGGGCACCAATAATTTCTGCTGCTGTGACCCTGCGTGTCCCTCCGAGCCTTGGCTCGCCCTCCCTCCCAGGGCAGGGTGTGTTACAGGTTCAGCAAGAGTTTAGGAGATGGAACAGACATGGTGACAATGAGATGGTCCTGCATTTCAGTCTCAAAAACATCTATTTACTGGTGATGATCTAAATAATGGACCGGTTCTTCTTTTTCTTGATGTATAAAACAATGTTGTTGCTATATAATGACACAAATCAAGCTTTTCACCAGTTCTAGGCTAAGAGCAACACACACATCGATTATATTCCTTTTTTGGTCTGCTCCTCTTACAAAGCTCTGCCATCCTTTAGGGGAAATAGCAAGTTCTAGGTCTGAAGGGATCCACTGCCTTTAGCTTTTATTTCTGTGACAAGCAAATCAGTCCTCATCAGCGTGCAAGTTCATCAACACAAATTTCAATTGCTGTACCCAGCAGAATCCATCAGCACAACTGCATTACGGGGAGGGCAAACCACACAGTAATTAAGGGAGCTAATAAGCAGTACACAAGGTCTGACTCAGTCTTGTAAAAGAGAAACTCAGCCCACTGATTTCTGCAAGGTTTAGATCCCATTTCTAAAACGTGGGACCTTCACTGAGCTGAAGATACAGCCACGTGTTGCAGTGAATAGGCTTTTACTCTCTGTGTTTCTACAGGTCAGTGCACTTGTATTTCAAGCAGAACCTCCTGAGTAAAAGCTTCTTTTATGTTTGTGTGTCTGGCTCAAAAAATAAAACATAAAAATAGGAAAAATCCCATTTGCTCCAAAGTTTTGCTCCCTTGCTTTGAAATTACACCGGGAAAATGATGCTGTGTACAGGCCAAAGTCTATTGCAAGGAGGAAAGTTGTGTTAGAGGAGCACATCTTAGTCATAAGCACAACACATGGCAGTGCATTTCCTGGCCGTGGTGGGAATCATTCTTTGTGAGAGGCTTTCCAACCCTCTGGATTCAAATCACCAAAGCCATGATGATCTCTGTCTGAGCACCCTCAGGCTGGGCTGGGGAAATGAAGGATTGAGCTTTCTTTGCCTTCCCTCCCTTGGTCACATCCAGCAGAAAGTTCCTACCAGAAAACAAATATCAAACATGCAGCTACGCCAGAACATCCCCACGCTCACACCGTGTGACATGGGATTCAGGGGGCAAAACCCCCTCTCCACAGCTTTGTAGGCTCATCCTTTCCTTGGATTATTGTTCAGAGCATTAGCCACTCTGATATTATGATATTATCCACTGTCTCATCCTTGTGGCCAACCCGAGGAGCTACAAGCAAAAAGCTGATGGAAATAAAAGTTGTCCCTTCAAGAAAATTTCAGGCAGTTTGTTTGTGTTTCCCTGGGTCTCATTAGGCTGCCACTACAAGATAAATGGTTTGGGTTAAGGGTAATTTAGTTTATGGCACAATAGGTATGAAAGGTTATTCCTTCTTCTGCCCTCCTCACATAAAATCTACCTTAAAAAAAGGAAAGCCTTTATGTCTCAATAAACTGAAGCCACATAGATATTGTGTAACAAATTACATATTGGATAACCATCTATAAAATTTTAGTGGCTTATGAGGTTTGCATTGATTTGAATTTTACCCAAAGCATTACAACTCCTCCAAAGCACTGAAGTAAAGGGAAAACAGAAATATCCATTAGGGTGTTTTTTAACAGTGTAACCACCAGAAATATCTCTGGAAGTGCAGAGTTCTGGAAACAGCCTAGAGATCATGTTGTACCTTCCCTGGGAGTGACCTAAAAAACATTGCAGAGCAGCTCCAGAGAGAAGCTCAGCTCCATCTTCCACCACACAAGGTTTTGGGTTGGAAGGGACCTCATAGCCCATCCAGCCCCACCCCTGCCATGGGCAGGGACACCTTCCACCAGCCCAGGGTGCTCCAAGCCCCATCCAGCCTGGCCTTGGACACTCCCAGGGATCCAGGGACAGCCACAGCTTCTCTGGGCACCCTGTGCCAGGGCCTGCCCACCCTCCCAGGGAAGAATTCCTTCCCAATATCCCACCTAAATCCACCCTCCTTCTGCTTAAGGCCATTTCTCTTGTCCTATCATTGCATGTCCTTGGGAAAAGTCTCTCTCCATCCTTCTTGTAGGCACAGGCAGGAAAGCTTCATCCAGAGAAGGGCCATTCATTGGATTCATAGCAATGTTTGCATCTGACTGAATTTTGAGATATTTATCTTGAACATAGAAGGGATTTATACATATAAATTAGAAGTGCTGCAGAGCTACTTATTCTTTACAGAGATGTGCAAGAAAAACTACTGATCCTTAAAGCAGGGAGGTGAGGCACAAACAAGTCTGTTACTCCTGGTATTAATTAGAATGATTCTATCCAGAATGTCCAAGGCCAGGTTGGACGGGGCCTGGAGCAACCTGGGACAGTGGAAGGTGTCCCTGTCCATGGCAGGGAGTGGCACTGGATGGGCTTTGAGGTCCCTTCCACCCCAAACCACTCTGTGATTTTATGATTTTACGATCTCACAAACAATTTCTAACTTGCTTTTTATTCTCTCAAAATATTTCCTTTATCTCTGCAGATTCAAGTGAGAGATTTGTCTGACTTACTCACACTCCACTGAACTTAACAGGCCCCCTGGTTAGTCAAGGCTTGGGCTTTATTTTTGGGTATTGCTGCTGGTTCTCTGGCTGCTCAACCCACCCCCTCAGCATTGTCAAACAAAGTGGTTTCCTGCTAATTCCTTCCAGGGCTTAGATGGATTTGGAATCAATCTTGCTGAGAAAGTCAGCCAGACAAAGAGGGAAAATCGTGACAGGGTTAGTCATTTCTATTTTGCCTGAATCGGTGAGTAGGGTGCTTTTTGTCTGCTCTTGCACTTCAAACAGAACTTTTATTCTCCTAATTTTTGACAGAAGTTTGGGTATCTCTTACCTATGTCTTCCAAATCAATCCTCTGAATCCCTAACCCAAATTTTCATATCATCCATTATTCAACACCTGCTATAAGACTAACTTTAAAAGTAGTAATCTCTCAGTAAAGCTGTACAATTAATGCTGAAATACCTCAAGTACAGAATAATGCCAAACAGCACTACCCAGAGCATCCCAAAATGCCAGCAGCATTCCCTGAAGTCTTGGTTATCAAGACTTCTAGAAGATACAGTGGGAGATGCTGGCTCACCTTAGTGGGCATTTCTGCATTAAAATGCAGAAGCTTTTCCCTGCAAATTTAACTCCACATCAGCTCACGGTGCACCCATTTCATGGCAGATTTGAATGATCTAAATGCACCTCCACAGCTGCTTCTTGCACTGAGCTTTGCCTACTTTGCTCTGTCGTTTCATCCCCTCTTTAATTTGCCCTGCCAATTACTCTGTGGGTGCTGGTGCCCAGCCTGAGCTGGCAGGAGGGTGATGGGGAGCACCCACCATGGGGAACCCCAGCACCACCCACAGCCCCACCTCACCCCCACTGTGGAAGGGGAGTTTGACACACTGCAGTTCTCCTTGTGGGATTTTTGGGGGCTGCCTTAGGACAAAGCTTCTGCTTTGGATGCCTTTGCACTCTTTGGAGCTGCAGTAGTACATTTTTGCTTTGAAAACTTCGCATTTACTACAACATAAAGAGGTCCTTATAGTTTAACTGTGTTCACCACTGTTCTTCCTTCCCTCCCCTCTCTTTCCAGCTGCTTTCCCAAGTTATCCAGTGTATACCAGGCTCACTTATCCCTCCTTGCACCGCAAAGAGCACAGTTCTGTTTTTTCCCCCAAGCTCAGTGTCCTCAGAGGAGTATTTAGGTTAAGAACAGTTTATTCCTGGCTGGAACTGCAGCAATTGTGAGCAGGTTCATAAGCCAGGATTCTCCTTTGCTTCAGGCACCTACTAAAAGCCAAGGTGATGTTGCAGAGGGAACCGAAACCTGAGAGGTGCAGCAGTGGGGGACGGAACCTCCCTGTCACTGCAGCAAGGACGGTCCCTGCAGCACTGGTGGCCCACACTGCTGCTTGGGGCATGGCAGCAGCACAGGGGGGGCAATAATCCTCTTAGCAGGCAGCAAAACATGTGGCAAGTGGCCAAATGGTGCAGTAACCCTTTAGCTCAGCTGCCCCAGCAAGCAGGGGGAAGCAAGGCTTGTGTGACAGCTGAGGGTGCTGGGGGAAAAGCAGGAACACACTGAGGATACACCATGGACTTGGTCACAGCTCTGTTATCTGCTCCTCAGGGAGCCCCACCTGAGCAAGGTGCCTTTCACTGAATCATGGGAAGATTCAGGTTGGAAAAGCCCTGCCAGCCCCTGGAGCCCACGCTGTGTCCGATGCCCTCCTTGTCCCCCAGCCCAGAGCTCTGAGTGCCACGGCCACTCCTGCCTTGGGCACCTCCAGGGGTGAGGACTCCACCAGCTCATCATTTCTAACCACACTTCCACCTGTCAGCATCCCACACCTCCTGCCTGGGACAGGGATGTTCCAAGGGGAATGTTTGCACAGGTACCAGCCTGGCCTTTTCCTGGTCAGAGCTGCTTGGCACTTAAACAGCAACAACAACAAATATTCGTAGTACTTTCAGCTCTACCAGAATTCTGTCCTTGAAAAATGAGTCTGTTTTTTTGCTTATTTTATGTAAGGTTTTCCATAGAGTCATAGAATGGTTTGGGTTGGAAGGGACCATAAAGATCATCCAGTTCCAACCCCTCCATGGGCAGGGAAACCTTGCACTAGCCCAGGGTTTTGCAAATAATGCATTAATAACTGATCCTATTCCGCTTACGTAGGACAAAGATTTTCCCCTGACAAGTTTTTGTGATGATGTCCTCGCCAAAAAGATGCATATGCAGCTGGTCAGGCACTACACAGTTACATAGTTAGTCAATATTGTAATTTAGTTTGGATTTTTGGGTGGGAAAATCGAGCTGGGACTGAAAATACAGTGGAACAGAGGGAGCAGAGTGGGTTTAGGGCAGTGAAATTAGACCTGCACCTCCAGTACCTTCAGAGTGAGTAATATTGGCAAGGAGAGGGTTAAAAAGATATATATATGTGGCTTTTAGCTTGGTGTGATAGCTCCAGGAAGGGCTGGGTGACCTCTGTGGAGAGGCATCAGCAATATGTCATCACTAATGATATCAGTGCTGAGGGAAAGGTGGCAGTTTAAGTGAGTATAACAGGGGTAAAACCTCTAACCCGCTGTGCAGCCCAAGAGCTCTCACTAAAGCTCAGACAAAACAATTTCTGGGAGAGACATTTCCTCACCACCCAGATCCCTGGCACTGCATAGCTTCCCTGCTATTGCCAAGCTGAGTAAAACAAAGCCCCTGGGGGCTAAGTGGCCGAATTCAGGAAATTAGCACAGTGTCATCAGGCTGGGGAGAGCTGAAATGCTGCAGGACCAGGCTCAGGCCACAATGCCAGGTGTAAAACAGTTCCCAGCAGGCACCAGCCGGGGTTCAGCCGGCTCTAAAGCACCAGAAATCGTTGTAATAGTGGCTGCTAACAGGCATGCCAAGGAGCTGAGGCTCGAGGGAGGATCAGCAGCAGTGCTGGAGGTCAGCCTGGATGCCCAGCATGGCTCTCCAAAGGCTGTGTGTTCTGGCTCTGCAAAGAACAGCCCCACAGTGAGAACTGAATGCTTGGTTTCCATGCTTGGTTCAAGGACGGACTCCCTGGAATCACAGAATCTTTGGGTTGGAAGAGATCTTAAAGCTCCTGTCATTCCAACCCCCTGCCATGGGTAGGGACACCTTCCACCAGCCCAGGTTGCTCCAAGCCCTGTCCAACCTGGCCTTGGACACTCCCACTTCACCACTCTCCTCACAGTAAAGGATTTCTTCCTAATATCCAATCTAAACCTACTCTCTTTCAGTTTGAACCCATTACTCCTTGTCCTGTCACTCCAGTTCCTAATGAAATGTCCCTCTCCAGCTTCCTTGGAGATTCCTTTCAATGGACACTGGGAAAAGCCAGAATGGACCACAGATCCACTGCACACGAGCCCAGAATCTGTGTTAGCAGCATAACTGGGTGCTGGACAGCCCATGTGACACAGCTGTCTAATTTAGGTGATAAAAATCGACACTTTATCTGGATTCCTTTACAAGTGGAGGAAGCACAATTTGCAGTGAGGTTTGCTCTGGTCCCGCTGGTTTTGTAATTTCATGGTAGGATTATCAGCAAGTGCTCGAAGAGATGAAGTTGCAGAAACTTCAGTGCTTTTAATCCCCATTTCCTCACCAAAGGTACCACTTGTGTTCTGTCTACACCAAGCTCAGTGTATGCACTGCTGGAGAGGGAACAGCTGGGAGAAGTGGATTTGAAGTGGTGGAGGATGGAGTGCACCAGGGTTTCAGAAACACTGACAAGCATTTTGTGCTCCAGACAGACCTATTTTTCATGGACTGACCTCATAACAGACAAGGCAGTGGGACAGGATGAAGCTTAAAATGCACAAAAGAAAATGATGTGCCTGAAGGGGAAATAATCAGTAAACAGCTGAAAATTCATTAATTTAACTGTAGGGAACTTTGGTCAGAGCTTCTTCCCAAACAGTTCCTTTGTTCCCAATATTAATCACAGGAATGGGAATCAAAAATGGGTACTGATCAAAGATAGTCTTCTCACACTTGCTGACCACCCAGTCTAGCAGGTCCTTTGCCCAAAACAGAGAGCATTTCCCTCATTAATCTCCTGAAATCCTCTGGTATCTCCCTGTGCCCAAGTCTAGGAGTGGGGGAGTTTGAGCAGTTGAACACCCATGGTCCATGGCGTGCTGTGGCAGCACCAACTCTCATGTTCAACACCCAACAAAATGCCCTGTCATCAAAGCCCAACCTCTCCAGAAGCACTCCAGCTCTGGCAATGTTTTCAGTGGGAGTAATTCTTAAATAGAGGGGGAAACAGTTGGAGCAATGGTCCAGAATGAGGAGGAGCTCAGGCACAAGGTTATGGGTTCTACCTAAATGGCAATCTCCTGTAGCCCTGGAGTGCCCTAATCCCAGAGTGCTGGCTGCTGTGGGCAGCCCTACCCCAGCTTTTCTTCATTTTGACTCTGGAAAAACCCTCATGAGAAAGGGTTTGATCTACCCAAGGCAGCGTTGCAAATGAACCTCTGATCTTTTTTAATTTTGCACATCAAAAGTGGACAGAGATGAGATGAGATGAGATGAGAGCCCTGAGAGCCCCAGTCCCTGTGGCACAGGCTACTTCAGCCCCTTCCAGGCTGGAATGGGAATGGATAAAATTACATCACTTTTTAGAGCAGGGGATCCTTGTTGCCCAGCCAACCTTTCCCTGTTTAATAAGAGATAAGTTCAGGAAGAGATTTTTGGTGAGTTTAATAAGAGATTCCTGGCAGGCATCACCATAGAGAGGGACTTGGGATCCTCGTGCTTTGGTTACAGCCATGGGAGAGTTTAATTAATTACCAAACAAGAAACAGCTCTCATATTTTCTCTGAGGAGTCTTTTATATAAAATAGATCCTATTGGTGCTCACACTAAGGTGCACTGAAAAGAGTGAGTACTTAGTTTATAAAAATAAGGCAGCCTGTTTTAATTTGTTTGAGAAGCCTCTGGTGGGAGCTGTCATGGGAGCCCAGGGAGGGTTGTTGTGTACCTGGGCAGCTGGGTCACTTGTGTTTGTACAGGGCTAATAAAAACAGTTTGCTGGAAGCCAATTATACTCATTCCCATATTATTATGTTGTGTAAAGAGCAAGGACATCACACTGTTTCCCTCGTCTTTCTGATGTTTTCCATCTCTTTTAACAAGAGCCTTACAGCAGATGCTGTCAAGAATTTTAATAAAACAAACTGCCTTTCTGACTGACTCTATCCATTTCTTCTTGTCTTTGTAGGCTAAAAATACATTAGAGGGTCTGAAGGAGGGAAATTCTTCTCTCCAACTCCCTTTTCCACATCCCTCCCTCTCAGTCCTTCTCCTCAGCAGCGAATGCTGTGGAGCTTTTCCTCTTGCAGGAAACCCAAAACACAAAGATCCCCAAAATGAATGAAAACATGAGATCATAGAATGATAAAATGGTTTGGGTGGGAGTGATCTTAAAGGTCAGCTCATTCCACCCCCTGCCATGGGCAGGGACACCTTCCACCAGCCCAGGGTGCTCCAAGCCCCATCCAACCTGGCCTT
>JAWWTY010000022.1:2577754-2599654 GCA_035222235.1 Margarornis squamiger
TCTGGGCACCCTGTGCCAGGGCCTGCCCACCCTCCCAGCCAGGAATTCCTTCCCAATATCCCATCTAATCCTGCCCTCTGGCAGTGGGAATCCATTCCTTCTTGTCCTATCACTCCATGCCTTCACCCAAAGCCCCCCTCCTGCTCTCCCAGAGCCCCTTTAGGTACTGGAAGGTTGGGATAAATTGGCACAATTATATTTGCAATCCCAGACCAAGTGGGCAGAAACACCTTTTTCCCCTCAAGAATAAAAGCAGCAGGAAATGCTGATCAGCTGCATCTGATCCACCAGGTAGTACCATGGCTGGTGGTGCTGCTGCAGCTGGGCTGGGAGAGAGACAGAGCTGGGAGCAGAAAGGTGTGGAACCACTCAAGCTCTTCCTTTCCACCTCTCTCTGGAGCTCTTAGAGCCTTTGGGGTGTGTGAGTCCCCATGTTTGGTTTAGTGCAGAAACATCTTGCTGGTACTTTGTGGGCTGTTTGGAACCCCCCCAGCATTATGGTGGCATCTTCCATACCTCTGATGCTCTGTCTCACACTAGTTTTGGGTGGTTTTTTCTCCAAAGGATGGAGAACTGCTAAGTACAATGTCCTGATATATTTGGCTTGGGTTTATTTTTATTCTTTGTGCTCAAGCTGCTCAAAAGCGCTTGGCTCTCTTTTTAATGGTGTCATGTTTTTCCTTGCATGTTCTGCACTTGCAGGCAGACTTTGTGTAAATAAGAGAGATTTGGGAAGTCTCTTAATTCCTGAATGGGAATAAGGTCACCTAATCATCTGAATACTTGTGTGTTGCTACAGAGCAGGGGTTTAGTGTCCCAGAGATGGTTTTTACCACACGGGGACTTGCAGTTGTAAAAGTGTGCCTGAAGTTCTTTGTGTCTTTCTTTCTTCAAGACACTTTGCCTCTTACATAGGAGATTTAGGCTACAAATTCTCCCTTTCATGTATTTATGATCAGTTTGGAGTGCAGCCTTTGGGAAGAAGGAATAAAGGACTTTTTGAGCCAGACTTCTTGGTGTTGCTGCTGTGTCAGAGCATTCCCTGGGAGTCTGGTCCTTCCCAGGGGTCAGGAGGGGTCTGGCCCACCCAGAGAGGCACCACTGAGAGGTTTTGGTGTCTTCTAATGAAAATTTTCTGTCCAAACACAAATAGTGCTTTGTACCCACAGAATGCAAACACGTAGCTTCGTGTTTCAGGTCCCCTTGGGGACCCTGGCAGTTTGTTCTGTGATGGAAATATTTGCTTCAATGGCAAGAAATTAATTTTAAAGTAGCTTATTATGCACCACAAACCATTTTAATAGTGATCATAAAGCTGGCAGAAAAGGGAAAGAGACATGTCTCCTGTTTGATTTAAAGCACTTAAGTTGTTCTATATTATTTATCATTTTATCCTCAGCATGGAAGGTAAAACTTGTAATCTGTGGCCATCAGCACCTCAGCAGCATTTGAAAACTACAGCTGCATACATTGGTGTGGCTTATTTTTCCTTTTTACACAATAAAATGTGATCTATGGTTGTTGCTAACTTCGTATAGGTACTGATTTGGGACTTTTTAGTGTCATAAAACCTCTGAAGCAGAGACTCAGGGAATGTGAAACACTGACACAGTGCCTCTGGAGCACCAAAGCCAAAGCTGGCTGATGAAGATGCGTTATTTGTGGGCAGGTGGTGCCTGGAATTGCAAACACTGCAGGCTTTACTCACACACACAGAAAAGTTGGGAAAGTTCCGAGAATTTCCTACATGCTGGGCGTGGAAGTGAAAGTCTCCTGTCTTTGAGGGGGAAAAAAATAAAAAGAGGGAAGAAAAGGAAATGCTACTTCAGAGGAGTAAATACAGGGATTTTTAACTCATAATATTTATCTGCAAGTGGTTGCAGTGCTGCCAAAAGGCCAACGAGCTGTTATTTACACAGGCTGCGGGGTGTTTGCATCTTCTCTAATCGTTCAGCTCCCTAAGTGCTGCAGGAGATTGTTAACATGGAGCTGCTTGTGCAAAAGCTGCTGGAGGAGCCCCTTTCCACCTGCAGCAATGCTGTGAATCCAGGGATTCACCCAAAAGGCACTATGGGAATATACCATTTGACATAAAGCACTCATCAAGCAGTTGCTTCTGGAAGCACAGACTTCCAAAACTTTTATCAAGTATTACTTTTCCTTCCAAGCTGCGTCATGCAGTGGAAATAAATAACAATATCAAAACTGACACTCCTGCAAACCTTTGGCTGCAAAACTAAAGTTCCATATGAGCTGTGAACTCGCTTGGAATTTTTTGCTAAAATGAGCAACAGGGAAAACTTTCTTTTTTTAGGACTTACCTAAATTTTCCTGAAGATTTATGCTTATTGCCTTTGCACCTTCAGCTGGCAGGAATTAGGTTAGGCTCTCATTACCCACTTCATCTTTGAATATGCTGGAGAAAGTCATAGGAAAGTGCCAAAATTAGCAGTGTCATCCTCTCTCCGTGTTGTCCGTTTTACTGCAGCACCGAGCTGTGAGAGACTCCACCAATATACCTGTGCTGTCTGTTGCTGCACAGTCTCTGTTTGCCTCAGACCCCACATGAATACAAATTCATTATATAGCTTT
This sequence comes from Margarornis squamiger, assembly GCA_035222235.1. Lineage (NCBI taxonomy): Eukaryota > Metazoa > Chordata > Aves > Passeriformes > Furnariidae > Margarornis > Margarornis squamiger. Next base: position 2,580,347 of record JAWWTY010000022.1, read on the forward strand.
TTTTTTTCCTCCCGAGAACGCACACATTTGGAGCATCAGCCATTTACAGACACGCAGCATAAATAAAGCAGTGAATTGCCTTCCTTCTCTTCCTTCTCTCCCCCTCCTGCTCATGCAAATTCCCGGGGAAGGAGGAAAAGCCCCCCCAGCCCAGGCAGCTCCCCAGCATTATTGCCATTGCCGCACGGTTCTGTACTTACACAGCTGAGCGGGGACACGTCTCAGGATCTTGGCAATTTCCTGCAGGACTGTTGGAAGCTCTGAGCGAGGCACAGCGTTCAGCGAGGCAGAACGCAGCCGTATGGAAGGTCTATGCAGCTGGGAGATAATGGAACTGTTTTCCCAGCTGGGACTACAAGCCTTTTATCCACTGAGCATTGCGTGGCTCTTCCCTGGACTGAACCGTGAGACACGCGGCTCTCCCGGGCTGCTCCAGCCAGCACCCACACAATTAGTGCTTCAGGCACAGAAACAGCTGCTACAGCTTGTGCATATTCCTGGCTGGAATTTTGGGAAGGATAAAAAGGAGCTCTGCCTTGCTCATCCTTCGAGGAAGCTGAGCGAGCGAAAGCGCAGCTGTCGGACCAGGAGCAGGAAAGATTAAATGTGCTCTTGCTATTCTTCTCCTGCAAATATGAGCTCCTGTCAGGTAATCACAAGCCTCGCTCCCCAAAAACTGGGTCAGGACTCGGTATTAGGTCTGGAACAGGAATGGGAATAATTTTGTTTAGTCCTGGGTCTCACAATCGCCCCCTGAGCTGTGTAAGATTTCGCTCACAGGATGAGTTGTCACTCAGATTACACCCCAGCACTGACTGACCTCATGAAACATTAACTACCCCTCCGGATTTTACATATTTAAAGGGGGAAAAAAAGGGGAAGCTTGTTTGTCTGGAGTGGCAGAGACATAAATTCTGATAACATGTGAACTTCAAAACTTCTTAAATCCCCATTTTTCCTCTGGGGGTGTTTCAGCAGAGATCAAATGCAGAGCTCAGGCAAGGGAATGTCCTTCTGTTAGTGAGAAAGTTATTTGTATTCATTATTGAATCACGGGATGGTCTGGATTGGAAGGGATCTTAAAAGTCATCCAGTGCCACCCCCTGCCATGGGCAGGGACACCTTCCACCAGCCCAGGGTGCTCCAAGCCCCGTCCAACCTGGCCTTGGGCACTCCCAGGGCTGGGGCAGCCACAACTTCTCTGGGCACCCTGTGCCAGGGCCTGCCCACCCTCACAGGGAGGAATTTCCTTCCTAATACTGGGAAACAGCAGCTTTTGGAATGTCTCTGTTGTGAAAGGTGCAGTTGTGCCATTGGAATTCCTTCACACATTGTTATGTAATCCTAGTGTAAATGCCTTAGTTTGTGGTGGGATTAATTGCCTGCCTGTCCAAGCAATGCTGAGTGGAAAGGATGTGGAAAGGAGGTGGTGAAAACACGCAGGGATGCCTGGAGTGATCCCAAACAATAATTCAATCCACAAAAAAGGAGCATGCAACATTTTTGACTTGAATTTCCCCCACCTATAAACTAGGAGCACATTTGTGCCTCTCCTTAGTTTCCAACACAGACACTGAGTGTGGAGACCTTCCCTCAGGAGGTGGGTGGTGTCTCCTCAAAGGCTCTGCCATGCTACCAATCCTTTCAGCATGGAAGGGGCTGCCCAGGAAGGTTTGGAGTCCCCACCCATGGAGGTGTCCCAGGCAGGACCGGCTGTGGCACTCAGCGCTCTGGGCTGGGGGACAAGGTGGACTTGATGGGCTGCAAGATCTTTTCCAACCTCAATGATTCTGGAATTGTGGGCAACTTCCTCCCTTCCCCAGGCATGGTTTGGATGTGATGAGATGACTGAACCTTTGTGTCCTGTATGAGCCCACAGGAAGGCAACGCCGAGGTTGCTCCTACCTGAGGTGGCTGTTGATGAAGACTCCTTTGAAGAAAGATGAAGTAACAGCAGCAGGACAGAGGGTGAGGACCATGTTCTACCTGAGAGGAGAGGAAGAAGCTTCTCTTTGAAGAGGAGGATGGTTCACTGCCCCTGATTTACGTGATCTAGATTCAACTCAAGCTCCTTGAAGGACCTTGGAAGCACCTCAGCTGTCCTGGTGTGATGTTCCTCTGTAAAATGGGGACAGGGGGACTGTGGGATCTCCTGGGATGTGCCCACAAGTGCCAAGCAGCCCATCCCACCCCGGTGGGCAGTGCCCCCCTCCCCTTCCAGAGCTCTCATAGCCGTCCTCCTGATTAACATAAACAATTTTACACTTCCCTCCTGTGAGCTTCTCAAATGAGCTTTACCGACAATTAATTAAGCCTTGCAGCACCTTCTAAAGGAGATAGGCATTATAATTAGCAGTTCTATTTTTAATTAGGAATGAAATTTAAAATGGAATTTTAGGTATTTCCTCATTAAAATTTTCTTTTAAACAATTACAGGGCTTTTTCTAAGTGGTATCAAAAGTAAATAGACAAAAAGTTGCAAGAGATGAACCTGAGCTGCTCATAACCAATTTCAAAGTTTTTTTTTTTAAAAATCTAATTTGTTGTTTTGGTCTAAATTATTTTGCTTGATGCATTTCTTATCTAACAAGACTGAGAACAGAATTCTCAACTGCTGAAGAAATTAATGTTGTTAAAACTTTTCAATTTCCAGCTGAGAATGGAACAAAGTATTTTAAAACTGTGTCTTCAAAAGGTTAATTGTTCATTTCCAGATCTCTGGGAAGGCAGTCTGAGAGAGTTGGGCTTGTTCATCCTGGAGAAGAGAAGGTTGCAGGGAGACTTGAGAACCCCTTCCAGTGCTTAAAGGAGCTCCAGGAGAGCTGGAGAGGGACTTGGGACAAGGGACGGAGGGACAGGACACAGGGAATGGCCTTAAGCTGAAAGAGGGGAGATTTAGATTAGATATTACAAAGAAATTGTTCCCTGGGAGGATGAGGAGGCCCTGGCAGAGAAAGTTGGGCAGAGAAGCTGTGGTGCCCCATCCCTGGAAGTGTCCAAGGCCAGGCTGGAGCAACCTGGGCTAGTGGAAGGTGGAACAGGATAGACCCAAACCCTTCTGTAATTCTGTGACTCAGAACTCTGGAGTAACCCAAACCCTACGCATGGTCTAAATGTCAAAGAGCAATTTATGTTGGTTAATGGGTAAATTTGGGAGCAGAAGGTGGCACTGACTGAGCAAAGCACCTCATGGGATATGATCCCGTTCCTTTGTTCAAACACATTTCACCTTGGGCCACAAATTTTGCCTTTGTGGTTGCAAGGCCTTGCTCGAGGGCGAGTTGCCATTTGATCACGACAGAAAGAGTCTAGATCATTTTATTGTTTGGTCTAATTCAGGCCAAAATGTTGATACAAATATCTTGGGTTTATCTACTCTGTCTGAAGGAGAGAGAGAACAAGGGACACACCACAAGAAGCCAGCAGAGAGCTGGAACCCTCCATCTCCTAAGGCACAGTGTACCATGTATCACTTGAAGGCATCTCCAATTTTTACAGAGAAAACAGAGGAGAAAGTGTTTTACAGACCTTTCCTCAGCAGAGTTTTTGCAGGAAACCCCTTGTCTCAACTCCTGCTAATTCCCTTCTGTCTCCCAGGCTCTGCTCCCACTTCTCTCTGCTTTACAGACCAGATCCTACCTCCCAGTTATTTTTAGCCTACAACGGTGTCCTGAAAGGTGCACAAGGACATTGTTCACTTCATTCTGAGCCAGGGAAACTTCTGCCACGCCGGGGCCAACTATTGAGGAGGCTGGAGGTCCATCCCAGACTGCTGAGGTTGCTCAAGCCTCACCCCAGATTCCTTTGAAGCACAGCAGAAGTTGTCCATGTTTTGACACTCAGAGAGGAGCAGCAAGAAGACTGAGTGGTGGAAAAGGTTTGTTTAAGGGGCTTCTGAGTGCTTGGTTTTATTTTTGCATATATGTTAGTGTTGTTATTTCTTAATTTTTTATTTTTATTTTTAGAGAAAAACCCACCTGAGAAAACACTACCTGGGTGTTTCCAGATTTATAGGGTTGTGTTTGTGGTTGTACCTTCCTGGATGTGAAATACCAGGTAAATGGGTCACATTTCGCTCTGATTTTCCCTAAGGGAGGGAAGAGAGAAGCACAAAGTCTGGGAATTGCCAGGAACTTTCATTGCCTCACCTCCCAGTTGTGCTAAATGGCCAGTGGATCAATGGCCACCATCTGTGCTGTGTGGAGGAGAAGACTACAAAGACATCATGGCTCTAAGTACATGCTACCAGATGTCACCTAATGGGCATCAGCTGCAAGGAGTCATTCAGCTGTGAGTTAAAGAGCTCAGCAAACCAGCCTAAAATAGAATAATTCAGCAAAGCCCTCCATTTACAGAAGCTGGTGGAGCTACACACGAAGTTAGTCCTTTCAATCATGATTTTCTTTTATCTAATACTTGGCAGGCTGTTAGAGGGAAGAGACAGAGGGAGAGGGAACGGCCTCAGGCTGTGCCAGGGGAGGGGCAGGTGGGACATCAGGAGGAATTTGTCCATGGAAAGGGTGGTCAGGCTTTGGAAGGGGCTGCCCAGGGAGGTTTGGAGTCCTCATCAAGGCAGTACTGGCCGTGGCACTCAGTGCTCTGGGCTGGGGGACAAGGTGGGCATCGGGCACAGGGTGGGCTCCCTGGGCTGGGAGGGCTTTTCCAACCTCAGGGATCCTGTGCAGGGTCATGTTTTGCAAAGTGCTTGCAGCTGTCTCCTATTCCCTCTGCAGAGCCGTGTCTGGACTGATGCTGGTGCAAGCAGGAGGCCATCTCCTGGTGGCACTGCCATTCTGTGTGATCCATGTTTTCCATCATTTTCATGAAGTCCCTGCAGCTTTTATAACACTGACTAATACCATTTGTTTTCAACATATTTATTTTCCTTTGTGTGTTTGTGTTCCTGCAAGTCCCCAGTGACTCTGCATCATTATTTGATTTCTCTGCTCAACAGACAGATTTTCCCAGACCTTTGGGAAAACCAAATGTCAGTAGGTAGCACCTTCTTCTCTTCAATGGAATCCTATAAAACTCACTTATTGTACTTTTAGGAGACCTTCTTAACTCTCCTTCATCATCCATTTTGCATTTTCCATATTACATGCCATTATCACAATGTAAGAAGTTGTAAGTAATTTCTGTTCTAATACAGAGCATTAATTCTGGAATTAATAAAACAGGGGAAAGGATGTGCAATTCCTGCCAAGCTGCCTTAGGACACCCTGCTCCATTTATTCCTCAGCACTTTCTGCAGCCCTGCTCCACTTGTACTTTGAATTCCATGGGGCACTTCAAATATCATATATTAGACACATCTGCCAGGTATTTTTCCCCCCAGCTTCCATTTTGCACCAATTTTACTTTGGAAAGTAGTGGTTTTCTGTGGGAAACTGGGAGAAAGGAGCCATTTCTGGCACCATTCAGCCTTCACCACCTTTGGATCTAATTGAAAATATTACCAGTGAAGTGTCCATGGTAAAACACTCACTGTAATAGGGGCTCTTCTTGTAGCTAACTAGTATATAAAATCCACTTATTAAAAATGTATACATGAGAACAGTGGGTGAAATTTTATAGCTGTGGTTTTACTGCAGAAAATGTGGTTATTTGGACATCCCAAAAGCTGTAAAGGTGTACCTGGGTTTTTACAGCACTGAGTGAGCTTGGATGAATTAAAACACAGCACTTTCCCGCATCCTTCTCTGGATTATGGTTGAAGGCATTTTTCATTTGGGTTATTATATTTTTAATTTCAAATGGCAAACAGGAAATATTCCTCTTTCTAGCTGTAGATAAATGTAATGAGGAATATAATATTCAGACAGGGATGGTCTGTACAGAGTCACTCGCAAGATGCTTTGTGTAGAAATATCCTCGTGTTTTGACACACTGATTTCTTGTTTTCTGACAGTGGTATAATTTGCTTTAAGAATTGTCTCAGTCGCTTCCCAAATATTTCTCATGCTGCAGTGGAAAGAAATAATTGAATTTTGGAAAGTTATACCAACTCCCATTACGATGAAAAAGAGCTCTCTTTATGTAAGCCCATCAACCTCCTCCTCAAAGATCAGCTTAATTAAAACTGCTCTCTTAAAACAGACCATCACTTATGATTATTAGGAAGTTAAATGCAAACTAACTAATGCAGATTAGTTTTTGTATAATAAGTGATAATTTCTAGCCCCATAGGACTGCAATAAGAGGTGTTGTATTCAAGGATCAGCCTGGCTTTCTGTTGGAAACCCCTAATGTATTTCAGGGGTGCATAGAAGCCTACAATGATAAATCTGGCAAAGGCAACGCCAAGATCACCAGGTCCAACCTTTCCAACATGCCCACCAAAGCTTATCACCAAGTGTATTTTCAGAATGTACTTTTACACTTTTAGACTCCCCTTTCAGAAATGGATATTTCAGGAAGATATTGAACCAGCTGATTTCCATGGGCTCCTTAAAACAACTGTATTTAGCCTGTTCTATTTAACTCTTATTCAAACTGTCCCCAGCAGTTTTACACCCCATCACTCTTCCCATAACACAGCCACTTGTGCAGATCTTTGTAGGGACAGTGCTTTCCACTATCCAAATCTTTATGCATTTTTCGACTGTGCAAAGGATTTTATCAGACTAATAAAAATAAATTATGCAGGCTCCCTGCCACACAATCAAATCTCTGCTTGTTAAGCATTTAGTGCCAGTGATCAAACCCCCTAAATGTCAGCGAGGTCAGAGCCTTGCTGTGTTCCCTGAATGAAAGAAAAGCTTGTCTGGAGGGCTGATGTGCATTTTCATGCACTGAAGGGTTCTGAATAAAACAATTAGGGGAAATAGTCAGAAATTCTGGTGCTTCTTCCTTAAATGTGCAGTTGCAACTATGAGGCAAAAGCTGTGTAAAGAAAGGATGGATTTGATGAGCTCAGTGGTCTTTTCCACATTGAGCATTGAAATCCAAAGATCCACATCCTTGAACAGACTGTCCCTGCTATTCTAAAAAAGTGGTTGCCAGATTTCCCTGATTTCATGACATTTTACATTTTGAAGGAGTCAACCCTGCACCTGGTCTATTAAAGCAAAATTTGCAACTTCAACTTGAAGAGCCCCTGGATGGGGCTGGTCTAGTGGGAGGTGTCCCTGTCCATGGTGGAGGGTTGGAACTGGGTGGTCTCTAAGGTCCCTTCCAACCCAAACTGTTCTATCACAATATGAAATGGCACAAAGACTTATTACTCACAATTAAATCCAACACATTGATTTAACTTAGACCAGTGCAGCTAATCCTAGACATGATCTCCCAGCCAAAATCTTCAAGAGGAGACAGGACTGATTTACCAGGACCTCTTTCTACACAGAGATCTGTACATTATGTTTAGTTGTACCCATCCCCTTGACACCACTTATTTCAACTTGCTTATGGCAATTGTTGCACCATTTTTTCCCCTCTTGGTGTGTAAACTGCAGTGAAAAAGCAAACATCTCAAATTAACTTGCTAGTAGCTCATTTTAATTTTGTCTTGTGCTGTGAGAAGGCTGATAACCTAAATCAGCCTGATTGTTATTTCAGCCAGTAAACAGCATAGATTATGTTCTACACATCTCTGTAATAGCTCCTGCCTGATCCTTTAGGCTCTGTATTCATCTAATAATTTATTTATTAATGCTATCCTTGTTGAAGTAACAGGGGAACACAGAATGGCAGAATGGTTGGGGTTGGAAGGGACCTTAAAGCCCATCCAGTGCCACCCCTGCCAGGGGCAAGGACACCTTCCACCAGTCCAGGGTGCTCCAAGCCCCGTCCAACCTGGCCTTGGACACTCCCAGGGATCCAGGGGCAGTCACAGCTTCTCTGGGCTGTCTAAAGGTACCAAGAAGAGGTAGAACAGGAGAGGTCTCTGTACAGCCCATGGGTCAAAATCCCTCATTAAGAACACACCGGGTGATTATGACTAAACTCAGGGGAAATGATCACTGAGGTTATCATTGGGTAAAACTTCTTAAACTCTTTGTTTAAGTAAACTTAAACTCTACTTAAACTAAAGTGTAAATATTTCCTGACGTGAAGAATGAAATGAAGAAGTGTAAGACTAAAATTATCTCAGGTAGGAGAGGGTGTGTACTGTGACTTTTCAGCAGCAAAACACTCTTTCAACAGAGAACTGGTATCGTTGTTTTGGGCATGGTATGGGCAGGGCAAAGAAATGTTAGCAGCAGTGGCACACACAGAAGGAGAATCAGAGATTTTCAAAGATGTAGATAAGAAAATCCCTTGGAGGTCACAGCTTTTGGAGAGAATTTGTGTGACCCTTGCCAGAGACCCCCTCCTCCAGCTTCCCACATTCTGCCTCCCTCCAGCCACAGCTCTGGAAGTCACTGGCCAAGGCTTCACCAGATCCCCTTGCAGAGATTTGTGTGCATAAAAGATAAACTATTATTACCAGAAGTAATGGATTTACTCCTTTATCTCTAGTAATAAATGGCTGTAATTTGGATCTGTGATTGAAATCTTGTCCTGAAAAAGGTCAGTATTAAGGAGGTCGTAACTGTCACCACAAAGGCAGTTCTGGTGTGGAGTCTTTAGCTAAAATTGATGAGTATTTTCAGCCTCCATGAAGATGAGGGAATTGCCCCAGATTTGCCCCAAAGCAGCACATCCTTCTGTTCTCTGGAAGCAGTGCATCTCTTGGCTACTCAAAGTTCCCCTGCCACCAGCAGAACATTAGAACTAAATATCTGAAAGTGGAATCAAACTTATTTTCTCAATGTTGCTGAGGACAGAAAGGTTTCTGCTGTTTTGCATTGGAGAGAATAAAGACAAAGTTAAAAACCCAGTCTGGCTGTCAGTAATGGTGGGCCAGAGAGCAATTGGAACTGGTAATGCTGGGAGAGAAGGGTTTGGGCTATTCAGCAAACTGTGGAATATGAATGGACAGAAGGAGGGGGGAAATGTGTGTCTGTAAATGTGTCTGGATTATTGTTCATGCACTTACATTAATTATTCTGCATGGGTTTCTGAGGAACAAGCGTGTTTAACCATCAGACCTGTGTGCAGGTCAGTGATCAGCTCCAGGCAGGACTAAAGCCTGGGAAATACCCCATAAGGATGGAGATGGAGCCTTTTGTGAGTCCAGAGTGTGCAGAGCTGCAGCTGAACAAAGAGGATGTGCACTCATCGTGCCTGAAGGGCTTCTCATCAATAGGTTTTGTCATTCTCAATACCCCAGGGAAAAAACTCCAACGAATGTGTCTGTTGATGGTGTGAAAAGTGACCTGTTTGATATCTAGGCCATATCCAGGCTGGAGTTCCAACCAGCTCAGTCATGTGTGCCACCAGGATGGCTCTTCCCTTTGCTGGGCTCCAGATCCCAGGTTCTCAGGAGCTGGGCTGGTTCCCAGGATAAAATCCCCCACCCCATTCTTGAGGTGGTCGCTTTAGGGCCAGCTCTGCAGGCTCTGTGGAGGGATCCAGATGTAGGACACCACGTGCCCAGGGAGCAGTGCTGGCTCTCTTCTGCCAGGAGCACTGCAGAGATGTTGGGTGATGGTTGTCAACCACCACGGAAAGCCCTTGGCAGCCAGGTCTGCTCCCTGGGGATCATCCTGCTGCCAGGGAACTGCCAGCTGTGCCATCTGCAGGCTGGTGACTTCATATGAAAATGAAACAAGACTGCCAGAGGCTCCCCAGATGCCCAGGACTTGATCTGACTTATGTCACTGACAAGTGTGATGAATCAAGAGGTTTCAAGGTCAAAATACTGAATAAAAATCCGAACTCTGTGAGTCTCACACTATGCCTCGGATTTTCAAATCTTGGCTCAGTGCCTTTTGGGATCATTGATAATGCTGTGGTCTTAGAGAGGTCAAGACTACTTGTGAAATGTTGATTAAAAAGTTGATTAGTTGGCTGATTAGATGTGAGGTTTAGATGTGGATTATATTTAAGTATCAGCAGTAGTTATGGGAAATTTATAGCACGTACTAAGCATCTCAGTCACAGTAGCTAATGATATTTCAGTAATAAAACCTTCCTTTCAGGTGATGGTCCTCACCATTATAACAAAAGTTTAATCAAAGGATTTAAGACTCTTTCTTCTTGGTTTACAATCTTCAAATCTTTTTCCCTCTGGAAACCTTAAAAAGAACTGCAAGAAATATAAATTTTAGGCAAGGAAATCAAACTCCAGTTTTAATCCCAATAAAATTACTGAGAGCATTCCACAGACTTTATAAATGAGGACATCAAAACACCTTGTAAGGGTATTTATCTTCATGACATGCCCACGAAACAGGGATATTCCAGTCTCAATTTACCAGGAGAAACCCACGGAGTAGCCAGGGCTGGTTTCACATGGCTCTTCTCTGCCCTGAACTGTGGTGCTTCCCACCACCACCAGATCCTAAAAGCACCTCCACTCCATGGGGAGCTCAGAGTTTAGCACTGACATTTCCCCACCTCTTCAAAATTAAGACTTGATCAGGTGCAGGTTTTGGGTCTCAACCAGCCTGTCCTTGAACAGACTGCACAAAACAAGGGGAAGCAACTTGGAGCTGCTCTTTAATGTTCCCAGGGATAAATCCATGTCCCATTTAACATAAACCTTACACCAGCCCCTGGGCACTGGTGGCCCATAGTGCTGGGTGGGCATCTGGGGATCCTGGGCAAAGGTAGAACAGGTCAAGTTCTGCCCAGAAAAGCAGGTTTTTCTCCTGGATGCCCAATAGCTGAATCATAATATCGGCCTAGTTTAAAAGAGATCTTCTCTGGGAGGAGGAAAACCTGAATTTGAATGTTCTGAAAAATGACTTGTTCCTTAGTGCCTGGGCTGTCCTGCTTTTCCAGCCAAACCTGAGGCATGTTTTAAACCTAACCACAACCACTGCCCTGGAAAAGGCCACTTATACAGCCAGGGCTTGTTTTCCCTGGTGAAAAACTCTGGGTCTGAGTCTTTAGAAGGCTTTTTTTTTTTCCCAAAATAACAAGGGCAAAGTGTAACCCACCCACTGCCTGTTTTCCCATTGTGGTTTGGGAGAGTTCCAGTCTCAACATGTAATTCCTGTGTCTGCTCTGAGCCCATGGATTATTTCCTGCCCCATAAAGACCAGGAGCTGTTTAAAACACCTGATGAATATTGAAGATAAAACAGAGTGAAAGTTATGAGAGGTTACCAGTAAACAAATTCCCACTGATGTTCACGAGTTGATTTAGGTACAATCTGGTTTTCACTCCAGCAAAGCACCATTTCCCTCTCAATAACCTTAAATAATGTATATGTACATCAAAATGTCTGTTGCAATGTGGAATAACCATCCTGTTAGTGGAAATGGGCACAGTGCTGAGTTTTGAGGACCCTGGTAGGGGAAAATCCATTTCGATTCTTTTACTGCAGGTCTGAATTTCCCTTTTTATTGTTGCAGTATCATATAACTTCATCACTTAGAACCAAGTGCTGTGATATGCAACAGGAGTTGCATTCTTCTGCACTGGAAATTAGAAACCACCTACATTTGGGTGGGGTTTTGGTTTTATTTCTGCTGTAGGTATTTTGCTACATGCATAATTCATAGCTTTAAATGCAGTTACTGACAATTTTTGCAATAGCACTTAATCCCCTCTCTACCTTAAAGGAGATATTTGATCTTTAGAGGGATTTGTTTCCTGAGACAACTACAGGAGTATTTAATTATTTCTGTTTCAAATCGAGCCAACTTCACAGACAACATTTTTTTTTTGTTAACCTCAGTGGATTTGCTTTTAATAGCATAAAAGGAGTGTGGCTCATGATAAGACTCAAATTCTTCTATTTTAATCCTTTTCTGACCTTCTTGTCTTCTGTAATCTTCGGTAACTGTACCAAAAAAATATGTTTCCTCAGTTTTTTCTTCTTCTATAATAAAGTAAGTACTCCTTTTTTTTTAGCCAGATTACAGTGATTTTGCTGCCCAGCCTGCCAGATATCTCCGTTTCTGATTGCCATTCATGTCAGCAGTAACAAGAACGATTTCAATGTCTGCACATCCAGCCTGGGCTCTTTTAGATTACAGGCCACACATTATGCAGACCACAGTTTACCCATCACTTCCTATGTGCAATTATGATTTAAAAATACCCAAATTCATTGAACAGCTTAGGCACGAATTAGGCATGAGAGGTGCTGATTTCCTCGGAAAAGGAGGAGTTCATTGACTGCTTTCAGTGGAATCCCAGCTCTGTTGACACTGTAGGCAAAGTTTCTCACTGTGCATATTTAACTTGAAATTGTCTCCTTGCAGTGGCAAAACAACCCTCCTCACTTATTGATGGTTGTGGGATCATAATGACACCGGTTTAAAAGTCGTAATTGCTGCCTTTTAAAAGAAGTGATAAACATCAATGCAGTGATCACAGGTGTCATGACTAGTTTAAATGCATGTGGGAACAAAGCCAGAATAAAGTGATTTAGAATTGATTCATTATAATATATTCCTTCTCAAAAGTTTGATTCGTGTTTACATTCTTCCCCATAATTGGAACACAAACAGGCACAATACATTCCAAAAATTCAATTCTTGAGGAGCTCAAAAGCTGATTCTTTCTCCCCTTTTACTCATTTCTATTCAATAAACCTCCTCAGAAAAAAGCCCAGAAAAATCGGTACCATTTTATTTCAGACAAAGGAAGAAAACAAACCCGTGCTGAAAGCCTGGATTTCCTCCTGTTTCCAGCTCTCCTTTGTTTTGCTTTGGCTCTTTAAATGTGCCCTTTCCCAAGGTGGAGGAGTTAAAAAATCCATATTGTCCAATTGTCTTCCCGTTAAAATCCTTGACAAACTCCCGCAGCTTCATAGAGGAGCAGGATCGAGGGAGGACTATCTGTGCAGGTATCGATCCCTCCTGCAGGATATCCCGGCTCTGCTGGCCTTGGGTGTCTCCCACCACTTCTGATCCTGGGGTTTCCACTCCCAGGGAATGTGTGCCAGGAGGAGATTGCTGCTTTTTGCCTGGCTAATTGCCTGGAGGATTCAGGTCTAGATTTTAATCTCAGAAGGGCGATATATCTGAGAAAGAGGAGGAAAACAAGTGGTGCTGAGGGGGATGCTGGAAGCCTGGCAGCTTTTCCATGGAATGAACATCACAGGACATGGACCTGAATAGGATCTGGGGGTCAGGAGATTTGGATGGAGAGCCCTGCAAGGAGCTCTTCACAATTTCCCTGCCATGGCCCAAATCTGCCATACAATAATCTCAATAACTTTATATATATCAACTCAGGAACTACAAACCCTTTCACACCTAAATCCAGGTTGTACCTTTATTCCTTTCCCCAAAAAGTAAAATTATTTTGTATTTCTTCCACAGCAATTTGTAAATCGCAGAGTTTTGTTGCCAGCACTGGTTTTATTTCTCATGCCATTGACTCAGATTCATCCGTGGTCCAGTGGTCTCATGGAAGGTGTTTAAGGTCCCTTCCAACCCAAACTAGTCTAGGAGTCTATAAAATAGCACTGGTAGAAAAAAGTCCTTAAAATGCTAATTGGGACTAACAGGGGATCTGCCCTCCCCACACACAGTTTAGATATTGCAAAACTTTGAAGGCACCAGAAAGATTTGTGATTGAATCTGCATTTGAATTCACTGTTTCAGGTCAGGTGTTGGTTTGGTTTTTATGTTTTTGTTTTTGGTGTGGTGGTTGTTTTGGGTTTGTTTGTTTTGTTTTGTTTTGTGCTTTTACAGTCATTCCAAAGAAAACAACATAACTCCACTTCTCTTCCTGGAGTGCTTATTATGATCTGTCAGCTAAATACACTCCCTTGTCTTTTCCATTGATTACTGATCCAATCCAAGGGTAATATACTCCTGATGCCCTGCCTGGCATGAGGGGAAATCCCTCAGGGACTATCAAGCTTGTGATTCTGGACTGCAATTTATATTTTAAACCATAAATTCATAATTCCTGTTTTAAAAGACGCATTTGTAATTTATATTTTATCCCCTCCAAACATTTATATTGCCTATGGGCAGGTGTCATTTCACTTCTAGCTCTGCAGTGTTGGGTGGGCAATGCATGGCATTGTTTCCTGTCATCTTTTGGTGTCTTTATTGCATTATTTGGCTCGAATCACCTTCTTATCCATACATGTAATATAATTATCACTAATTTGGTGAAAGCAGAGAGCACAGGTAGAGCTGAGGCTCTTCTGGCAGCTTTCAGTGTTCCCACAGGGCCACCAAATATTCCACCCCTGTGGCTGGGCTGCACTTTGAAGGATGCTCCAACGTCTTCACCAGTATGATGGAATCCCAGGATGGTTTGGGTTGGAAGGGACCTTAGAGATCATCCAGTGTCACCCCCTGTCATGGCAGGGACACCTTCCACCAGCCCAGGGTGCTCCAAGCCCTGTCCAACCTGCCCTTGGACACTCCCAGGGCTGGGGCAGCCACAGGTTCTCTGGGCACCCTGTGCCAGGGCCTGCCCACCCTCCCAGGGAAGGATCCCTTCTCAATATCCACCCTAAATTTCCCCTCTTTCCCTTTGAATCCATTATTCCTTGTCCTGTCACTGCAGTTCCTCATGGCCCCTTCAGGTCTTGGAAGGTGCTCTGAGGTTCCCACACAACCTTCTCTGAAGAGCCCCAACTTTCTCAGCCTGTCCTCACAGTTGTGTTTGGTTCCCCCATGACATCATATTGCATATAAAATTGGGACTCTAATAAAACCCCCAAGATTCCGTGGAACCCACAATGTTAACAAGCCTGAAGAAATTTGATAAAAAAACTGTCAGTTGCTTTGTATGATCACTGAAGCTTTCTCTTTTTTTCACCCAATTGTTGCTACTGAAGCCAGAGAGTGTTTGAAGATCTGAAACTTTCTGTCTGAGGGAAAAGTTGCCTTCTTGTTCTTTTCCTCATGCTGTGTTGACATGTTTTCATCAGCTACATCGTGTTACCTCTTCTACATTAAAGCCTAATCACAGACTTGGAGTTTGCAGTTACCAGCTACAAATAGACAGATTTCTCCCTCGGAGACCACAGCATTCCTCAAGCAATTTTCCACCTTTATGCAGGGGTTTTGTTTCGTTTCATCAAGGTTTGCTCTTTGAGTTTTTGTTTCTTACCATCTGCCTGGCAATTAAGCTGTTTAAGAGCCCCCACATCAAAGCAGTGCTCCGGTTCTCTACAAATAGACCTCAGTGCTGCACTGCAGAAGGGACAAAAATAATCTCCCCGGGGCCAGGGTTTGGAATGATGAAATCAATATTTTTCCCCGGTATTTTTTATTGATTTACCACAAAAAAATGTGTCTAAATAAAATAATTCTTTACCGGAGAAAGCACAGTTGGACAATGCAAATCCATCCAGCAGCATCTGTATTTTTGGTAAGTCTTTTTCTGCACAGAGAAATGATATTATGAAATTCATGGTGATCTTTATATTTCCTGTGTTGTTTCAACTCCTTTCTTGAATTCATTGCCTCTATTAAAACCAGGATGATGTTATTACATTTATATTTATTTGTATTTTATATTTATTATATTAGGAATGTAAATTATATTTTTATATATTTATTTTATACTTATTATTCCATATTTATTTTTAATATTTATTCCATATTCATACCTATACTACATTTATACTTATTTTTTGTGGAGAAAGCTAATTGTGGTCTGAATGTTATTTTTAGGGCTCGGGTTTTATGGAGTGTGGAGAACAGGAAACTTTGAAGGAGGAGGTGGAAGATGAAGGTTGAGGAGCAAACTTTAGAGTGCTGAGCCAGCCAGTTCTTCACTTTGATTGTTGGGTAAGGCTGTTGTGGGGATGAGGATCCTCTTCTGGGGTTGCACTGCTTGAATAATGTCCTACTGAATGTAAAGATGAAGGAAAAAATCTTGATTAGAGAAGCTATTTAAAATAAATGCATTTTCCCACTTCATAGAATTAATAGTTTGGGTTGGAGGAACCTTAAAGATCATAGAATTCCAAAGCCATTCCATGGGCAGGGACACCTTCCACCAACCCAGGGTGCTCCAAGCCCTGTCCAACCTGGCCTTGGACACTTCCAGAGATGGGGCAGCCACAGCTTTGCAATCTAATTATATTTTATAATGACAGTAGAATGAAAACTCATGGAGGAATAAGAAATGTCTTAGGGAAAATATTTCCAGAGGGGAAAAAGTGCAGGTGGTTTCTTTGATGTGACAACAAGCCATGTGTGTCCCAGTGAGCAGACCTTGCAGGTTCATTTGAGGTGAGGTTTCATTGCCCAGGTGAGTGATGGTGTGGAGTGACCTCCCTCAACAACATGAAAACAAGCTGGGAAAATGTGATTTTCTGTCATCTTCCTCACTGGCCTCTCTGTCAGCTTAGAGAGAAGGTAAATTAATCAGCGTGTGTTTGCTTTATCCAGAGAGTAACGTTTTCCTTTTGGCTTATTAGGTTTTATTTCAACAGCTTATGGTCCAGAGTATTAAGAAAAAGAAGGGAATTCTGCAAATTCCTCTCTTGTCATTGTTGCCAGGTGAGTTGAGTGAACTGGGCCCTTCCAGCTCCCCTGTCACAGAGCACAGTCGGGCAGGTCATTGCTTTGAACCTGATATTCAATCATCAGGTGCTCCCCGAGGATTCCAGATCAAGTGTCTGTAGGTTGTTCTTAAACTGGGAATGAGCTGAGACTGGAGAGGCAAAGCCAAAACTCTCTGCTCTCCTCTCCTGACTGAGTGACAACACCATTTCTTTCCACCTGAGGATTTGTTTGGAAGCTTTAACCATCCTTTGCTTTCTAATTTAAATTCCCCAGGCTGCATTCACACACAGCTCTCCAGAATTTGCCCTGATTTATCTAAAGGAGCAAAGGAATTATTCTGTACCAGTGGCTTTTTTCTACCCAGCAATTAAAATTTCTGCCATCCTTCTGCATGACGAGTGCAGGGGCCTTTTGACCCTGAGAGCAAAACTTCAGCCTTAGAAGTCATTTAAAAATCTTCAACTTCCTACACATTTAACTGCTCTTTTTTATTTTCTATACATTTCAAACACTTCAGCTCTTTTCTGTACCCCCCAGGTGTGAAGTCAGGGATCTGCAGTGCCCATCCCTCTCCCTGCTCCTGGGATCAATCCAGAGTTACCACCATGTCACTCCCTTGTGGAAATCACATTTTCCTTCCTTTGCAGTGGCTGAACAGAGATCAGTCACTGCATGGAAATTCAGCATGTGCAGTTGGGAGGGATTTTATCCAGCTTTATCCAGCTGGTGTGGGTGGTCCCTTAGGACCCAAGCCAGTTGGAATCACCATTCCTGGGGATATGACACAGCTTTGGATTTTTGCATTTCCATGGACATTTCACCCAAAAGGTACCACTGTGAAGAAGTTAGAACAGAGGATTTGTAATTTATTACCAGCTTTGCCTCGTTACACTTTCCTCCTTTTTGCTCTCGTTGCAGTGATTGCGAGTTACCAAATTTCAATTAATTGTCAAATTTTGAGAGAATTAGGCTGAGTGTTTTCAAAGCAATGTCAGGGCTGTGGCAATCACTTTGTTGCTGTGTGGTGGCTGTCTCAGCAGCTTCCCTGAGATGCAACTTCCATGCAAATGAAGGAGCTGGTGTTTGAAGAGCTCTGTGAAAGCTCAGATCAGAGGTGCTGTCTCGGTGCTCTTCTCATCTGATGTCACTTCACAATGAATTTGTTTTCACACATCACTTTCCCTTGGATTTCTCCTTTTTCCTCCAGGCTTGATCCAAAGCTTATTTCAGGCAGTAGAAAGATTTCTACTGATTTCAGGGGAACTTGTCTCCATATGAAGGAAGAGGAGTCAAAGGGCTGTTCCTGTTAGTGCTGTGCTCCTGTCCTGTCCCATCAGCCTGCCTGGCTCACCCACCATGAAAGATGCTCCCTCCTCTGCTCTGAGCTCTCCTCTTCTTAAGGAATTCCCTCTTCCCCTTAGAAGGGGCTTATAAAAAAGAGGAAGAGTGATGTTTTACACAGGAGAGGCTTAGATGGGATATTGGGAAGGAATCCTTCTCTGTAAGGGTGCCCAGAGAAGCTGTGGCTGCCCCAGCCCTGGGAGTGTCCAAGGCCAGGTTGGATGGGGCTTGGAGCACCCTGGGCTGGTGGAAGGTCTCCATGGCAGAAGGTGGAACTAGACAGTCTTTAAGTTCCCTTCCAACCTAAACCTTTCTATGATTTTTCTCCAGAAATCTCTGTTTTGCAGGTTCTCTCCCCAAAACAAAGCTTTGGTCTTTCAACCTTGTGATGTTTCATTTGTCTCAAATTGTATCAAATATAAAAAACCCCAAACTATCCATTCAGTGTCAAGTAACTCTCACGTAAGAGCAAAAAGAAAGATATTTTAGCCTCTGTACTAATAAAATTGCAGAGTAACATTCTCATTTAAAGCCAATGGGGCTGAAATGTTGGTGGAAGGGTGGGAGCAAGGGCAGGGTTTGCTCCACTGGTGCCTGTGATACACTGGATGTCTGAGGTGAATCCTCACGTCTCCTTTAGCAAAGTTTTACAAAATTACAAGTAAAGGTTGTCAGGATGAGGACCATAAAGTTTAGCAGTTCTGAATAATGTAAATGAACACATATCTTAAAATAGTATTATGTCTAAAAAGCCATGTAGCCTCACCATGGCTCAGTGCTGGACTCCTGATATTCTTTTCGAGTGTTAAGGAGTGAAGTTGTTCTTCAGAGGAGCCCTCCAGGGCTGCATTTATTACAGGGACCAGCAGTATGGAGCTGAAAGCATAAAACTGTGAGCAACACTTACAATTCACCCAAAAAATCTTCTTAAAGAAAGCGAAATAGTCAGAGTGAGCTCTGCAGTGCCTCTCCGTTACCGTGTAATGTGCACTTTAATAGGCAGGTGTTAATGAGCAAGATCTTAAAGACTGATTTGTTCTCTCAAGATAGTGGGTGCTTCAGAAATAAAACCTTTTAACCTAAACAGAATGAAAAAACCCCTTAAATCTTGACTGCATGTGGAACTGCAGCCTGGCTGGGGAAGAACAAAGCCAGAGAGCAGCCCAGCACTGCAAGTTTAATGCAGAAAGCAGGAGCTGCTGGGGCTGGTGAACATCACAGTTCTGCTGAAGTTGCTAATGAACTGAGTTGGTCACTTCCTACCAGGTGAGCTCAGACAATCAGGACAGGACCTGAAAGGAGCCTGCAGGAAAAATGGGAAGAGATTATTGCCAAGGGCCTGGAAGGACAGGACAAGGGGAATGGCTTCAAATTGCCAGAGGGCAGGTTAGATGGGATAGTGGGAAGGAATTCCTCCCTGGGAGGGTGGGCAGGCCCTGGCACAGGGTGCCCAGAGAAGCTGTGGCTGCCCCATCCC
>JAWWTY010000022.1:2599754-2644026 GCA_035222235.1 Margarornis squamiger
TGGACAGGGCTTGGAGCACCCTGGGCTGGTGGAAGGTGTCCCTGCCCATGGCAGGGGTGGCACTGGGTGATCCTTAAAGGTCCCTTCCAAGCCAGACCATTCCATGACTCTGTGATTGATCAGATACACGTAGGTTGTGGTGGTTTGACTTTTCTTTCAAGGTTAATTTTGACTCCAAATATATAAAGTTCCTTTTCACCTAACTCCTTTAAAAATGAACCCCTGCAAATCCCCAAAGCACATGGCTCCAGCAGAGCTTGAGCAGGTGGAGCAGCAGCCACAATTCATCAGGAAAAGCAGGTGTGAAAGGCATAGAAAAGGTATAATGAAAATGAAAAATGACCAGGGTTTGTTAGGAAAACTGTTATTACTAATTTAATCAAAACATTATATTTTTATGCACATTTTTAGGTGGGTTCTTCTAATGTGCCTCTTTAGAAATCTCACTTTTCTGAAGAAATGCTGGATCCCCTAGACTGTAGTAATAAGAGACATAATATATCTTCCATCTATGGAGTCTCTGTAAGGATTCTCAGGAGATTCATCAACTTTACAAACCAGATATAAACGAATCCTATACAAATTACATTTCCCTGGGCTATCACTTCTGTCCCTGATCACATCCTACCAACAAAAGAAACCCCTGCCTTTCCAATAGAAAGCCTTAAAGCTGAAATTTCTGAATGTTCAAGGTCTGCCTGAGCAAAGGGTTAATAAAACACATTGCAGTGCAGAGATAGACAGCAAGAGTGCAGGCAGAGCTGCCTTCCTTCCATGATAATGGAATAAACAAGGTGATTTCAGCACAACTAATTGTCAGAGATAAGAACCAAATGTCAAGCAGGGAGGTGAATCCGGAGCTCTGACACATGTTAAACACCTTCTGAGTGAGCTGCTCCTTGCTCCAACCAGATCAGGAGAGAGAGATTAAACCTCATTTGCTTAGAGAAGGGATGTGGATTGTATTGAAAATTGTCCTTCAACACCCCTTTCCCCACCTGGTTTGCCTGTTTTGGAAGAAGCCTTTTCCCAGCTCCAGAATAAATCAGAGGGCTGTGTAAATAAAGCCTCCATAAAAGTATGTTTTCTATCATTAGCCAAACCACTCTTTGCTGCAAGTATTCCTTGGAGGACCATTTTATCCCAGCCCCAGCAACATGTTTGTACTACACAACGTACTTATTAAAGTCAACTATGGAATGTGTTAAGTGGAAACCATTATAAATATAACCTGAGAGTTAAATGCCATTAGTCATTTTGAAAGTATTGATAGAGCCTCTTATTACAATGATTAGAGATATTACTTACCCAGCCACTCACTGAGGAGTGAGAGGGAGTGATGGAGCAGAGCTGGTGCTGCTGTGCTCCCTGAAATATTTACTAGGACACAAAATTTCTCTACAAGCAAGTTCTGACTCCGTGACAATATTCCCAATGTGTTCAGTGCAGGCAGAGTGAGCCCAGGTATAGCTGTGGTTTAGATGGTCCATCCAGGACATCCAGGAAACACGGAATCCTTTAGGTGGGAAAAGATCTCCAGGATCATCCACCCTGTGCCCTATGCCCACCTTGTCCCCCAGCCCAGAGCACTGAGTGCCACGACCAGTCCTGCCTTGGGCACCTCCAGGGCTGGGAAATCCAAACCTCCTGGGCAGCCCCTTCCAAAGCCTGCCCATCCTTCTTCCTGAATTTCTTTGTGGAAATGCTGAAGAATCACTGCCTTTCCCTGCACTTTATTTACACACCTCACAGGCTGCATGGGAAGGTTGAAATATTATAAGTGAGCAATGTATGAAGTGAAAATAATTCTCATTTTTAAGGGTGCATCTTCCTGTTCCAAGGCCGACTGCTGTCAGGCAGGGAGGAAGACAGCATTTTCTTGGGCAGAATTCTTCTTCAAGTGCAAGGGAAAGTAAGAGAAGGTTAAAATCAAAGTTATAAGAAAGCACAGCACAGCAGGACCTGAAGGAGCAGGGCAGCAAACAGCAATTCCCTCTGGACTACGAAATGAAAAAGGCTTACTAATTCATAAACTAAAGGTGTCTGAGCTTTAAAAGAGGGAACCTGTGGGACCAGAGCTTCGATTTTTCCATTTTATTAACCATATGATGTGCTGTAGGCATGTAATTTCCCGAGTTTGGAATTCACTCGCTTGCTCAGCTCTGTCTTACAATACCTGCCAGCACCTTGAAATAAGAGCCTTCCCCAGCAACAATATCCATGGGCAGAGGCTCCAGCTGGGGGGAAAATCCATTCCATGTGCTGCAGGGCTGGCAGGGAGGGCAGGAGCCAGGAAAGGCAAAGTGATGAAAAGGGCAGAAAAGCATTTTGTCTCAATACTCCACTGATTGTCTTTTCTTTTTAAAGAGGTGTTATTAGCGGTGTTGCCATTGTTGCAAGAGCAGCATCCTGCCACGATCCTTGAGGAGCTCAGCGAGGTGCTCTCCATCCACCTGCCCCTCCTGTAGCCTGAGAGCGGGCTTGGAAAGAGAAAAAAACTCTACCTGGAATCGAGGAAGTGTTCTTATCACCTGTCTACAGACAGAAACAGTGAAATGAGTGCCCAGAGAATAAGGAAAGAGTGGTAGCAGCACGGATCAACTTCATGTCTCCTGGGTCAGAGTCTGGATGCTTTCCTTATGACAGCTCAAAGGGGACCAAATTTGCCAGTGATGATTTCCAGGAGGAGGAAGGATTATTCTCTACCTGTCATGTTATTAAATCCTTCCATAATCATCACTGCCACAGAGCAGAATCTTGCTAAATATATCCTTAGTCTGGCCAGCTGTAGCTGTTCTCATGTCCTTAATATTTTTTAAGTGACATCAGAAACGAGGTATTTCTCTCTGTTTGAACCCTTACTAGTTTTTAACCCTTCCAAGCAGACCAGAAAATGAGATTATGAAGTGGTTTAATTATTTGGATTCTGCTTTCTAATTTGTGTCTGAGATATCACTGTGGAGTGTTGCATCTCTGCTGAAGAGGAACTTTGCACAGGGTAGGGCCGGCAACAGTTCCAGGTGATCCCTCCCTTCTTCAGAAGGTGATTTATGGAGCCTTCTGGCCAAAGTAGTGTTAGCAGTAAAAAAAAGCTCTCAGGGGAAGAGTAAAGCCAGAGCAGAGAGTGGGGAATTGAAAGACACAATAAAGAAAATTTCACTTAATTATTCTTCTCACTTCAAGGCCTGGCTCCCTGCACCGATGGCAGGACTGCTGCCTGGGAGAGCAGGGAGAGGGACACACAGGGCACCTGCTGTGAGGAGTATACCTTGAGGAAACCTTCTTCAGAAGGTGGAACCCTGAGATGGTGCCTTTTGGAAAGGCGACCTGTGGTCTGGCTGATGTGGGAATTGCCAGATGCAATCAACCCACAAAGAAGTGGAGATTGTGGAGAAGTGTTTTGGGGACACTCAGCTCCAAATGTACCTGCCAAAGCAAGACCTCTGTGTGTTTAGACTGTCCCAAAATATGCAAGACCCTCAGCCCTTCATGCCTCATTATCTGCACTATCCTAGTGGGGTCAGTTCTGGCATAAGGAACTGCTCCATAGTAAAAGGATATCCTTGAGGATATTGCCCTGCTGATCATAAAATCCCAGGATGGGTTGGGTTGGAAGGGACTTTAAAGACCATCTCATTCCAGCGGGCAGGGACACCTTCCCCTAGCCCAGGTTGCTCCAAGCCCTGTCCAACCTGGCCTTAGATTTACAGTTTTCATTTTGGAGAGTGTGAATTTAAAGCCTTAGACAGAGTACATGGCACCAAAGTTTAGACAACAAGTTAAATAATTGCATTGCCAATTAGAAATATTTTTTAAGTATTTTCATGCATTGTCTTGCATGATTAAACATTGCTGTGATATTTAAAACTGTTAATGTGTGCTGTTTGTAAAAGTTTGCCAGTTAAATGGAAATGGAGACCTTCAGGCTGAATTGTAACTAATTATTCAAAATATTGCTATTAGTAGCAAGGGGAAATTATATGAAAAAGCAAACGTGGCTCAGATGTCTAAATTCCGTGCTGTGCAAGTACAGCTCTCAGAGATTTCCATGAACATGAATTTACAGCAGTGAATATTGCTGGATATAGTGAGATTTTGCAGGGCTGATGTTCCTCTTGCTGGCAGCAGAGGAGCAATAAACCCCACGGATTTCAGGCGGTCGGATTTGCCACGTAACATCCCCTTGGTCAATAAAGGGGGAATTTTGTGAGCTGTGCTGTGGTGGGGAGAGGGGAAAGAGTCTTCATCCCGATTTTATGGGGCTGGATCAGTGTCTAAGTACCATCAAAGCTCCTTGCAAGGGTGACCTAAGAACTTCAGACCAGGCTATGGAAAAAGCATTTTCACTCCGAGGAGCAGCTGCAGCTTTAATGTAACTCTAAGACAGCCGTATAGAGATGGATTTATGGTGTTTCAAACCTGACCTTGAGTGTGTATTTAATCTGCAGCACTTCTTTTCCCTCTGTGAAGCACAGTCACCTTTCCAGTGGCCAACAAACTTATGGCTCAGTGGCTTTGAATGGCTAAGGGGATGCAGCAGAAATTGGGCTGAAGTCACCAAAGGTGAGATTTAACTGAGTTTAGTAAAAAAACCCCAAGCATATATATATATATATATATATATATATAAAAGAAATAACAATCTCAAACACCTTAACATTTCCAGTTCCAAACAGCTGAAAAGACAATCCTTGAAACCATTTTTAAATGCCCCTGAAAATATTCAGGAGGCTGTGAACTCTTCAGTTAAGAGAGTTTAAAAAGGCATCACCTTTCGGATTTCCTTAGTTCAGGCAGATTTTACTCTGTAGATATCTATAAGGAAACAGGGGGTTCTGTATGAAGACACAAGCCAATATTTATGTGTCAACAGCAAAGGCAGGCAAAGTCTAATTACGGGAGAAACTTGAGTGATTTCCATATGTTAATGGCAAATCCTTGCTTTTTGCAGTAGGGACTGTCATAATCCAATTTTGTACCAGGAGCTGTCTTATAATTTTAGAAAAAAACAACATTCACTAATCTGTTAAGTCACTGATATGATAAAAATTATGCTTAATATGATAAGACTTCCTTTTGCATTAAAGTCTCCCCTGTCACACAGGGGAATTCCAGGCTCAGCAACACTCTCAGAAGCCTCCTGATTTAAATGACTTCAGGTTAAATAAAACAAGATTTGCTTTATTTTCCAGCCACTGCAGTGCAGCAGCATTAGTGTTGTCAGTCAGTTGTCCCCAGCAAAGAGAGCACTCAGAGAATGTGCTCAGCTCAGGAGCAGGACAAGAGCTAAACCATGATGAGGGTGGGAAGGTGGAACTCAGGGAATCTCTCTCAACATCCCTTGACCTTCAGCTCGACTTCCCTGGCGAGCTGAGATGAAGTCCCTTAAAAAGATTAATTGTCCCCTGTGGTTTTAAGGTAAAGACAAGCAGAACATAATGGAGCTGAGCTCGCCTTGAAATGTGGAAAGTTTTTATAACCAGAACCCAGGGCAATAATGTCAAGGTATTAAGAGGCGGTTTGTGCTGGTGTTTTCCACCCCTGACAAATGGGATGTGTGATGGGACATGAGTTTGCTGTGGCACTATTGCCAGGTTTTTTCTTGTGTAGATATAGGAATTCATTTCCTTCAGATCCATAGTCTTTTATTTCCACATTTGCTCTTTGACAAGGAGCTGGCACTGTGTGCTTTGGGAAGAAGTAGATGTCTGCAACATGACAATTGGGGCTGTTAGGCACTCCATCTTCATTCATAATCATTAAAGAGGTGGCTCTGAAGCCAGATGCAGGAGGCTTCGTGTCTCTTGTACATTTTCTAGCTAGATATGCTCTAAATATACCCATGTCTTTTTATTAAAACACAAAAAGATGAAATAGTATCATTATATGCTGGACACTTCTGCTAACCCTGTCAACGACTGGCTTTTAGAATCCATCTACATTTTTTGCATCAATTAATTTCACTGACTAATCAGGCACTACATGAAAACTGTTCCTTTTGATCCACTTGGGTTATGTCACTGTTCAATGATCCCTCTTTTTTTACAGCCTGAGATGATGAGAACATCCCTCTGCCATGCACTATTTGATGTCATTCCTCACTTTTTCTGTATCCAAAGTGAACAGCCTTGCTTTTCCAAAAGCCTTGATAATTCCTAATCCCTTCATGCCCAGGTTTCTTCCCTGACTAAAACAGAAATATCAGCAAGTGGTCAGCAAACCTTTATTCCAAGCAGTTTCTGGATTAGTCAGCACCTTTTCCAATAAATTTATGTCATATTGGAAATTTCTGTTAGGCCTTACCCTACATATCCTTCTCATATGATTCCCACTGGGGTGGCTTCAGTAAATATCCTGTTGGAGAGGTGAGGAGGGATACTCATCTAGGATGAAGATAATAATAATGAGAAGAAGATTAACAAGAAGAAGAAAAATAAGGAAAAGGATTATAATAATAATAGTAATTAATAAATTAATGAAACCTCAGGCAGGCAAAAGGAGAGTTTTACTTTGAACTCTGACACAGGGGACCAGAAACACCACTCCTACCCCAAGCATGAGCAGCTGGGAGCTGTCAAAGCCTTCAGCATCTCTCCCAGAGCCCGTGCCAGAGCTGGGATCCTGCTGTACCAACCCAGAGGATGAAAGCAGAGGGGAAGGTTTATCCAAACTCCCATCCAGGAAAGGCAGATGCCACCAAGCTGTGCCCGTGACATATTTCTTGTAGGTGCCTGTCAAACAAAGCTGATGAGAATTGTGAAGGTTATGTTAGATTAGGAAGATGAGATGGGAGATAGTAGTCACTCTGTCAC
Source organism: Margarornis squamiger (assembly GCA_035222235.1). Classification (NCBI taxonomy): domain Eukaryota; kingdom Metazoa; phylum Chordata; class Aves; order Passeriformes; family Furnariidae; genus Margarornis; species Margarornis squamiger. Next base: position 2,606,567 of record JAWWTY010000022.1, read on the forward strand.
ATAATAAGTCATAATTCCTCCAAGAGAAAGGAGTCTAAGAATAACTCAACCTAGAGCTTAGAAAGGGAAATGCTAATGAGTTTAAATCAAAGCTCATTTGCATGTGAACATGCAAACTCTTTAAGGAGTAGCTTTGCAAGCTGCACAATAACCTCTGGGAGACACGGAGGTTGAGCCTGGTGTCCAGGGGAGATGTTGGGCTGCCAGCCCTGGAGCCTCAAGGCTGTTTGCTCAGAGCAGCAATGCCAAATCAAGGAATCGTTAAGCTTGCAAAAGATGGTCAAGTCCAACTTTTGACCAAATCCCACCACGGCCACTAAACCGTGTCCAAAGTACCTCTTTCTTTGGGCACTTCCAGGGATGGTGATTCCACCACTGCACCCTCAGGCTGGACTGGTGCTGGTGCCCCTCTCAGACCTGGTGCCTCCTCCTGTATTTGCTGCAACCCACCCTGGTCTCTGCCATTCGTTTACCCTTGGATTGTGCCCTCCCTCCTCGGTGTGCATGTTTAATTAGGTGCACTCCAGCTCTTTCCCTGCTTGCTCGCACTTTAATTTGGGAAGCCCAGTTTCCATTAGCTCTGCAAATATCCCCTGTTCTTTGCAAAGTCAAATCTATTACTTGCAAAATAACCTTGCTTAGCCCTGGTTATCAGTTATCCCAATAATACCGTGCTCTCTAATTAGTCCAGCTGTTAACTGTTCAAATTCACAGGGCTTAGCTGCATTAGGCAGCTCTGCATGCACACGATCAACGCTGCCACTTGGCAGATATTTCCTTGCAGACAAAAGTGGCTTTTCCAAGCTCCTGGAAAAGGTACAGGTTTGGGGTTTTGCTTTATATTTCAGCACGATTTTCTCTTGCAGTCTGCACTTTCCCTGGTAATCCCACTGTAATGTACTGCCTGTTCCTAATGCCTCTAAACCTGCCACCGAGAGCTGAGGATTTCCCTGGCTTCGGGATCTCTTCAGAACTACTCCCTTCCGAGGGAAAACATGAGAGCTCCAATATTCCCTTCCAGTCCAGAGCCACGTCCAGCTCCTCCCTGAGGGATTCAGGTAGCTCCATTTCCTGCCAGGGCTTCCCTGGCTCCTGACCCCCCATAATGACCAGAGGCTCATGGGTGTTTTTGGGGGGATCAGGGGGTTGTGATTTCTGGCCCCAAGAGCCTGGCAAGGGCAGAGCAAGGAAAGGGATGCCTTTTCTGCTGGAGACTTGGGATACACTGATGAAGGACTCAGTCTTTCACAATCACAAGGTTTTATACTTTTAAGAGCATTCTCAGAAATCAGTCTTTTGTGTTTCCTTCTCTACCCTGAGCATCAAAGAGCACTGTAGCCTTTCTGATGGGCCATTCAAAAATCTCACAGACTGTTTAAAACCTGAATTTTATATTAAACTACTAATTTTGGCTATATTGATTCAATCAAAAGAAACTGGGGTGAAAAAAACCCAAACCAGTAAAACACCAGGTGTGTCCATACTCTCTGCAATGAATGCAACATGATTTTTTAATTCTTAGCTCCAGTGTTTACTTCCTAAATGTATTTTCATCTCATTTGTAGATGTTTAAGCAAGTTTCAAGCAGGGAAGGGCATTTAATTTTGGATCTGAATGGAACATTCTGTTCAACTCGGAGAGAAAGCTTAATTATTATTTTTAAGTCTGCCAAAAACTTAAGGCAAATTTTCATGTCATGTTGACTGAGATTTTTTAATTTTTTTTCTTATAAAATGAAAATAAACTACCAAATCTCTTCCCAAGCTGTACCTACAGTTGTTCTTTGCAGTCAGAACTAAGAAGCAGTGTGAGTGTGCACAGGGGGATGGCAGGGGGGTTCATTCTCCTCCCTCTCCCACCCTCGTATGGTCTCACAGATTGAGAACAGACCCAGCAGCCTGAGCAGAACCTGTTCACTGGAGAAGTGTCCCTCTCAGCAAACATATGCTCAGCATTTGTTCCCAGAGAAGTAAACTCTCCAAAATGAAGGCACAGGCAGCTTCTGCTGCTGCCTCCAGAAGAACAGGGTAGATTGGGAACTCCTGAGCAGAACCAGGACTGGGGGAAGGCCAGGAGATGTAGAAAGATGTGGAAAGCTGCAAATGGGATTTCAGTTATTTGTAGGTGGTGTATAGATTTTTTTTGTGAGGGATCCTAATAAGCCCTTTTAGCTTTGGACAGGCAGAAGTGTTCCTTTTTATCAAGGAAATCAAATGGAGGAAAGGAGAGTCATTTGATTGCACGTGGTGGGAAACCCTTGGACGTGGAAGGGGCAGCTCCTGCTCCTCCTACCTCTGCCTTGGAGGAGACTGCAGGAGTCACTGTGAGGCTCTTCCTAGAATCTAAGAGTCATCAAAGCTGGAAAAGCCCTCTGAGATCACCCAGTCCACTCATAAGCCCAGCACTGACCCATGTCCATGTCACAAGACAACCCTGCTATGGAATTCTTGCCATACAGAAGGAAAAGAGGCACCTGAAGGTCAGGCACTCCCTGCATCTTTTAGGCACAGATGATCCCTGTGCACCTGCTGGCAGCACCAAGGGTCTGGCACCTGAGTGCTGAGCAGAAAGTGCCCAAACCAAACAGGCTCAGCATGTCCACAGGGACATCTGAGTGTGTCAGAGCAAAGTCCCAGCTCCAGGCCCTGCGATGGCCCAGCCGGGGCTGCAGTGAAGTGATGGTTGGACTCATCCTAAATGGTGCTAGGAAAGCCTCTTTTGAAACAGGGTCTTCCTTTAAGCACCACTTGGTGGTGGGACAAACCTTTTAGCAAGGCCTGTTGAAACAGGACAAGGGTTAATGGTTTTAAACTAAAAAAGGGTTGATTTAGGTGAGTTATTCAAGTTTTTCACAATGATTGTGGGCAGGCCCTGGCACAGGTTGGGCAGAGAAGCTGTGGCTGCCCCAGCCCTGGAAGTGTCCAAGGCCAGGTTGGACGGGGCTTGGAGCACCCTGGGCTGGTGGAAGATGTCCCTGCCCATGGCAGGGGGTGGAACTGGATGGGCTTTAAATCCCTTCCAACCCCAAACCATGGTATCATTCTATGACTTTCATCCCAGGCTCCTTCTGCTGGGTGTGAACATGCATTGGAATGTCTTTGACAGCCTTTTGTGGCTCTCAGGTCATCATTCCATCACTGGAAACAGGCCATTAATTAAAAAAGGTCCATCTGGGATGTTTTTTCCTGCTGCCACGTTGAAAGCTGTGCCCAGATCTCCTGCCTAGGGCAATCCTGCAACCCTGAGAGCTCAGGAGTGTGTGAGACACAAACCCAAAGCTGTCCCCACTGGTGCTGAACATTCCTGGGGAAACATTTCCTTACCAAAATCAGGCTCCGTGGTGGCAAAATGTGGGCACTTTCCAAACTGATATCCAGGGCTGGAGTGAGGAAGACACCACAAGCTGTAGGATTTGGGGCAGCAGCTTTTAGGATTGGTGCTGGGTGCACCCCACCATGAGGAGGGAGAGGAGCTGGGCACAACCAGCAAACAGCTCAAAGGAGTCAGTGCAGAGATGTTTAGTTTTTTCTTGAAGATATATCTTTGCTTTTCATATCCACCCACACAGAAGCAAAATGCCAGCAGGGACAAGTTGTATTTCTCTTTTATGTAAGATAGATGCTACTGTGGTCCCTGTTACCTAAGAGCCTGAGCACCTCCTAAATCTGTCATTTATTGCACAGTACTATATTAAATTGATATTATGGGGTGTGGATGTGCCAAGGGAGTGAAGAGCACAAACAAGTCTGCACAGGGGGTCTGCAGTCCCCGGAGCAGGGAATTGGTCCTTCATTTTCTTCATTTCCTGACTATCTGAAAATGCTTCCCTCTGTGTTTTCATCCTTCTCCCAAGATCAGATCAGCTCCTGCAAAAGCACAAATGCTTCAATTTCTTCCTACTGTTTTCTCTGAGCACTTCAAATTTTATCCATGGGCTTCACAAATTTGAAGTTTATTTGCTCTGAGTGCCAAGATTGTGGGCTTCTTTTTTTTTCTGCACCTCATGGCCATGAAAGCAAAGCCTTTTGCTTTGCCATTAATTTCTCATATTGTTACCCAGAAACTCATCAGTGTTTCATTAAAAATAAAACCTGGCAAAGGGTAATTTGAATGCCTTGTAGCCCCCCTAAGTGACAATACACCCAAGGAATAAAGCGATAATGCCTTTAGGCTTCACCTGTGTCCATGATTTGGTACTTTATGGGATGCAGTGTGGAGACAGCCCTTTTCCCTCACAAGAGATCTCCTCTATGCTGCTCTTTGGAGGAGTAGTTAGTGAGGGCACTTTTGCTGTGTTGCCCCAGGGAGGGCATCAGCCTGGCCTTCTGAAATCCATCTCCAGCCAGCCCTGTGCTCACTCCCAAAACAAGGGGTTATAAATGCCCAAAGCTTTCCCTCTGTTCCACTCTCAGTAACACGGCACTCTGTCAGTGAGTTGCAGAATGAACCTGAGAGTATCATGCCTAAAAGCTGTTTGTGTTCTCTCCAGACAGCCCTGGGGATGAGGCACAGTAGTCTGACACATTCTACTCCTCTTTTTTTGGGGACACAGCCCCTTCTCAGCTGCAGCCACACAGGGCAGCACTGCCACTGAACACGGGTGCTGCGTTGGGGCACCTCAAAGGGCTGAGGACAGGGGTGTGATGGCCAAGGATTTTAGTGCATTTTGTAGGTTTTTAGGCTTGTATGGGTTGAATGGATTGTCCTGGCTTGCTCACATTTTCAGGTGGTGCTTGGAGATCACTGGGCACATTCTCACACATTCCAGAACTTTCCCAAGAAGGCAGTGTTTTGAAGAAGCACCTGCAGGAGGGCTTGAAGACAAAACAGAAGAGAAGGCTCAGAACCCGTGGAGAGGCTCCAAGGGGCAGTTCTGAGCTTCCTGAGGGTGGGCACCAGGGAAAATGGGTACCATGGTTGGTTTTAGATCTCATATATGCTACTTACTGGAAGTTATAAAACTGTAACATCACTGAACCACATATGCTCATTCTTCTGGTGTGCACCTGGAAGCTTCCAAATAAAGGGACTTGTCTATGTATCTCCACTCTTGCTGTTTAGAGCCTTTCCCCAGGAATTTTGGCATCAGGTGAACAAAAAGCAAGATGCAGGAGGTGGATGCAGGAGTGAGGGTGAAGGGGCCCTGAGCAGAGTGTGGCTTCATTGCTGCTGGCACTCTTGGGGGGCTCTGACTCCAAAAGTTGGGGCTCAGGGTTGATCTGACTACCCTTTATGGAAATACTTTACCAAATATTCCAGGGCAGAGCCCATTTCAATGTCCAGAGTCCCTAAATCTGAAAGGAACTCGCCATAAGGCTGATTCTTCTCTGAGTAATTTTCTTTTTGCTCCCCTAAAGGCAGAATTTTATTGGTTTTGTGTCAGTGCTGGAGGAAAGGATCCTGCACAAAATGCTTGCTAAGAGCTAGGCTGCTCTCATGCTGCTCTGTTGGGCTTTATTTTATTAATTTTTTTGTTGTTCTTTGTGGTTTTTTTTAATGTAAACTTTGCAGAACATGTTTCTGCAGTCGCAGATCTACTTTTCTTGGTGTAATTGAATTAGGAACCTGCTACAGGGTCAGCAGAATGGCTGATTTCTCTAACAGTACAGCCCAAATCCTGTATCATTATTCACATTGAGGAGCACCATGCTCAGCATGAGGCCTCACTGAAGGATCTACCTGCAAAGTGTGCTGCTGCTGCTGCTGCTGCTGCTGCTGCTGGGAATTAAATTAGTAGGCCCTAATAAATGGAATCACAGCACAGGCTGCAGAAAATCAGGAGGGGTAATACAAGCCTGGGCTGATGTAAAAAATCCAGGTGCAGTGGGACACAAATGACTCCAAGCTTTGCTTATTCGAAAAGAATAAACCAAAAGGAAAACCAGACACCAGAAACCAGCTTTTGGAAAACCTCTGATCCTCCTTGGATGGACTGAGTTCCTGTGCATTAATGGAATCCCTTTTCTGTTTCAAAGTCCTGCTGCAAATCTTTTGCAACCCAGAATTAAATTGTTCACTTCCTGAAAGTGAATATTTCAGTTCCCAGCACCGAAACCTGTTGAAACTTCAGGTGTGCTTTAATAGAAGAAGATTCCCTGTAATGCATGTTCTTCTGCACAGTTTGGTTTTTTTTTTGTTACATCCTGGTTCTTTACACATTCTGGGTTTGCTTCGTGCTCTCTTCTCCAAAGAAAGAGAATTTAACGTCGAGTCTCTGCGCCTTTTCCCCACCAATATAAAAGAAAGAATGCTGAAGTAAATAACAGATGTCAGTTCCTGTCATTGTGTTACTTTGAGATGAGAAATGTAGTGTTAACCAGAGAGTTCACAAGTCCTGTGAGCTAGAGGGCAATTAAGCATTGTTGATCAGATGTGTTTAATAATCAAGCAGAGAATGAACTAACAAAACTATGGAAACCAAAAGCACATTTCATACACTCACCTGGAGCTCCCTCAGAACTAAAAGCTGTCACTGCCATAAGTTTGTCCTGTGGAAAGTAAATATCCACATTGCTAGAATTAAAAGCAACACTGCATGGTGCAGGTGGAACTTATGCTGGCACACTGCAGAAAAATATGGAATTTGGGCCCCTGACTTGACTGTTTCAGCTTCCCTTATAGGCCTTGGAAGCAAAGAGTTGCCCTCCAAGGATACAGTGAAATATCCCTCTCCACCTAAGGGTCTGTATTTCAGGAAAGGAAATCTTTGGAGGCTTTTATTTCTTTCCTCTGACTCTAACTTTGGCATAAATAATAGTCAGAGTTGGCAGCCTGTACTTTACTCCCAGTTTACTCCCTGGAATGGGAATAGGAGGCTGTGTGTTAGTCAGGCTGCCTAAAGCACCACTAAGGGATGTTCAACCCCTCTCGTGATCCTGGTGGTAAAAAAACCAGCTACTGGATTTGTCTGACAAACCTCTTACACTGGGAAATGTTGATATGTCACAAATACTGTCAACAACATCATTATTATTATTATTATTATAATCATGAGTGTTGTTACTAATGCTATTCATTAGTTTTGTTGGGGGTGGTTTTGTTCTCTGTTCCATCCCAAGGAGAAAGAGGGAATATTTTTCATTTAAAAACGTTTTCTGACTGTAGAAACCCCTCTCTGTTGTGCTCTGTCTCTCTGGCTCGGAGTAGCTGGCTGGGAGGGGCTTTCCTGCCTGAGGAGGAACATTGTGGGATGGGTATCCCAGGAGTGTGTCCCCTCTGGAAGTGGCCACAGCACCTGCTGCGTGGTGGGGGCTGTGGCACTGAAGTGCTACGTAATTCCACTCAAGAACCAAGCCCCGAAGTGCTCTGAAATTCTTTTTGAAAGCCTTCGAAGGAATTTTGACATCTGGAAAGAATTCTCAAACAAAAAACCTGCCCAATGACTTTCGTGGGGTTTCCTGGCTTTGGAAGTCCTGCTCTACCTTGAAAATAATTACAGCATTCCGAGTCTCCTGCTGGATTCCCTCACCATTCAGCTTAGGTACAGCCACGGAACGAGCAATTAAACCAAGCTGAGAGGAAGAGCAACGTGGGCTCTGTGTGTGGGATGGTTTCCAGGTGGGATGGCTTTCATAAGTGCCTTAAAAAACATTCTGCCACATGGTTCTTTAGAGGCCTCCCCACAGAAGCAGCTCAATTATTCATTCAGAGCAGAAACTGTTTTATTACATGTCTTGTAGTTCGAATGGTTAGACTGAAATGTGGGACACTCTGCTCTCAACAAGGTTCTGGTATTTGCATTTGTACTTGCACTTGTCCTGTGGAGCAGTAAAAGAGTTGCCAACACCAGCTGGGAGATAGGAATATCATTAGCACATATTTTGTTTTGTATCTTCAAGGTTAGTACAAATCACAAAACCTCTGCAGCTGAAAGAGAGGGGGAAAAAAACCCCAGAGCTCTGGAATGAATCTGGACAAGTTTTAAGAGATGATGGAACATTTGCCTTTGGCCCAGGGGAAGATCACTATTGTGTGGCACCATCTCATCCTTGCTTGAAAACTGTTCTTTCTGCCCCAAAAGATGTATTTCCCACTCTCAGATGGGCAGTCAGTGCTTCACTCTTGGTGTCCCTCTGCCCCCTCTCCCCACCTGGAGGGATTTGAGGACTTGAACTCGGGGTGGGTCCTCCTGGCCAGTGTGGCTTCCCCTCCACACACCACCAGCTTTATACCCAGCTTTATTTTTTTGAGAGCTGGGGGATTTAAAACTGCTTTGGGTTAAAAGAAAAAACATATATAATCTTCCCCAAATTTTAAAGATTAGCATTTTTCTGGGTGAAGAAAAGTGCAGTTTCCCCCTTCACAGCCAGCACAAAGTCGTGTGGGCTCATATTAATCTAGTGCCACGAAGGTGCAGGGCTGGACTGGGGGCTGTGTGGTGCCACTGCATTAGCAGGGAATGATTCTCCACGATTTTCCTTGAACTAACATTGACTTAATTGTGTGACACATTCTATATTACCATATGTACACATTACCAAGGCTCTTGATGATTTTCTACTTTGAATTTCTCCGGCGGTTCTCTAAAGGGCACTAATTCAGCATCACGGGGAGAACGGCAGCTCCTCAGCACCACGATGCCCACCTGGAACGGTCCAAGCGAGCCAGATATCTCCCCATCCCTCCCTAGCTGTGCATCCCCCAAAGGGGAGAATGCCTTGTTCATCGTGGGCAGCGTTTGCACAGCCGAGGAGCGTGATTTCAAATTGTTCTGCTCCCTTTTAACACTGGATTAGCTCGTGATTCTTCATAAAGCCACCGCATTTGGCCAAGCTCGTTTGTTGGCACTCCAGAGACAACTAAAGCAGCAAATGAACCCTCTCATCAGACACAGAAACTAATTGTGCCAGTCCATGAGCTGGGGCATCTCCTGCAGACAGGCTGAACCCTTTGTCTCAGAGGGCAGGACCGAGCCTAGAAGCCCTGCCAGCAGGACAGGGTGATTCCCAGAGGGGATAGCACCACTGGAAGACACATCCCTGTGGGCCCAGAGCTCCTGGAGCAGCTGGAGATTTGCTGCTGTGTTTTGTACCCCTGGGAAAGAGTTCTTCCAGCTCTGAGACAGCATAACATCTGCTTTGTCCCATGTTTCAGAGCTGGAGAAACAGAGGAAATGACTAATCCTGCTTTGCCAACACAGAGTTGCCTCTAGCACGACTCCCTGCCCTTCCTACTATCCCAAACCTCGGGATTCTGGAGATTTAAGAAGCTGTGCCTGTTCTGCTCCATTATTCTGGTTTATTCCCCAATGTTTGCTGTGAGTAGCTAAAGTTTTAGAAACATTTTGTGCTACCCAAAGAATTCTCAAACAGAATGCAAGTACTCATGTCAAAGGGCAAGACAGAGCCTAGAAGTCCTGCCAGCAGGACATGGGGATTCCCAGGTGGGATAACACCACAGGGAGACACATCCTTGTGGGCACAGAGCTCCTGGAGCAGGGGTAGGTTCACTGCTGCATTGTGTGCCAATTAATACCCCTGGGAAAAGAGTTCTTCCAGCTCTGAGACAGCATAACATCTACTTTCTCCCGTGGTTCAGAGCTGGAGAAAGGAAATCCCTAATCCTACTGGCCAGCACGGAGTTCCCACCTGCAGGACTTCCTGCCCCTCATCCCAGACCTCGGGATTCACGTTTAGGAAGCTGTGCCTGTTCTGCTCCGTTATTCTGGTTTCTTCCCCAGTGTTTGCCAGGAGGATCAAACATTTCAGAGACTCTTCATGCCACCCAAAGAATTCACAAAGAGGACATGCGCAGCAGTGAGAGGCTTTCTGCCCTAATCCTGGCAGCTGGGGGTCTCCACAGTTTGGGAGTCCCGTTGTCCCACCTGATCCCCCAGAAATTCCCTTCCACTCGCTGATCTGCTCTTGAGGAGGCCAGTGGGGTGTCAGTGCATGTAATTCAGGGGGCAGTTTTATTAGAAACAGAGAGGTCCCTTGTTGTGCACATCAACTCTGGAGCAACAGGATCTTCTGCACACCAGCACCACGAAATAATAGTGAATTAATACGGCGTCGCCCCAGAAATCCTTGAACCTCCGGGAGTTTTTCCAAAGAGAGTGGCCTGAGGTGTTAATTTATGATCTAATCCGAGCTCAGATAAACTGCAGCTTCATGATTTCATGCCCAGCATGAGAGCACTGCAGTCACCACACATTTAATGAATATGCTAATAGGTAAATTCAGGGTAGGAAGGGAAAAATGGGAAACTTCTGGCTAAAAGCAGCTCAGAATTGAGATGCCCTGGTCCCTGGCTGTGCTGACACACACCTTTCCTGCCACTCTTTCCATTCCCAGTTTGGATCAATCTTAATGGAATAAAATAAGTGTGAATTACAATATAGATGAAGAGCTGCACAACTTCAAGAAACTCCAGATCCCAATTTAGATTAAAGACACGGGCAGTCCCTCCCCGGGGGGAGGTGACAGCTACATCCCCCTGAAGGTGACTGAACTTCCCCTCTGAACAGTCTCCTGGCCTGCCTGGACATGGTGCTAATTGCAAAGGAAGAGAAGGCTCAGGTAACACAGTTTAAATGAAGACACAAAGATACATACAGATGGAAACGTGATTATTTAGCCATGTCAGGCACCTGACCTCAACTGACCTCATAAAATGCCTACAGGAAAAATGGCTCCTGCCTGAAATTCCAGGTACTGTTATCCTTTTTCAACATTTCTGTGGTATTGTGCAGTGCAATGCTCTCCTGTAACTAACACATACCTAGATGGAGTCTCTCAGAAATACATTACTTTTTGAAACACTTTGCTTGCTTGTTATACAAGTGTTTTGAAACCCTGCTGAATATGAGTTTAAATACTACAAGTGAGACATGAATGTTTGGTCTGGAGCACATTTATAGTCTTCGGTGTCTGGAGTGAGTTTATCCAGGGGACTCTGTTCATACAGGAGAAATTGCTGTGAGCAATCACTGCATAGCCAGGGATCAGAGAAATGCTGAATCGAGGGCTGGGGCTCATTTTAACCCTTCAGTGAAAGCAAGGAGACACTCCAAGGGACCTGCTGGATATCCTCATGGAATCTACAGCTGATTTTAGGTATGCCTTCCTTTCCACACACTCTGAGTCCATCCAAATGGTATGAAAACATGCATGTTTTATTCTTTCCTTCACATTAAGTGACAAGCCAAAAGCTGCTGGCTTTGTGTCCTTCTCCCTCCTTGTGCTTATGAAAATGAAATACAGCAAGAGACATGTTTTTTCCCTATTTTGCCCACATTTCTGTCCTTCCCTAGGGAATACATTAAAGAAAGCTGGAGAATAATCCAAATACACATGATTTTGTGTTCTTAGGATCTTCACTGAGCAAATAACACTTTTCTCTCCTTCCTTTCCATGTGCCAGGTAATAGCTGTTCCTTAAAAGGTTATAACACATGTTGGAGCCCAAATTGAAGTGTCAGCCAAGAGGGAAAAGCTCAAGCTCTGTTGTGTTCATCCTGGAGGTACCTACAGATCCCTCAAAGGCTTTTGCATCTCTGAGTTCATGGAAATCAGAGCTTCTGGTTCTTATAATCCACTGAAAGGAATAATCATGACAGACCTGTGCATCAAAACCAAAATTTCCAGGTCTGATGTTGTCCAAACCTCCCTATCAGCCTGGTTTGCATGAAATTTAGGCTGATGACAGACCTACCTGGATCAATTTCCTTTCCCTAAATTGTTGCACCACGTCATACCTTTTGCAGTGCCATCATTCCCTCCTCCAGAATTGTTTGGCTTTGACATCACGTGAAAAGTGGGGCTACATCCATAGAGAATTTGGATACAGACACAGGTCCTGTCTCCTTTTTGAGCAGGACAACTGCATGATAGAGGAAAAGTGGGAGTGGAATCCCTGTTCCCCAGCACAGAGGTGGTGCCTGTGGGATGAAGTGATGGGCATCTCTCCCTTGGAGCTGGCAGGGGATGGATCTGGGATGCCACCATGGTGCATGAAGGCTGCCTGAGACATTCTCCAGGCTGCATTTCAGCTTGGCCCGGGGTCAGATGCCACCAGCAGCAGAGCATCACATGGTCCTGCAGCCAGGTCCTGCCTCCAGCACCGCTCTGAGGAGCAGTGGCTGAGCCCAGCCAGGTGGAAGCAGCACTTGTGCTGGATGAGAGGGCAAGAACTGGAAGGGGAAGGAGTCTCCCCAACCCTCGAGAAGAAATGGCTTCAAATCATCTCCCTGCAGCTGCTCGGACACACAAGGACAACACGTTGGGTGTTATCAAGCACCGACAGTGCAGATCTGTCAATATAAAATATCGATTATATTAGCTATTTTTGCCACTCATGATGCTGTATTTTTATTAAACTTCACAGTGCAAGTGTATCCAAACCCCTGGGCCAACATGGGGTGTATCCCTGCCCTGTAACTCTGTCCTGAGGACAATGTGGGTGTTTCAGCAGACCCTGCTGGAGAGCAGAAGGCTGAAAAAAGCCCCAGCTCTGCTCTGGCCCCACTGGGACAATTTCCTGAACTAAATTAATGCTGCAGATGTCTGTAACTGTGAGGCAGGAGAGGCTCAGGCACATTCCCAGAGTGTGGGCACTGCACCACTTCAAAATTAAAATATTTTTAATTTGTAGCTCTCCAGGCAAAAAGGTTGTAATTAACCCCAAATATCCCCTGTTACCTGATCCTCTTTGTCACAACAACATCCAGCACCTCAGTCCACCAGAGAGATGCTCCTGCTATTACTCTAAACCCAAAGCCTGATTTCACAACTGGTTATTCCAGAGAAACATAGTCCAAAGGATGACTACAAGGACATAAAGTGAAGGTTCTGCTTTTTTTGGGGGGTAAAATATTTCATTTTTCTATGTAACAAGCAGCAATTCTCATCGAAGCCATAAAGTGGACAAGAAGGCAACAAGAGTAGGGAATTCTTTCCCACACTTATTTATAACTTCCTCCCATGGAGCATCTTGCTGCGGAGGGAGAGAAACCCTGACATTATATCACTCCATGTGGCAATGCAGATATGGAAATGAAGACATCTCCCAGCAGAGGAATGTAGCATTAATAAGGATGCTGCTGGAATTGTCAGGGAGAGGCCTCGGGAGGTGAAAGGCTGGAGGATTAACTGCTTTGTTATTCAGGTTCTCTCTCTCCACCTGGGTGATGAAACTGTGACCATAAGAGGGACTGTTTTGTGCCGATTAATTTGGTGTCCCAGGCTGGGGAAGAGTGGTAGGAACAAGGAGAATTTATTAACTGGCAGCTCCAAACAAAAGTTTCTCACTTCCTTGTCCCCAGTGTGGGATAATTAATCAGCTTCATGGAGACCCAGGGATCCTCTTCCAGTGAGCACAGGATTTCCACACAAGTACAAATGAATCAGGGACAAACTGATACCCTGGAAAAAATTATGGCACAATTCCTAATACAGACCTGATTTTTGTAGTAGGAATCCTGTGAGTGATTTTTCAGCCTGGCTTGGTTTTTAGCAATTTTTCAGGTGCCAGTTTGGCTTGGGGTTGTAACTCCAGATGCACAAATTGAGCAAGTTTAACCTATAGAATCCAGAATTCCCATTTAGTCCAGGTTTTTACCTATTCCTTGAATTCCAAATTCTCACTTTGGGATGTTTTTAGCTTCTGAGGTATCAAGGCAGTGCTAAATGACTGAAACTGGGGCTTTCTGGTCTGTTCATCCCTACTGGATGAGCAGCTTCAGGCCCAGCAGAACACACCAAGGGGAGTTAACTTCTCCTGTCCTCTCACCCACCTCCACTCCAGTGACTGATGCCCTGAAACATTTTATCACAGACTGCAATGCATTCAGAAAGACTCCATTTGTTTTATGCAGGTGATCAGATGCAGCAAAATGTATTATTGATACAATCTGTGAGACTAGTGGGACATCACCCAAATAAATATGAATTTATACTCCTCCAACAGCCACCTCTTCTACGCTGGCCCCAAAGAGAAGGGAGATCTTGGAGGCACATCCTGTACATAAAAGGGCTCCAGGAGAAATGGAGAGGGACTTTGGATAAGGGCATGGAGTGACAGGACAAGGGGGAATGGCTTCCCACTGCCAGAGGGCAGGGTTGGATGGGATATTGGGAGGAAATAAGGGTGGGCAGGCCCTGGCACAGGATGCCCAGAGAAGCTGTGGCTGCCCCTGCATCCCTGGAAGTGTCCCAGGCCAGGTTGGACAGGGCTTGGAGTAGCCTGGGCTGGTGGAAGGTGTCCCTGCCCATGGCAGGGGTGGCACTGGATGATCCTCAAGGTCCTTTCCAACCCAAACCATTCTTTGACAAAATAAAGGGTGAGTTTGGGAGCTGAGGGAATCCTATGGAAAATATGACCGCAAATTTTCAAAGCAAGGAGAAGGAGGGAAGGAATCATGACAAGCATTTCACAGCTCCAAGTGCTGGGTGCCAGCACCCTCTGTGACCCCTCTCATGGGCACCTGGCGCTGCCAGGGATGGTGTGATCCCCATGGGCAGGGTCACCAACCTCCTCCAGCCCCACTGAGGGACCACAGCAGCCCTCAGGGGGCAAAAGATGCACACTGGAAGTGTTTTAAGTGTAAAAAACCAACCAACCAAAAATACTTGCTAATTTTTTTAGTGGAGCAGAAAGAAAAGGCACAGTTTTGGCTCATAGGGATGTCTGTAAGTCCTCCCTGCGTTCCATCAAAACTCTATGAACCCTTAATGAACCTAAAACATCAAGTAATTATACCCATTTCAGCTTATTTCATGTCTGCACCCCCATCCCTGCTGTGCATTTCCAACAAAGCATTTAAATGACAGTCACAGTTTCAAGTCAACCCCTCGGCTGTGACTGGAGCCAAGAGCCAGTGGCCCTGTCTGGGCCATTCCCAGCCCTCCACTGGTGTCCAAATTTGCAGCAGACTCGGAGCTTTGGATATTGCCTGACTGTTTGGTGGTGCTCTAAGACTGCTCATGAATGATTCATGTAGTACAGCCCAACACGGGAGGTTTTACAAGAGAGAAAACAAAAAAATAACTCCCAAATTAACCCCAAAAATGAGCTTTGTGACGTTGGTGGTTGTGTTTTCCACCCCCTGTCCTCTGGTGCTGTGGTGCAGGGGGGGATGCTTGGAGAGCACCCCCTGAGCTGGACTTGTCAGCTCCTGCAATTAAAAGAAAAAGAGGGCTTTGAGGAGCAGAGCAGCAGGAGCCATCTCCCAGCTCTGGGGCCATATGTGCCTCCTGCACATTCCTGGTGTCACTCCAGTGCTCGGGAGCACTTGGATCATCTGAATTTCTGGCTGTGGGAGCAGATGTTGTGGCCAAGGATGTGATTTCCCAGCCATGGGCACTGGCTGCCTGCTCCTGCCCAGCCCCAAAGCTGGAAGCTGCAGTTCCCAGCAGCCCCCGAGCTGCTCATAAAAACTCCCAGCACTCCAGGAGTTGTAATATGGATTTTGGCTGCACCAAGATGTTCAGTGAGAGGGTCAGGAGTTGTCTGCTGTCACTGAGGACCTGGTGGCACATGAGGAACACGGTGAGAGAGAAAAGGTCAGGGAAATTTGAGCTTCCCTGGGGATTTAATTCACCTGTCTTACAACTCAGCCTCTTAAAAGCAGAAAAACTGTCCAGAAGTCTTAATTAATATGCCAGGAGATGACTGCTAAATTAAGCACTTTAGGATGTTATCTGAACCTTATCACATGTTGTAGCAGCAGCTAAAGGGCAGTGAGCTCTTGGAAGGGAAATCCAGGCTCTTTCTTTCCAAAGGCAGCAAGGTCAGGGTTATTTAGCGATTTGCTGGCTGCTGGTGAGATGATACATCACTAAACCTTCTTTGTGGGAGTGAGTCCTGCTGTCTGGTGCTACCACAAAGGAAGGTCCTTCATCTCTCATGGTTTTTGCTGTTGAATTCCATGATTTTTAATTATACAAAGCAGTTCTACGCCTCACTTTTGCATGACATCAAATGTTCTTTACGCATATGCCTTTGCTTAAGACTCAAGTCACACTGTTGTTTGTGGGTGTTCCTTTCTTCCCACCCTGTCCTACAGCTGGAATATCACAGTTGCATTTCAAGGTCCTGACCAGGAATGGGTCCCTGGCGTGCTGGATGCTGCACAAACAGAGATAAAGAGAAGCACCTGCTTTGGAGAGATAAAATGCCCACTCAGGCAGGATTTGTACCCTCCAGGTGGGGCGTGTTCCTGCAGGGGGGCCACGGAGAGGTGAATCCATCACCAGCAGAGCCACGTGGATCCAGGAGATGGAAACCTGGCCTCGGGAGACTTCAGTGGGGACAAAGAGCCAAAGCTTTGCCTTGTTTATCATCCTCTAGTTCCAGGTTATGCTCAGCCTTAATCCTAATGGAGGGAGATATGCACAACTTTTATTCTCATGTAGGTGATTAAACCAATAAGGCATCTGCCTCCCCGGATCTATTTAGCTAAAAGGTTAAAAACAATCTGTGGTTTGCCTCACAAGAGTTTTATATTAAAATACACTTCAGGACACTGTGAGGCTTCCAGTCCCTCTGGGTTCCACTCCTGCAGATCCCACTGCTTTTCTTTGTGTATAAATCTGTTGTGGAAGGAAAATGTGAGAATAGACAGTGCTGTGTGTCATGAACATCATTCTATTATTTTTATTTTTTAATTACTTAGAGTGCATTCTTTGGATTAGTATCGCAGCGTTGATGATTACAGTGGGTTGGGTGCAGAGCTTGTTTGCAGGGATGCTTTAAAAGGCTTTAATAGATGAAAACCTTTGGTGTTGGCACTAAAAGTGCTTCTGGGGAGGTGCTGAATCAGGGACAAGTTTGCCTTTATGTTCTATATCATTTTTATGTAAGAACTGCTGCTCGTACCCGAGCTCCACCCCATCCCAGTCAGTGGTGGGACAGCAAAGTCCTCCTTAATTGAGCACTTAGGGGAGGCTCAAGGCAATGCCAGGGCATAGAGCTTGTCATCACATTTCAGGGTGAATGGCTTTCAGAGCTTCACCTGGGGTGGGTTTCTTGCTCTTCCCGGGGAAGGTTTGCCCTGGAAGGAGAAGGCCAGAGCTCTCCTGTCCTCCCTGAGAGCCAAAATCCTGCTGTACATCTCCTTTGATGGCACAAACGTGGCTGTGCAACCCTGCTGCTTGCTCCCTGGCTTTATTTTTAGGTGTATATTTAGGTGCTGGCTGAATAAATCCTGCTTAAAGATATTTTAGCAAATTAAAACGTCATCTCTGTGTAAGCCTGTTATCCCGCTCTGGCACCTCTCAGATTAATCATTGCATAAACAGGGGGCTGGGCTGGGGTTGCTGCTCCTCTGCTGCCTCAGGTGACCTCGGGAGTCAAACCTGAATCATTAAGAAGGACAATGATTCATGGTTTTTACCTAAAACAAATAACCCCTCGTTTTCATGTAGGCCAAAGGGAATCTGCGCCTTCTCCCGAGCTCTAAAGTCACCGTGGGAATTCTAAACCAAAGGTTTTTTGCCAAAACCTTGTGGAAATTGGAAGTTTCGGGGACAATCCATCCCACCGATTTTCCACTTGTATTTTTTTAGATTTTCAGCCAATTGAGGGTTTTGATTGGAATTCACTGAGGTTGTGCAAATTTAATGCACTCAGAACTACAGACATCTCTCTAATTCTCTCATAATGTGAGGCCTCATAATAGGGGGGAATGTTGCAAGTATTTTAATCAGTATTTCACCTCTTTATTTAGAAAAGTACCCAAGGAAAAACTAATTCCAGCAGCCCAAAACACTGTGCTAGAGGAGATGGCAAAGTGGGCTGAACCCCAGAGATGTCCCCTGAAGTTCTTCCAAGCCAGTTCTGTTGGTTACAGAGATTATATATTTCTATGTATTTGAAACACGTATTTTTGCTGCAAACATTCAGAAAAATCATCCCTTTCATCCCTCCAAATTAAAACCCAAACCCAGCATTAGATAATACACTATTTTTAGGGTTTCTCCTCTGAAGAACAGATGCTACAGTGATAGAAAGAGACCAAAGTACATTCTTTGTCTTCAAAGACATTAAATAAAGGATGTTAAATGCCTTCATTTGTGCTCTCTCCTCATAATTACAGAAATAATTAAAATTACATGACACCTGTATTTTCTTCTAACTCAGTTGCAAATATGGGGAGGGCACAATTTAACCTTTTATTCTCCAGCCAAATTAAAGTCAGCTCTGTCCAGCCTCAAGTGAGCTGGTAACTCAGTGTAGAAACCATAAGAAAAGGCCCAAAGGGCACACAAAAGCAGAAATAGGTGATCCCACAGGGCACTTTTATTTAGGATACACCCCCGTGTCATCCAGGTGCCTGTGGGGTGTTGTGCCTTGCCCTGGCTCCAAGTGTTGGGAAGAAGGAGAAAGGCTCCAAATGTTGTCACTGTCACCAGCAAAGTGTCCCCTGTGGGCTGGGGACTCTGTGCCCAGTTTATCCAGCCAGGGCACCGAGGATTGCTGGGGGAAACTGGATTCATTCAGAATCAGCCTCTCTAGGGCCCTGGTTTTTAGGCTGTGTTTGGTGTTCAGATCATGCAGGAAGGGTGTAGATGTGATCACGTCACATGAAAAATTGTTCCACTAAGAAAATCCCAGAGTTCAGTTCACTGCCGATCAAAGCAGTGGCTGGGATGTTCTAAAAAATATTTTATTTTGATATTTTTTTCATGAACAGTAGTTAATTTATTAAAGGAGGGGGGAAAAAACCCTCCCCTGGTGCGGTTGTAGGAGCTTTTCTTGAGAAACACTTTTGGGCCCCTGAAATGCTGCTCAGAAATAGATATTTTTGGAGTTAAGTGAATAACCTGATGATTACAAAATCCAGTTTAACTCTTGGCAGCGGGTTCAGTCGTTATCCTGCCTTCCTTTGTCAGACACCCTGAGATGCTGGGAAAGCTCTGATGGGCTTCTCTATTTATTAAGCATTTATTAAAGTGAAGCAGCTTGGCCTTTCAGAAGGTGTGTGTGAAAGGAGGAGGAGCAGCCTGTGTTTGCATCAGGGGATGGGGCAAAGCTGAGCAACAGAGAAGGGGAAAAAGCTACTGGAAAGAATTGCTTCTCTAATTACTGCCTTGAGTGTTTACTACATCTTTTTTCACATCAGGTTGTTGTGTCAAACTGTTTCACTGCAATTCAGCTGAGAAGGGCAAACTTGGAAAAAGAACTATTTCCAGAAAGCAGGAGTTGCCCCTTAGTGATTTTTGGTTTTTTTTCTGTTTAAATAAAACGACTTCCAATAAGCCTTAGGGAAGAAAGAGGAGGGAAGAAGCAAAAAAACCAAACCAAGAAACCCACCAATATGAACCAATCAACCCCAAAAAACCCCAAACAAACAAAAAACCACGAAAACCAACCAAAAAAAAAAAAAAGCCCCAAACCCCATGTTTTTAAAGACTGTTTCTGTCAAGAAGAAAACATGACTGAGTAGCTCAGGTGAGCTCTCCCTGCTGCTAATTTGGTGGAGGCAAAATGTGCTTTATAAATATTGCATTTTGAAAAGAAAGAGCCCATTTTTTTGCGAATAATGCCATTATTTTTATTCTGTAGCAAACCCGTCGTAAGAGTGAAGCAACACAGCCAGCAGGAGGGCCAGCCAGGAGGAGGTAATAGATGCTTTAACTCAAAGAAAACTTCCAGCCTGTGATTCAGGAAATCAAAATAAATAGGATGGCTTATTTTATCTCATGTAGTTTGGGGGAACTGAGTGTTTTGATGGATTTAAAAAAAAAAACTATCTCTCTTTAATACCTGAACAAGAGTGAGCAGAATAACTCCCTTCCTGCAGCAAGGCTGCTTGGAATTGTTCTTCAGGGAAGTCAGAGAAGGCTTTAAGCTGAGAAAGAGAGTCATAGCATTGAATAAAATAGTTGTGACTTTTATTTCTCGGGACAGAGTAGTGGAAACACTCACAGACCCAACTCCTGATGGAATTACAGGAAAACGGGTGCTGGGAGACCTCAGGGTGGTGCTGGTGAGAGCCACTAGATCTGCCTTTGCTGTTTTGTTGGCTCATTGTTGTAACTCTTCCCCAATCAACGTGATAATAGTGACAGAAAATTTCTAATCACTACGGTTTCCCAAGCTCAGAGGGAGGAGAAGGAGTGAGAACAACTGAGAAATTGCTTTTTCTGTTTTATTTCAAATAAGAAATTCAATCCTCAGAAGTGTCTTTGGTGGCTGTGGCTGAGCCTGAGGAGTGCCACGCTCTGCCCTAGCCCAGGGAAATGACACCAACACGGATCACCAAGCAGGAATTTCATGTGTCCTTTGTCTCTCTGAGCTTGCAAGGGTGTGTTGGAGAGTTCTGCTGGAGAAGGGGCTGCTTTTCCTGCATAAACAAGATTTATCGCTGCAGTATTGGTAAAGAAATTTCCAGGGAAAGAGATTTCATTGACATGGATGTTTATTTTGTGACTCTCTTAATCTCTTCTGGTAATATCAGATAACACCCTTGTTTATGAGAACTTCAAAAGCTGCACAGGAGTCAGGATAGAATCTTGCTCCAAGATTCCACTGGTGCCAGTATTTCATCCCTGAGGTGTTAGACTTGTTATTTATCCCTAGGTTTTCCTCCCTAGACTCCCTAAAAGCCTTTGAGTGTCCAAGGGTTATACACAACTGCAAACCCCAGCCCAACATCCCAGTGAAACCACTCCCATGTTCCAGTTAGACACTTCAAGAAGTGTTTAATTTATCACTCTCTACATCACAGGACCACATTATATCCTCAAAATCCTGAAAAGTAATTACCATTGGAGCTGAAAGTGGCAGCAGATATATAAAATAGCACTGTACAGTATTTCAGACAGAAAACATTCACATTGGCTGTACTAGGGTGATTTGTTTTAGTTGCTACTTCTGTTTGTTGTTTTCTGGTTGTTACTCAGACAAATATCTGCCCAAACACCGAAACTGATGGGAGCAGAGCAGCTAAAAGTAAAATTCAAGGTAGGACTTCATTTTTGCCCACAGTGTGTTTGTATTAAAATAAGATTTGTTTAGATTATCCCAATATTCATTGTCTGCAGAGAGTAGTATGTTCTAGAAGGTGACCATATCTATTTATGTGAGAATTCAGTATTCATTCTATTTTGACAAAAATGGGTGTGCTGGAAACCACAAATTCTACATGTCATTTAATAGCCAGTGCTGCTCTGGCAGTGACAGAGACAGTCATGGAATTCTTTAGGTTGGAAAAGCCCTCTAAGATCGAGTCCAATCATTCCCCCATCGCTGCCAAGGCCACCACTAACCCATGTCCCCAAGGGCCACATACTCACAGCTTTTGGATCCCTGCAGGAGGATGAGGAAGTTTCCTTGTTATTGGGTGGGTTTGGACACTGTTGGTGGTTTCTGAATCCCTCAGGGAGCTTTAAGTGATGTTGGGGTACAGCAGCTTTGGGTGGTCTCTGGTTGGAGAGGCCCAAAAGTTCCTTTACAAGATCCTTGATCCCGAGATGTGTTTACCTTCTCCACTGTATTTACCTCAGATATACCATTAGGCACGTTTTTATAACCTCCTAATATTATCTCATTTAAAGAGCCACTTGAGAATGCTCATTAGCCTTTCAGTCTAGGAGGGACTACCCTGCTATCAAGTGTTACCTGGAGGTCTGCAAGCTGTCATTCTCCCCAGGGTAAAAGGGCTTCTTCAACTGGAATCTGAACACATAACTTGGCTTAAAAGATGGGGGGGGTTAGAGTTTCAGTAAATGAAAAATCCTAGACTACACTAATTAGCAATTCCTCGTAGCACTTCACTATAAGAAATGACATTGAATCTGAAAGCTTCCTAGTATTTAAATGTATTTCATGCCAGAACACTGGCAGTGTTTAAAAGGTCTTGGGTGCTTTGAGTTCCTGATTGCTTTGACAGCTTGACAGTGATTTGTAAACCAAAGGTGTTGGCACAGCTTGCTCTGCTGTCGGAGCAGGTACAAAGTTCAGGCTCCAGCCCAGTCACTGCTTGAACACAGAGATGAAAAATTGCTCTGATAAACATTTTCACTGTGGGGGAATCGAGCTGCTGCTCCTGGAAACAGCAAGAGCTCATCCCAAAATGATTCAGACCAATGGAAAGGCTCCTATTGATTCTGGTGGCCTTTGAATCAATCACTTTTTTTTTTTCTCCCCTGTCCCATTTTATAGGGTGTCTTTGGGGTTTATCAGAGCACAGTGCAGAGCTAAAACACAGTGAGCCTACATCCAAATGAGAGGCTTCACCAGCATCAAGGAGGGAAACAAGGCTTAAAAACTGAAGCAGGTAGAGAGTGATTTCTAATCTGTGATCATATAAATTGAGCTCAACATCAGCCTTGAATATCCTTTTCCTTCTTTCTCAGTCTTCCCTCCAAACATGAACTCATCTTTTTCTCTTCATATCGAAACCTGAAAACAATTTATTTCCATTCTACTGAGATTCCTCTTTCACACACCTGAAGCACAATTCTAGCAGGAACGGGACAACTTCCCATCCACGGATCTGCAATTTTAAAGGAAAGAATCGAATTTCCAGAGATGGTTGATTTCACGATCTTCTACTGGGATCTCCACAAACCTAGAAATAATTAAATGGGGCAGCTGAGCATGAAACATCACACCTGCACAGTTTGTTAGCCATGAAAATTCACAGTTGTTTCAATTGCAGTGCTGTATTTTACACATTAAGCCGAGCCCCTATTATGTAATGAAACCATAAATTTTCATGGCTTGCAGAGTTTGCAGGTGTGGTGTTGGATGCCCAATTGCACGGGTTAATTATTTGAGTGGGTTTTAGCATCCTTGTAGGACACTTGGAAGCTGCACATGTGGGCAGTAAAAGCCCTGCCCAGCCCTTGCTCAGGAAAAAGGCTCCGAGGTGGAAATATTTCAATTAAAATCATGGGTGGTTTTTATAGGGCTCTATTTTTAGCTGAACTCTGCAAATGTTGGCAGGGTGCTGGTGTGGAGAAATCCTTTCTAGGGGGAAGAGTGGTCAAGCACTGGAATTAAGAGGTGTTAAGAGCCACTCCATAACCTGGGCCATCTGCTTGGCTCCTGACTTGTGGTGAGGTGCTGGAACCACTCTCAGAAACTTCTCTCTATTCTTCTCTTCAAGTGTTTTCCCAGATTCTCCCTGTTCCAGGGGTGTCCTTACCCTGGGAGCTCCCCAGCAATGACTGCTGAGCTGGGAAGGGCTCATGGAAGATGCTCCCCAGATCCAGGTACCTCTGAATTACCAGTTCTCCAGAGGTCAGTACAAACCTAAGATTGGCTCGTGATCAACAGAATATCCTGGGGGAAATGTGGCAAAATGGACCAAAATCTCCTGCTGAGGTCCCTTCTCATTCAGCTCTGTCACTGTGAGAGAGACAAAGGCACAAACCAGACATTTTCAGTGTATAAACCACCTGACACAGTCAAATCCTGACTCCTGTACTTGCTGCACATGCCCAAGTGTCACTAAGTTCATACAGCACTCCATAACTTTTTTTTTTTTCCTCTCTCCCTTTTTGAAGATAATAAAATTTAAGTACAATTTGTTCTATTTTGGCAGCCTGGGAAGCAGATGCAAAAAGAAAATCCATACGTGTTCTCTCAGCATTAGCTGCAACATTTCAATTTCTGTCAGTCATGTCCAATTTGATGTGATTTACCCACGGAGGCGCTCCGTGGTGCAAGTAAAAATAGAAGCAGTGTCCTGAATCTCAGCCCCATCTCCAGCCCTAATTTATTCAGCCTCAATAAGAGGGATGCTGAGCATTCAAGAACATGGCAAAGCCTGAGCTGCAGCTCAGAAACCAGGGATTTTCTGGTGACTGAAATGGAGAAGGTCATGGAAATGGGCCATATGGGAAAGGCTTTCCTTTGAGGGCTTGGTTCTGCTGCCTGCCACGTCCCTTAGCTCTCCATTAGGCTAATGGAGAACAATATTAATGAGGGGCCCAAGGTGGAATGTTCTTGCAAGAATGCTGACAGGAGGGAGCCCAAGTTTTAAGCAGGGATTGCTTGCTTTAGCATTATCTCTCTTGCTGTTAAACATGCTCTACATTTTCTGGGCAAATATCATTTGGAATTAATTGAATGGAAAGGAGGATGTTCGGAAAAGGCATCTTCAGAGTTGTTGGAGTATGACTTTTTAATCAAACTGAGTGATTGTAAACATAAATTAGTTCTTGTTCTTCCTGCTGACTTGGAAAGGGAGAAATGTGAACGTTTTGAGGCTAAAATCTTTTCCTCCTGAGTTTGCACTTTCAAATCCTGTAGATGCTTTGCTGGTCTGGTTGAACCATTAAGGAATGATTATTACTCGAATCCTACTTGAAGTACACACTCTGTATATACACTGATTTTTTTATTATCATTTTTTTTAAAGTTTTCCCTATATTCCATTATTCTCCATGTTCCAAATATGTCATCTTATGGCAAAACTCTTCTTGTCCTTCCTATGTCCACCATTTCAAGATGTCCTTAACAACAATTTCTGGTACCTTTTTTTTTTCCCCTAAGGAGGGACCTTAGGCTTTAGGACAACAGTGAGCTAAAACATCAAGTGTATAGTTTTTCCATGCACTTTTTATAGTAAAGGAATAAAGCTTTGGAGTCTTGCAGGTCTTCAGCCTCCATGGAGTTGTGAGGGAAAGAGAACACGATGGGGGGATGTTCTGGGGATCCAACAGTCTAATTAGGTCTGAGCTGTAAAGCTGAATGATCTCATTTAATATCTACTGGATAGTCTGATTAGAGTTTGGTCTGCAGCTTGATGGGAGCAGGGGGAAATCTGAGTAGAAATGCCTTGAAGGGAGGAAGAAACAGCATCCCAGGCATATTCCAAGCCTTTATACCAAAGTGCACTACCTTTTATTTGCAGAGTGCTAGTTATGTAAGGGGGAATTAAAAGACCTTAAATGTGTCACTGCTACAGTCATAGAACACTGTAAAACCCTCTTAAAGGTGTTTCAACCCCTCCAGCCTGCAAGACACAGAAGGAATGTGCAAAATGTTAGTGGATAAAAATCATAGGAAAATCAAACATGATCTTTGGGCAGTTTCAAGTATTTGCTCTGCTGTGCCCTGAGTGACTCTGCAGGTGGCACACACTGAAATGTTCCTTCAAAGGGATCAACAGCACCATTTGATTCAATAGAAAATAACTTTACTGAAGGTTCCCAAGTCCACTCGCTGCACATTTTGCTGGCGAGGCCTGTCTGAAGTTTAAGGGTTTCTTTAAACATGTCGTTTAGCCATAATTATTTCCAAACATATAAAGTGTAGGTGTACAAAAATGAATGCCTTTAAAGAAGAACTGGGGAGGGGGGTGGTTTTTCATTTTGTTTCTTAAAAATGGAAAAAATAGATCCTCCTTTCACCCTTCCTGATGGAGAAATCAAATATGAGCTGGTCAGCAGCTGCAGTCCCCTAAAGGCTCTGCTGCTGCTGCTGCAGTCTGAGTTAATGCTCATTATTTTGCTGTGTATGGGCTCCTAGAGATGTCACAAATGCTTGAGCTGTGGCAAAGGTTTGTGTCAAAAACTGCTCAGCAAATGCCAGTAGGAAAAGTATTTCACCTTCCTTTAGGGGCTGAGTAAGAGCTGGTGGAACTACTACAGTACAGAATGTCCTGGCTCTAAGAATTCCCTGCAGGCCCTTAACTCTGCCCAGACAGTTCTGGGGGACCTCCTAACCCACATCTAATCCATGAACTCATCTTGTGGAGCTGCAGAACTTCACAAAGCTGCTAGGGGCTTCAGTAAGTCAGAAGTAAATATTTCCAATTAACTTGAATTTGGGCTGTTCCTTGACGTAGTGAACTGTGGGATTGGCACTGGAACTAAGGGAAGGAATTATTTGGGAATGGAGAGGCAGCTGGTGCCTCTTCCAGTAGCACCAGTAGCTTGAGCTGGTTTAAATGTCACCCTGGTGCAAGTGCCTCTGCCACATTCTCTCATTGGAGCACATGTCGACACAGCAAGTGAGGTATTCCCTCTGTTTCAAGTGTTAGAAAACTCTCTGCCTCAAAAAAAAGCCCTTCTGGCATGAGCAATGTACTGAAAATGCGAGTCTCTGGTAATTCATGTTTGTTTCAAATCATTAAAATCTCTCTGTGCTGCAGCTTAGTCTTCATTTTCCTGCCTTAACAAGCACTGTGTCCCAGTTTTACCATGCAAAGCGTGAACTAATTAACCAGTAGCTGTGCCATTAAATGATATGGGAAGCACTGCAGCACTGATTCCTATTTATTTATTTATTTGAATTATCTTAACATTGAACAGCATCAAAGTCAACAGGGACATGATGTGTTCATTACCTTGCTGAGATTTGGTAATAACTTGTGTAATTGGTGGCTTGGCAGGGCTGACTTAATGGTTGGGCTCGATCTGAGAGGGCTTTTCCAGCCTTAATGATTCCATGATTTCCTGTTGCACCGGGGATCGGAGAGCCAGAAACGAAAGAACTGTCTGAGGGCAGAAGCTGCCACTGTCCTTTGCCTTGCCTTTAGTCCCCCCTCCTTGTGAAATCATTTTCTCCCCAGTTGGGAAATCACAGAACTCCCTCTCAGCCCTTTGTCTCCCAGGCTGAGCCCGGGTCACCTTCCAGCAGTGTCTGGTGAGTGCGGGGGGGCGTCTCAAACACAAATGGCCTTTCTCTTTGTCCAGTCCTCATCCAGCCCCAAGGATATCACTGCAATCTTCTGGACAAGCATTCAGTGGAAGAATTGTGTCTCGCTTTGTGTCTGCCTGATGAGTGCCATGGCACAGGGAGACAAAGCAGCAGAATATGGTGTTTGCTAACAAGTCAAAAAGCTTTATTCTCTCTTCAGCAAAATCAATGTCTTCTCCTGGGTCCTGTTCCTGATAAGAGAATACAAAAGTGAGGGACACTCATGCAGTGCCTTCCATAGAAGGCTTTGAGAGATGCAGTTTACAAGGTTTTAAGTTAAAAGCTGCTGGTACATTCTGAGGAGGACGGGTGCAGTTTGGCTGCTTTAGGGCAGGAAATATTGTGGGTCCTTAAGAAAACCCCCTTTACCCCTAATTCTCCTTCCCTCTGCACCACTGAGGATATCTTCACACACTGAGATGTGGCAAATGGTCATGGAAAAGCTCTAGTTTTACCTTTCCTAAAGAAATTACTCTGTCTCTGCTAATTGATGGATTTTAATCCCTGGGTAAATGCTTTTATTTGACCCTCCAGTACAGGAACTAAAATCCTATTACTTCTAACAAGAGCTGCAAGGCTAAAGGCCACATCTAAAATGAAGGTGATGTTTTTAACTCCTCTTTTCCTTCATTTTAGTGGAGATAAATATAAAAGTAAAGGAACCAGTGCAGGGAGGATCAGAAATTGGTGTTAGAGGGTCAGAGGAAAAAGCTGAGAGTACAGACGGACTCGCTGAGGGGACAGCGCATCCTAAAAACACTGAAGAACTTGAGAATCTTGGGGGTGAAGCAGCATAAAAACATCCTTAAAAAAAAAATAAAAAAATAAGGGAAAGGATTTGCCATTTGCCTGCATTAAAATGAACGGGAATTGAACTGGAGTAATTTAGGAGTAAGTGGAGTAAATCGGGTTCCAGAGACAGATCCAGTCAGGTTTCGTTTAAAAACACAGAGACAAACTAATGGCAATTCAACTGTTAGTACAGAAACAATCAAGCCCTTCCTTCCTGCTTTCATTATTCCCAATAAATAATTCAGATTGTTTCAAATTCAGATGGTGAGTTTACTTTCAACAATTCACAGCACACCCCACTTTGGGTTTGCCTTTGATAGGGGAAATCATAAATTATCCTCTGCACTGTTAATGTCACACAGAACTAATCAGACATATAATCATGTATGATAGAAGTTCTCCTGTACTGAAATGATGTTAATTATGAGGATTTCATTTATTATTAATGTGGAAATATGTAGTTCTACTGTATAACTGGAATTAATGGACTGTAAATTTTGACAGCTTACGAACATCATCTTTTGTGTTTCTTAATTAGCCACGTGTTGTTTCTTTTTTGGCTGGGAAAGCTTGTGCTGTGTTTGTATTACTCTCTCTTACTTGCCATAAATCAGAGCTAGGAGGTCAAAATGAAAGACTTAGGGACAGAATTCATTCTTTTTTGGAGATCATCTTTCAAAGTCAAGAATTTCCCTTACTTCTACAGCAACTGAAGCTAGTATGAGTTAGGCAAAGATGCATTATAATTTATTTTATATAAAGCAATACTTTGATTATTGATATTGCATGAAGGCCCTATGAAAACACCAAGCTGATATATAAGGCAGATTAAGAGCAATGAAAGCAAATTCTCAGTTATCAGGATTAATATTATCTTCTTTTTGCCCCCCTTCCTATGTTGAAAAAAAAAAGGAAGTTAGACCGTGTCAGGGTATATTTTTGTCTCACTTGGGTTCCTTCCTAAAATCCCATTAGGCCCTTATCAGCATCTTCACATGCCTAATAACTCATGAAATTTGCTCTTAGTGGTTTGGCCAACGACACACGGCTCATCTCTGGCATTAGTAGGAGATAAAGCCGAGAAAGTTCCCTGTTTCCTCTCAAAGCAACATCCATGAGGTCTGGGATAATCCTTAAAGCAGGAGAAATGCTTCCCTGTGAGGGTGGGGAGGCCCAGGTTATTATTGCATGGGTGCCCATCCCTGGAAGTGTCCAAGGGCAGGTTGGATGGGACTTTGAGTAACCCGGGATGGTGGAAGGTGTCCCTGGCCATGGCAGGGGGTGGAACAAGATGGGCTTTAAGGTCTCTTCCAACCCAAACCATCCTGTGATTCCACAGTTCTAAGAACACAGCCAAGACCACACCAAAGCCAAACCTGTGACCTTCATTCCCCCTGAAAGAAAAACTTCTATTAGTAGTAAAATTGCAAAGAATAACCAATTGCTGAATTAATGATGACCGAGAAACAGCAGCCAGGCAGGATGCTGGTTCTGAGCTGGAGCTCCTGTGGTGCCCAACAAACCCTGCCAGGCGTGCATATGAAACACTGTGAGCCACTGAAGTTGTCTTGGGCAAGGAAACAAGCCTTGGTGAAAGGAAAGTACAAAGTCATTATGATTTTCAAACTCCAAGTCAATCAATCTCCTCCCTGCTGCCTGACCTGATGCCAGGTACCAAGTTCCCCCAGAGTGGAATTATACTTGTAATGGAACAAACCTTCAGGAAACGCTTGCCAGAATATGGAAACAAATCCCCCACTGTTTAAACATCCTAAAAAGAGAAAGAAAATGGAACAGAGTGGGGTTCTTACCTTCCCTAAACCCTGGGTTCAGCAGGGCTGGATATTGAAGCTTCCCAGAGATATCTGAATGTGAATTTTAGTTTTAAACCCTGAGAAAGCGACGGCTCAGAAAAACAAAGACAGTTTTGCACAGAATTGGATTTCCTTAAAGTGTCTTATCTGTTAATGTGACTTATGTTGTTGAATAATGTGAAGCAGAACGCATGTGAGATTTATTTGTTTATGGGATATTTCTTATTTTTACAGTAAATAAACAAAGGCTAAGTCCAAGGCAGTGGAGCAGCTGTCAGGAGTTACTGATGTTGGGCCCTGTTTATTTGAGGGGCTGTGAACAGGAGCTCTCAGAACAGGCAAGCACAGCCCAGCCTGGGCTTTCCAAGGATTCCTGGCACTGGAACACCCTTTTCCAAAGCAGCTGCAGGACAGCAGAGCAAACCATGAGCAAGTGGGGCTCAGGATTGTTCTCAGCAATCCCCCATTCCATGGGTGTGCAGGATTGGTACCCATGGAAACCAGAGGTGGGATTGCATGGAAACATCAGAGCCACTCTTCCCTATCCATGGTTCCCATTTCAGGGAGTTTCAGACCCATTTCCAGCTCTTGGGTTCCCACACTGGCGCTGTGTAATGGACCTGAAGAGCCACATGAAAGTCTGACTTGGGAAAAGTTTGGATTGTGATATGATTTTAACTTCCTCTTCTGAAAACGCTTCTGATGGAAAGGAGGGTTTTGTTGTAGGGCTTGAGGTCTGTGGTGAGGTTTTTCAGAATCCTTCTGTTCTGCCCTAATATTTAGAATCACTCCCAAACCCAGTTTCAGAATATTTTTGTGGCTTTTCTGGCAGGGTTTTACCTCTGCTGGGAGCCTGCAGAAGGGAATGGACACCCTTGCCTGTTTATACAAGTGTGTTTCTTATGATAAAAGCCTGAGTGAAGGGCTTTTCAAATGTTTTCCTTCCAAATTAGATTTCTATCTTCAATCAGGTTTTGACTAAAGGAAAATTGAAGACAAATTGTGGTGGCGGCAAAAAATATCATTTGGAAAATTAAAAACAAAACAAAAGTGTTCATTTTAATTCTCTGAGTGACTACTTCAAAGGAGAACTGGAAAATTTAATTTGGCTATGAATCATAGGATCTTTAAGGTTGAAAAATACCTGTAAGATCATCAAGTCCATGGCTGGTTACCCATGAGTTACCCATTATTTCTCGTGCAAGACTTGAGTCACACAATGTCTCCTCTGTTTGTTGAAACATGGGAAGAACAACCTAAAGCCAAGGAGCTCTTGGACTCAAGTCCTTCTCCTGGCCTTTGTTTGTGGAATGCTTTGTTGACAAGCTTTTCTCAATAATCATACCCTTCCATGGAAAAATTGGGTTTGGTTTTTCTCCTTGTCATATTCTACACAGAGCTGGGGGAGGAAATTCGAAGCCTGTAACCTGACTTGTGGCTTTGGACTGCAAACAGGGTCTTTCATTGCAGAAGATGATTTTGGTGAAGGACTGGATGTTTTAATGGCTGGGGGAGTGAGTAGCAACAGCAAATCACTCCTTTTTAACAGTCAGCCTGTTTTCAGGGCTGGAACACTCTGACTGTGGGGGTTTTTTACCAACATATGGAATATTTGCAAACAGCCACAGTACAGACTAGAAAGCCAAATAAACCTGTATGATTTACTTTCTGTTTGAAACACACTCTGATCTCCCATTTCTACAGCCACCAATGAGGAAATAATTCATAAATCCCTGTTGCAGGAGTGAGAACAAACGCCAGAGTTACTGCTTGGTGCTTAAGGCTTATGACAATGTGCATCCCACAGCTCTGTGGTTAAAGGTCTCCCACGTTTACAGAATTTGTGAGTCAGTCCACTGAAATCTGGTCCTTCCAAGGATGGTTGTAGTTATAACTGGAGCTGCTAATTTCTCTGGGACTTGCCTTTGGCAAGGAAATACTCATCTTGAAAAAGCAAGCAACTCTTTCACTGCTGTGCTGGTTTTTCAGGGGTACTTTTCTGTCTTGGAGGAAGCCCTGCTCTGCTTGGGAGCTAAAAGCTCTTTATTCATCCAGTCTTTGGTCATGGAGGAGACCTGTGCCTGGAGATTGTTTGGGGGTGGTGGGCTATGAAAACTCCTTCTGTCAGATGCCCCTCCTGTGCAATTTATGGAAAGAAATCAATCAGGAGAGAAATGCACCAAAAACTTTTGTGCAAAAGAGTTGAGAGTGACAGATGGTCTGAGCCTGGAACATATGGATTTTGTCAGGCAACAGGCAAAAAATACATAAGATCATGTTGTGGAAAAGTAGGTGTAACCTCTGTGTGTGTACTCTGAGAGGGAAAGGAGGCGGTGGAGTGTTTCAAAACTTATCATTTTTTCTTTGACAACGATTTAGAGAAAAGCGGAGGAGAAAATACTTGGTCCTCCACCTTTGTAACCTCCCAAGAAAGGCTGGCGCCAGGGAAAACAGATGGCACTCAGGTGTCCTCTGGAATGAGAGCTATTCCACTCCCGCCAGATCTCTGTGGTGTGCAAAATATATGGTGTAAGTCAGGAGCAGGAAACAAGTCATTAATTAATACCATCTCACTGCTCAAGGATCAGGCAGGTGAGGCAGGGAGGCAGCTGCCTCCAAGGAATCTGCCTGGCCAGGCAGGAGAAGGGGCACCGGAGGGATCACTGTCCCCACCTCCTCTACCTGCAGCGTAGGCATCCATCATTACAAGTAATCAAGCCTTAAAATATTTGTCATCCCCAGGGCATGAAGCAGTTGGAGGTTCAGAGTATAAAGAGAACATCAGTGAAACAACAAAACAATCTGTCAAGTCAAAAAAAAAAAAAAAAAAAAGGTGGAAAAACCAGCTAGAATAACAGAAAAATTCTAATTAAATCCTTAACTGTAATTAAATTCAGTGTGACGAGACAAACAGCGCTTGCAGAATGATTTTTGCTGCCGAGGCATTTGCTGTATAATATGGTTTTTCTTCATGGGTACCACACTAATGCTCCTTTGGGGAGTCTCAAGCAGGAGTTACCCCAGGAGCACAGATTACACCTTCCTTTCACTCCCAGGTTTTACTGGGTGCAGCTCTACAGGTGGTTGGAACTCAGGGCTTTCCAGGGAAAACAGGACATTAATCAAAACAGAGCCTGAGACATTCAGCATCACCTTCCTCACTCCTCCATTGTCACACATCAACACAGGCAGGGAACAGTGGCCTTGGCTGCAAATCAGCAATTTACTAATAATGGCGTAATTAAAAGGAGAATTCCTTGAAGATCGGTTGAAAGCTACCTTTGGCAGTAACTGCTCCTATTTAACTCAACAAGTCTATTGCATTTGATGGCTTTAAACTGACAGAGTGTGGATTTGGATGGGATACTGAGAAGGGATTCTTCCCTGGGAGGGTGGGCAGGCCCTGGCACAGGGTGCCCAGAGAAGCTGGGGCTGCCCCAGCCATGGGAGTGTCCAAGGCCAGGTTGGACGGGGCTTGGAGCACCCTGGGCTGGTGGAAGGTGTCCCTGCCCATGGCAGGGGTGGCACTGGATGGGCTTTAAGGTCCCTTCCAACCCAAGCCATTCCATGAACTCCATTTTGGCCGGGATAGGCAGAACGGAGTTAGAAGACTATTTGTTTAATAAGGAAACACTTTCAAGAGTGTGCAGAAATTAATTTCCCTTCCTTTTATTCAGCCTTAACCAGAAATTAAAACAACAGCGAGCACTCAAGAAATATCAGCTTGTTAGAGTGAACAGATGGCAGCTCCGTGAAGATTGGTGTGAAGAAGATCACCAGTCCTTTTGTTTACAACACATACATGTCCTGTTTTGTTTTAATTATAGTGTTGTTTTTCCACCCAGGCTATTCACTTAACAAAACAACAAAAACAAACCCCTCCACCACTGTGTTTATGTCAGCAAAGCTAATAAGCAACTCGCAAACTGGAACGGGGGAAGCAAATGCTCATGAATATTGAGGACTTTCTGATAGATGTGGTGTCTGCCTGTGTTGTTCGGATCCATCTTGATGTCCCTTGTGAAGTCAAAGGAAGCAGGAAAGAAAATCATCTTCAATAGCTGCCTGGCCACGAGCTGGGTGCTTTGCTGCCTGGTTTTATGTTATGCTTTGTTAAATCCATTTAAGAGTCTTATGTTCATGAGACTGAAATATATAGGGGAGGTAAAACCAAATGCTTTCCCTTTTGTCAGAGGTTGTAGGTTTAAGAGAGGATTTAACCGCTTTCTAACTCTTTTATTGTCTCGTATCCTTTACACTGCAAATGGCAACATTTAATTACAGGTAACAAACACAGAAGCAGCTAATAGGATTATCCACAGCAGCTTTGGGTGCCTTGTGCTGTGTGCGAGAACAGGGAAAGGTGCAATCTGTGGCTGCAGCCTCGGCAGAGGTCACAGGCATGTGAAAAGAACCACGGGAGGGGCTGGAGGCTGTGTTTGGGAAGAACAAACTCTTTATTCAGCTCCCTCGGAGCCTCATTTGTAAGAATGTTCTGCTGCTTCCCATGGCTGTGACACCCTCTAGTGACACAGAATCTGTGGTTCGGTGACTCTGAGCCAGAGCTGCTGTCCCAGTGCCGGGGACACGGTGGCTCAGTGTCGCCAGTGCCACCAACCAGCACCTGGGGCTGAGCGGGCTTTGACATTTGAAAAATCAGCCTAAAAGCTGCCACCAGCATGCTCAAACCTGCAGTAAATTTGGGAATAAATCAGGTAAAAAAACACAGCTTTCCAGAACTTTAGTTTTCTATTCTTTTTTTTTCCTCAGTGCACAGTTCAGAAAAATCCCATCAATCTCCTCCTCTGTTCCTAACTTTTCTCAGTGTTTCATACTAAACCCCCGAGCTGCTGCAGACTGGAAATACCCACGTTCTAATTGAGCTGCACCTCAGCTGTCAGTGCTAATACTCTTCAGTCACTCAGTATTAAGCAAGGTTTAACAATGTTCTCTCCCATAAAAAAAAAGCCAAAGCAAATGACTAGTTACGTTTGCCTTAAATCAACATACCCGCTGAAACAAAAATGGGAAGTCACCGCGTTCCTACGATGATAAATTTCGGCTGGTACATTATATATTACTTCTATTAAAATAATTTAATGCTTCAGAGAAGCACTGGGAGCCTGCAGAGCTCCAGAACTCGTTACTGTCAGCATTACTGTCACCACTATATACAAGGCACCGGGTGCACACCCTGTATTTCATGCTGGGCTTCTGCTTCTTTCAGGGAATGTGAGGGACAGAGCTCATAAAATTAACAGCTAGTTACTCTAATCTGTGCCTCCAGACCTCGTGTAGGTTGTAAGCTAAGGCCAAGGGCAACATTATTTGTTTTTCATCACCTTTCTGGCTCCTCTGCAGCGGTTTGGGGCAGTACAAGTGCTGAGCTTGTTGAGGAAAGGTGTGGTGGGTGTGGAGATTCACGTTACTCCCATTTGCAGTTCAGAAACCGAGGCACAGGATTTGACATCGATGTCAAAAATACACTCCAGTTGTGATTGCCAGTGGGGAAGGTTCATGGAATGATTATTTCAGACTATTTACCATTTCCCAGGGCTGTGGGAATAACTTTTGGCTGCTTCTGCTGCTCTGCTCTTGTGAAATATGACGTCAGACATCAAGCTGGGAACACGTACAATACAGGGCATGTACTCAGAGCCCATCTTTCAAAACTTAGCTTCACTGATTCCCTTGTCATCACACAGTTAATCTGAGCTCCTCCAGCTGCCTCCCTCCCACGGGCAACTTTCCTCCTCCTAAAATCCCTGTCTATCCTCCTCCTTTCTGATAACTCCACAGAAAAACCAGTGGAGTGCTCCAGACACTCTCTGTCTTCACCACGAGAGGAGTTTTGCTTAAAGACTCACAGGAAAAGGAGGCGAAGAGAAGGTTGTCACAGATGGTACCGTTGTGTCCATCACAGATGGGCTGAGAGCCCCAAATCTGTGTTTTCTCTCTTCTGGTTGAAGCCTCCTCTGTGTTATCCTTTCAGTAACACCGTGTCTGGCCTCTGGGGTGTAATGGAAATTCTCAGGTTTTTAGGAAAAAAAGCAGGATGACAAAAGACATGAAGAAAACCCATTGCTTTCTTTTGTCTTCCCATCCCCAGCCTTTCGTTCTCCTTCCCTCTGCTGTGGCTGGAGCCACCACTGGAGCATTCCAACTATTTCACATAATCAAATGCAAGTTTAACAGAAATACTAACTTTTATTTTAGAAGAACCCTTCAGTGCATAAGTGGGACAAGGGCCACGAGGACAGAAGTGACTTTTAGACCATTAGATTTAAGATATCATTAAATCTGAGACGTTATCAGCCTCATAGCACTACACTTGTATTTTATTTCATTTCTCTTTCATAAGAAGCTTACTTGTGGTCCATGTGTCTATGAGTTTTTTGGGGGGAAACATAGCCAAGTTGCTCTTCAGGTTGCTATATCCCTTAACATTTTTTCTAAATTGGGAAAAAAAAGTTTGGCTGTAAATATTGGTGACATAAACCTGAATTTTTCTGTCAGTGACTTTCAGTGGAGAATGGGGGAGGCACAATTTATTTCTGCAGGGCGAGGGGCCCACAGGGGGACCAACAGAGAACATTCCTCAGCCAAGGAGCTGCTTTTCCTTGCAGCTCAGCCAGTTACACAGTTCAATCATCCCCCTGGCACTTCCCACAAGGAAAGCTGAAGAGTCATTTTGGGTTTTCTCCCCTTCGCTCCCAAAGCCTTCCCAGCCTGCCCAGGCTGCTGTTGTTTGCAGCATCAGGTGGAGGAAACTGGAGCTTTGGTGAAGTTGTCTCTCATTAAAGTGCTGGGTTTAGTCAAAGGCAATGGACACTTGACCTGCTTTAACCTCTCAGTTCCTCCCTTTACTGTCCTGCTTTGGTGAGTTTGTGCGAAGCCAACACGTGAGGCTTGATAAGAGCAAACCAACCTAGGAGATCTCTATCAAAAATACCAGGAACTCCTATTAAAAGGTTGCTCAGCTCCACTTCTCCATAACAACTCACATCAGAGTCGGAGCTGCTGCTGTTCCATATCGATTTTTTTTTCCCTCCAAATGTGAAAACTGTGATTTCTCCTTGCCCATCTGCTTTTATAGAGCCTCACATTCCTCTCGGTGATCCTGTAACATGATGCCAGCTAACACTTAATAAACTGCTTGGTTAACCAGGCACAATGAGGAACTTGAGGTTTTGTAGCCAGGGACTCAACATGCCTCCAAAAAACCCAGATCAGACCGGCCTTTGAAATTTCACTGAGGTCTTGCAGCTCTCCTGTGACCACCACAGCTGTTGGAGGCAGCAGAAACACTCTCCTAAATGAACCAAAGGAGGAAATATCACTGCATTTGATGACACAGCCCCTTTTCCATCAGCTGCTTAAAATAACTGGACGAAGCATGAACTAGCGGAGAAAAATATTCGGTATTTTTAAAGCTTTCCTTAAAAAAAGAAGAAAACAGCCCGTTGTTTCCCAGTGTGGGATGATGGCTGTGGGATCGATTAAGTGTGATTTTGGATGTTTGACACTTGCATGGAGCCATATGCCCAGTTGGCTGGGCTGAGCCATGGAACTGCAGCAGTGCTGCTGAAGACAACAACAGTGTGTTGGAGACTAAAGCATTCTGTTCAACCTGCTGCAGCCTGTTCTGACATGGGGAATTGGAACAGACTCCAGGAGGAGGGATTAGAAAATGCTCAAATAGGTATGGGAAGGCACAAGTTGCTGCTGTATTGATGCCTGTCTCTATTGACTGACTAATGTCACTGAAGCATTGTGAATAAATCAGGCCCAAAAATATTAGTGACTTGAAAGGTGGCTGTGTTAAAATGGAGTTAAATGTTCATTCCTAAGGCAGAAATGTGTCCTCACAGTCCAGAACCTCCTGTGCCTTGGGCTGATCCCATGGCATGGGCAGCAGGACAGGGGGGATTGTGCCCCTCTGCTCCCCAGGTGAGACCCCACCTGCAGAGCTGCCTCCAGCTCTGAGGCCAGCACAGCAAGGACATGGAGCTGCTGGAGAGGCCAGAGGAGGCACCAGGATGGTCAGAGGGCTGGAGCAGCTCTGCTGGGAGGAAAGGATGGGAGAGCTGGGATTGTCCAGCCTGGAGAAGAGAAGCTTTGGAGTGACCTCATTGTGGCTTTGCAGTGCCTGAAGGGGCTCCAAGAAACTATTCCAAGAAACAAGGGAGAGAAACTATTTACAAGGACCTGAAGTGACAGGACAAGGGGAATGGTTTCCCACAGCCAGAGGGCAGAGTTA